>CM068827.1:31419258-31961758 GCA_028554795.2 Sinohyriopsis cumingii
AATGGGAAGGAATACCAAATCCTTAATAAATTACCTAAAAATTACTCATGCCAGAACATCCCACATGGTACAAGTGATCTATCTACAAGTGTACTTAGAATGTTCTCTATCCTGGTTTATGGCATGCCTTACAAGAACAAGATAGTTGTTTTTGTACACATGATTTTTCATCTTTTGCAGGTACAATAGCCAATATTTGGCCAAAATCAACTATATTATGTTTACATAACTTATTTTGTTGCATGCATTCCAATCTAGGAGGTAACAGCACATACATAAAGGCATCAGGTAACACAAGTCTATATCTATCATAGCTATAGTTATCAAAAGTCCCCATCCAAAGCCATCTTGTGCTATTTTCTAAAGATTTCATACATTTTATTCTTAAAGAACTTTCAATATTTGACCAAAAGTGTTCAGCATACATTTGTTTTCCTACATCAAACTAGTATAGTTCATAAATGCCGCCCACATGTATGCGTTTCTATGGAAACACTGTGAGGCTATTCTTTCCTTTAGGTATCACGGTACCAATTGTTTTTCCATATACCTCAATGCTAATGTTTTGTGAAATAAATATACTTTCTGTCCTACTTGGGCATGCATGTCACACGCTGTCATATAGAACAATGCTAGATTGTCAATTTGACAATGACATAACCAGGTACTCCATTGCATTTAAGAGAGATAACTCTACTGGAACTAGACAGGGATAAGAGTTATCTAGTCACAACAAGCACATTTTCAGTCATGTGTACCATATTTTAAAAAAATCATAAAAAATACAAAATATGATCTAGATAGAAATTAACACAAACTCACATGTTGCCAAGAGGCTCAACTTTTTTTTAAGCCAAACAGAAAGTACAAGTCTTACATAATGCACCAATCACAGCTAGTTTTGTTCTTTAATTCTGAATACAATGTTCCATACACCTTAAGCTCCGCCCACCTGGACTTGCGCAATTGGTACCGTTATACCTATAGCAAACCTTAATTTTTACAATAATCTGTGAAATAGTTCGGGACTGTATAAGTAACAAATATACTTAGTCTCACTTGTGAAAAACAATTTGATGAGGTACTAACCTATGTCTTATATGAATGTGTATAGAAATGTCATTGAGCTGTTTGAACTATTGTTTTCATACTTTTGCTTCACCATCAAAATCATCTTTTGAAATAAAATGAATTCTTTCAACTATGAGTTGTATCTTATTCATATCAGCAATTATTGAACTTCACATAGGTGATATGGGATAAATCACATTATATCATATTATGTAATAACTAGGTCAAAGGTCAATGTACCAAATAGTATGCACCTGTCCTACTTCAAAATGTACAATTCACCTAAAAGAAAGGAATTTATATTTGTTTGGTAGGTGCAGAACTTAACATCAGAGACAGGTGGACATGACCCAATCTTATTATAAAGTATAAGCTTTGACCACTTTACACTATCTACAGATACAAGAGGTCACTAACCACCAGTCCTCACACAAAGGTCCACCTACCCATCCTCTTTGTAACACAAATAGTAAGCTTTCCTCCTTTGTAATGTGAATAAAATTGTTTCAATAAGCCAGTCAGTCACCAAATATAGTAAATCGCAGCTTCTAAGTGGTTATGTTTGGATTGGGAGGTGAAATTAGGGGAATAAAATACAGAAAAATGCCAAATATAAACACTAAGTATAGCACATCAAATGGAGTTAAAAACAGGAGGAAAGTGTTTATCTAAAAGGGAGAGGTAGCTTATGATAAAGGAATTAAAGGTGGCAAAATCAGCAATGCGAAAAATGAGAAGTGAAAGTTTGATGACCTTACCTTGGACAAATATATGGGGCAGGGCCCAACAGGTCCAAGGACAGCCCAAAGGCAACTGTGCTATAACATCCCTTACAGGACCCAAATTTCAAGTGAAGTTGTGTTCATTTCCATCTAATATAAAAGGGTGAATAATTTAGATAATATAGATACATATAAAGTATATTTCTTCTACATAAGAATTTAATAATAATTGGCATAAGATAGAGAGAAACTTATCTCAGAGCCAAGCAGAACATACCTTATCAGTTTTTAAACTTGTAAACTTTACTGTGAGAAATTATCAAATTGCTTCTACTTACATTTGCATCAAGATTGAGGGCTAATATAATACTTCACAAATCTTCTCTTTATTTTCATAATCAGTCACTGAAAATGTGAGATTTTATTTCCTTGAAATGTTATGACTGGTGTAAGGGAGATAACTGAATGATATACATAAGGTGTGGTAACCTTGAATACATTATTCATGTAATATAGATGAGTTCATCAACAACCTGTATTAACTTCATTGCAATTAAATTATCTCAAAATACATTACTGACAAAGTGAGAACCTAACATTTAGACTCCTATGTTTAGTGGAGACCTCAAGAGTCATGTAATTTTAATTTCTAAGATGACGCAGCTCTTTCATATCACATAGTTCATATTTTCTACAATGCCGGCATGTAGAGTGCAGCCTTCCATAACCATGCAGATATCATCTCATGCCAATTTGGATTCTTGCGATGGGATGCAAAGTTTCAAGAACAGTGTGGATTTGAATGGAATGAATATGCACTGTGTGACTAAAATGGTTATCATTCTGTAATGTTGGACCAAACATGGAAATTCCACAGGAGCAGCTTGACAGAAAGAAATAGGATTAATTGAAAGTCAATAGTAGATTATAATTGGGCTTATACAAGTGCCAATGGGAAATGCTGACTTAAGGAAACTGTTCTTGTTTGTTGGTATTCACTGCTACTTCAACAAAAGGGAATGCAAGAGAACTGAACTAACTACATGAACAATTTCAAAGCAGGAGAGTGTAAAAAAAAAAGGGACAATTAGAGCAGGACAATTCAAATCAAAATGGGAAGGAATACCAAATCCTTAATAAATTACCTAAAAATTACTCATGCCAGAACATCCCACATGGTACAAGTGATCTATCTACAAGTGTACTTAGAATGTTCTCTATCCTGGTTTATGGCATGCCTTACAAGAACAAGATAGTTGTTTTTGTACACATGATTTTTCATCTTTTGCAGGTACAATAGCCAATATTTGGCCAAAATCAACTATATTATGTTTACATAACTTATTTTGTTGCATGCATTCCAATCTAGGAGGTAACAGCACATACATAAAGGCATCAGGTAACACAAGTCTATATCTATCATAGCTATAGTTATCAAAAGTCCCCATCCAAAGCCATCTTGTGCTATTTTCTAAAGATTTCATACATTTTATTCTTAAAGAACTTTCAATATTTGACCAAAAGTGTTCAGCATACATTTGTTTTCCTACATCAAACTAGTATAGTTCATAAATGCCGCCCACATGTATGCGTTTCTATGGAAACACTGTGAGGCTATTCTTTCCTTTAGGTATCACGGTACCAATTGTTTTTCCATATACCTCAATGCTAATGTTTTGTGAAATAAATATACTTTCTGTCCTACTTGGGCATGCATGTCACACGCTGTCATATAGAACAATGCTAGATTGTCAATTTGACAATGACATAACCAGGTACTCCATTGCATTTAAGAGAGATAACTCTACTGGAACTAGACAGGGATAAGAGTTATCTAGTCACAACAAGCACATTTTCAGTCATGTGTACCATATTTTAAAAAAATCATAAAAAATACAAAATATGATCTAGATAGAAATTAACACAAACTCACATGTTGCCAAGAGGCTCAACTTTTTTTTAAGCCAAACAGAAAGTACAAGTCTTACATAATGCACCAATCACAGCTAGTTTTGTTCTTTAATTCTGAATACAATGTTCCATACACCTTAAGCTCCGCCCACCTGGACTTGCGCAATTGGTACCGTTATACCAGCTAGGAGATAGTCTGTCTGAAAGTAAATGCATATCTGTCTGAATTTAATATTTCTTTTTGCCTTTGATTGTTATTTTTTGGTTTACTATTACGACATCAAAGTCCTTTATTGTTTAAATAGAACTCAGTCATTTCGACATCAGTCAGTTAGGAAACTCTGAGATGACAATGATATTAGTGATGGCGTATGACTACTTACCAGAGAGAAAGCATTACAAGTGTATTTGAGTGAAAAGTTGTATTTGTACAAACACAGACTGGCAGTGGAAAATTGCTTATTGAAGAGTCTTTTCGAGAGATGATGTTGGAGCATTTCAGATTTGAACAATTTGACTTTGATTGGATGCGGTGGCTTGCCACAACATCCAATGCAATGAACAGACCCAAAGCACAAATAGATGTAGATCGAGTTAACATATCGGAACCATGGTTACCGACTATGTTGGAACTACTACCACCACTACTGCTACTACTACGAATAGTGATTATACTACTAATACTGATACTATTACTACTACTAGTTATGCATCCCTATAACAAAGTATACATATGTGCAGTCGTAGCATATTTTGGTAAATTCAACATGCAATGCGTATAAATTAATATGCAAGACATAAAACATGCAGTAAACAACATAACCATAGTACAAGAAGCAAAGATATAACATAGTACGTATAAAATGATACATAATAACATATTCTACAAAATAGGTATTTATTCATCACATACAACAAGACATGTTGATTATGCCTCTAATCACCCATAAGCATTCACGGGGCTTTCTTTCCCAGCTGTGGGGCTCGTATGATCAATATAAATAAAGCGAAATAATAGATAACAACGTCACAAAGTACTTAACAATCGCAAAACATACATACAAGATACATAATTCAATTGCAATCAAAATTCAGTCTGGCTAACAAGTGAACCAGATGGAAAGAACTGTAAGGTGGAAGGGAATGGGCTGAATTATGAATCATTGTGATCAATGGGTAATGATAAATGTTACAAATTCATTATTTGCTCAGAAAAACATTTGGTAGCATTTTGTTTGAAAATGCAATTACCTGAAATCAATAATAAAGAAGAATTCCTTTCTACAGTAATTTGTGCTTGTTCATTTAAGTGAGACATTCTGTTCATCGATTGTATTCACTTATATGTCAGATCCGATTGCAAACTGCATAGACCCAGCTCTGCCGTCACATAATACATCGGCAGATCTGGGTCTACGCAATTCGTAGTCAGGACAGCAAACAATGTATACCATCATTTGCTGCTCATTATGCGAACTTAGATCAGGTCTATGCTCTTTGCAGTTGGACTAAGCGTATGAGAGTGTACACGGTATGTTGGTAATACTCTTAAAAAATATGTGGTAATATATGCTAGTCTGTGGTAAGGCATGCCAAAATGTAATAGCGTTGCAATAAAATGTTATGGAGGATACATCTTGTACTAGTAGTACTACCAAAGTATAATTCCTGCCTCTGACATTCTAATGGAGTTGGTCAGACACTTTAAGGAAATTACCTGATAATTCTTAAAAGTTTTGACTGGGTTTTTTTTAGACTGTTTTCCACATTTACCTTTCAAACACTTGAAATAAAAGGAAAAGTAGCTAGACTGGTCAGCAGTGAATCTTAGTTTCATTTTCTTCAATGAATAGTGTTATGTTAAACAATTTTAAGTTCTCGTTCGTTCTTTTTTTGTTGCGAAAAGCTGTGTTCATTTTATCAAAAGGCATTGAATTAATGCAGAGCACATATGTATTTCAAATTTTCATTAACAAAATAATATTTTCTATAAATAAATGTTATTTTAAACCGGATTGAAATTCTTACAGTATGCTGTTTTTAACTACGTATGTTCTAGATTGAATTTATGCATATGTATCATTGAACAAATCTTCAAGCAAACAGCTTTCCGGGCCCCGTTTTCTGTACGCGATGAAATATTTGCTTCATAACCAGTGATTACATGCAAACCCTTTTTATGTTGACAATCAGGGTGTTAATTAATGGTGCTAGCGAAATGTATGGTTTTACTAGTTAGTGGTGCCTACTGAAATCCATTCTGACCGTTTCAGATGCAATATAGGGAGTCACTCTGTTAACTCTGGTAAACATAGAACATTTTTGTGTAGCATGATAGCGGTAGGACCTTTAGTGATCTCCTTTTTCCTATTCTCGTCTGTCCATTAATCCGATCAAGTTTTGCCTTTACGTCAATTTTCTGGCGCTGATGGTGCAGTTGTAGTCTCGTGCGTTTTACTTTAAAAAATTCATATGCTTTCAAAATATTTTGTTTTATATGTCATCGGAAGTCAGTGTTACCTTGTATATAGTCTTGTACAATTGTTGACAATATTGGTTAACTGTTTACCAGATTTCGTGGATTTGCAACAGTTTTCCGAAGACTAATTACTACGTGTGATACTTAATAAGTTTTTGAGCATTTTGCATCTCTCCCCCCCCCCGCTCTCTCTCTCTCTCTCTCTCTCTCTCTGTGCAGATCTGTTGATTTCGAAGTAAAGCCTATTTGTGCTAATATTAGTGGTAGTTCATGTACAGTTTAATTCAGAGTTGCCTCTTACACTACTACTATTATTTCTACAAATCTGAGTGTATTTGCTGCTTCAAATGCTATTTATATGTTTTTGTTTCTAAATTAAATTGTGATTGGTGAATTGGGTAGAGTGTCCAGAGTTTTAATTTAGGCAGAATTTATCAAAACATGATGCTAATCTGTTTCTTGTATGATCTAATCTGGTCGTTCTACTCTTAGAAGAAATGCCATATTTTTAATATTGGCGGATGGACAACACAAAAAGTTGATGGACGAAGCACATGTATTTACACGCGATAAACGATGTATGACGGACTGAGAGCATAGCGGTAATCATAAACACATCGTTTGCAACCATGCGATAATAAACAAAGAAAACGTATAATAACAGAGAAATAATGTCAGATGATAAATAAAAAATGTTTGACAATAAATAAATGACACAATTATCACGATACGTTCTTAATTCCGGAAAATAGTATTCATTGTTAAAACTATGTTTAATCTCTATCCTCTTTATAGTACTGTGATTTTAGTGATACCGACTGATACCTAGATCTCAATTACTAATGTAGTCAGGAGTCAGAGCACTAGTAAGGAAGAATTATTACGTTTTTCGGTAAGATCATATCTCCATAAATTTGACCGACATGGGCATAATAAAAACTACCTTCTTGGATTGACAAACGTCTAAATTTTCACCATTTCAGATAATATCAAGGTATGTATGTTATACAATTTAATTTCCGTTTAATTTACTCGACATTGCTTTGAATTGTTAATTTGAAACAATCATGAACACACTTGAAACGAATAATAAATCATCGTGTCTAGTAGAATAGTGTCAAGATGATTGCTTCATTTGTCTTTGACCTAGGTCCATGAGTACTTGTTAGTGCAAATTTCGTACTCAGGTTGTTATGAACGTCCAAAGATCGCTGGTGGATTAGATGAGAAATACAATAATATGCACATTAACCTTATTCATTGTTTCGTTGCTTTTATTCCCAATTACTGGCGAATGTATCTATATGTCATAACCTCCACAAAAACACCAAAACTGTCTGCAAACATTTACCTCAATGCTAGAGTTGGAGATCAAGTTAGGACTCACAGTCGCTTCAAAACTAATGCGTTATGACTGGGTGACTCAGTTCCCAACCTCGAATTTAGCAAGTTCAATAGCGGTCTCGGCTTTAAAAGCAACTTTTTCAAGGTAAATTCGTGCAACATTACTCATGACTGATAACCTCAATTCAAAGTGTGGTGGACAGAGTTTGTAACGTTTAATTTTAATTTTATTTGAACTTAACAGTCATGTTGTATGTCCTCCCCTGCTTTCAAGCTTTATAATAACGATTGATGAATTCCAGGAGAATGATTGCAATCGAGATCCCATGTAATGGACAGTAGAAGATAATTGACGTGCAGAGGACTTTCTGTATTTGTATGGGTAGCATAATAAGCCATGTGATGGCCTCTAGCAAGCTTAATGAGACGGATAATGAACTATCTCGCCTTACATTTAAAGTTCAAAAGTAGTAATTCATCGCCAGCATGACAGCACCATGATTATCGTACTGGAATGAAGTATATTGTTTGGTCAACATATTTAAACTACTGTGTATCCTCTTAATATCTGGAGGCTCATATTAAACCAAGACCTTAAAGAGAACATATCAATACATTTCTCCCGATGTTTTAGAAGAGCAGTATTTGTATATATAATTTAATCTTTTCTCCGCCTCCACCCACTCACAATACCACGTCCCATATAGTCTGGGCTTGCCTTTCACCAACGGAACTTAAGCCATTACCTTAACTTAAGTCTAGAAGCCATGATACATATAGCCTGATACATATTGCCATATACATATTGCCTGATACATATTGCCTGATATTTAAGCCAGAGGCAAATTCAACCATTACATTTCTCAAGTCTGGACTTAAAAAGAGAAAAACATATGGGTGAAATTAGATCCCGTTTTACTATTTAAGCAGACTCTACCAGAGTGAGACGATTTGTCTAGATGAATCTCGTTTGTCTTGGTCAAGTGTGTTTTAATATCTTACAATATTGTCTCATCATGGCACAGTGCAGGCTACATTTAACCTTTCATTTGTTGCGCGTAAAAGATAGCCCCATCCATTATTTGAGTCTTTTGCTTAGTTCTGTAACCAGTAACATTTAGCAACATATTTTTTACAACTTATATTTCAAAGTGCAACTATCATTCCGAATAAATTCAATATCTGACACACCGACAGAATCATTTCTGAATACAGAATATTCAGTGCAAGGTGAGGGCGAGGTCTCATGGTCTGACTCTGGCAAACGTCTGTACAGCTAATAATTGTTGTTGCATATTCGTGTGAAGGGAAGAGCGCTGCGCAGATAAACTCCAAATTTACTGTAATTTATCTGTGACCAGATAGTAACATAATTTTATTTGGAACAGTAGGCTACAGTAGACATAGACAAATTTAATTTAGATTTTAAATTGCATCACATAACAAGAAACATTGCATCGCTTGAACCATTTGATCGCGTAAACACGCTGTGGCTGAACAACGTTATGTCAGTTGGAGATCTGTTTATGACCACATTCGTCTCTCAACAGAAGTAAATTTATTTTCTCCAATTAGTTATTATTTAAACCAATCTTGTATATAGGGTGGATTCCATGCTATTTTTACCGCCAACCCCTCCACCATGCCCGGTATCAATTGACCCATACCATTAAATTAGTTTCTTGTTGCCAATTTTCTTCTTGTTCGGGTTTAACGCCATTATTCAACGAGTTGAATTGTCCATATTCGGACAGCCACGATTCTCCGATTTCCTTTGAACATTCGATTTGAAATAATGTCCGCAAAAACCTTGATAGTAATAGTAAAAAGAAAACGTTTCGGAAGGCGGGGTAAGAAAAATGTTTCCAGGATCGCAGCCAGTCATTAAAAAGAAAAATGAGAAAGAATTTCATAGACGTAGTTGGACACATCATAATCAGATAATGGGCAAGAAATAGGAATTTTATTTGGGTTTGTGTTCTGTATAATAAACCTGTTTGGGGTAACTTCCCATTAGATGAGTAGATCAAGCGGGTTTTATAGCAACATATGTCACGTAGGATGTATTGCGACTTAAATTCGTAATGCAATCGCGCGGATGTATATAAGACCTAAGACAAAAATAATTGATTCATTCGTACTTCTTATGTTCATGTTTTATAAAATGTCTGCAGCTGTTGATACTTTGGCACATTCAATGATATTGGTACATCAGCACATTCAGGAACTGGAATTCGTTTGGAACACTCTAACCTGTTGGAATTGTGACAGGACATTTATATTTTTTACCTCATAATACTGTAAGTTCCTCTTAAATTTTAATCTTAAACCTTAAAGAATGAAATTATTTGTTAACATTTACAAACCTTGGTGGATTTGCTTCTTTATATATATATATATATATATATATATATATATATATATATATATATATATATATATATATAGAGAGAGAGAGAGAGAGAGAGAGAGAGAGAGAGAGAGAGAGAGAGAGAGGGAGAAACACAGAGAATCAGACAGAGACACAGAGAGCAGTGATAAAATATTAAGTTAGCTATTGAAAAGAGAATATGATTTAGTCGACTATAAAGATAATATAGGCATATTTCCTTCCAGATCGAGAATACAATTTACGAGATGGAAACGGCTTGCAAAAGTTTCCCCATTTGTTTAAAACAAAGTACATAATAAGCAATTACCATCTATACGTAAAGATTTGCTTAAATTGTAGCATAATTTCATTGCATGCATTTATCTATACACGTTCAGGAGACCACCACTTGCACTGTAAAGTCAATTTTAAATATGTCTGCTAATCCAAAAGTTATTTTTGTTTGGGTGTAAAATGCGTATTTTGAAAGACGTGTTACAATTTCAAATTACTTTTTACACTTATTTCAGGCATATTATGTACTTGTTGCTAATTATTTCTGCGGAAAATCAAGCCAGAAGAATGTTTTATTAGATCTACTTATATTCTAATTGATACTTCTTAGTTTGATGGAGCTATGTCGAGGGCTAACTTTTACAACCTGAATTAAACAGATTTTATCCCAATTTTCAGCTTTGTCGCTCATTCTTTCCAAGCCAATCTGGGTTTTTTTAATTATTTCTATTCAGACTTTTCCTGGTGAAAAACCTTGATACTTTTCTCAATGCTAGCAACAAAGTTAATTTTGTTTTGTAAATTGAATATCTGGTTTGAGCAAAGTACTTGAATTAAATCCAGCCTAATTGCAGTATCTAAATTCGATTTATTAAAATACAATTAATTAAAACTATTAAAATCAAGGTATTGCCATATAGTAAACCATTAAGAAACCTTTCTAGGTAACATTGTAAGTGCTCTTTCACCGTGATCTAACTGCTCGCACATCATGTTACATTTTACCGAGTGAAGAGAAGTGCTGCATTTAATTAAAATGAATGGCAATAATTTGATTTATTTGAATGCCTCTTGAATAATATATACATCTAATGTTAGCCTTATTCGAGACATTAATTTACGAACATTTACTTCAATAAAATTAGTTGTTTTTAACCCAAAAAACAGTATTTTAGAGTAGTTTGTTGATCTCTAGAGTTAATTGCCATAAAGATAAGTTGTGTATTCCAATGACGATTTGTATGGTATCTGCCATTTGTCCACGGTTTAATATGAAGGATCCGAAAGGATGTGCTTTACGCATTGTCTGAATCCGAATGCTCGCTTTAGTAAATCTAGAGCTGGGATTTAAGCAAAATGGGAAGTATGTCACTTCACGAGCTCCTTAGTTTTAATAACCTTTCCAATGAAGTATTACAAGGCGGGTACACAGATTTCTTGCACTTTGGAGAGAATGGTTCTATAAGGACGTTATTGAGGAAATATATCGACATCAATACTATATTTGTAAAAATGCAGTTCATTTATACTTTGCTTTATAGATTCAATTAGTAATCGTATCATTTAGCTTTTGATATTTATATTTGTAAGCTGCAAACTGTTCCCAGATGTTAAGTGTCGAAGTGATTAGTTTCGTTGATGATGTGGTTACACGTACAGGCACACAGAATATTTTCGTGTTATTGATTGCTCAGTGTGCTTGTATATATGCATAATCGTACGTTAAAGTTATTTCTGTAGCGATTATATCACCGGAATCCTGGTTATCATTATTATTATTACATTATTATCATGATTAGTAATAGTAGATATACATTTCACCCACAGTTTGTCTACACTAGTAGCAGCATTTGTAGTATATGACAGGATTCCTCCCTATTAGCTTGTTGATGAGATTCTAGCTTGACATGAGCTTGTATCACTTCCACTGGCTTTATAACTTATAAACCCTCCACAATATCCTTGCTCTAAGCAGTAGTGGTAGTGGTGGTAGCGGTATTACTTAATTATCTTAAATCACATTAACCTAAACAATGATCAAAGTCGAGCATTGTTATATGATTATTTTTGTTTTCCAAGAAACGATGCCTGTAGCAAAATAGGCAAAAATAGCTTAAGTCGTTCTAGACCCACATCTATCGGGAATGACAATTTATATTAAGCTGAAATTCTAATATTAAGTGATTACCTCCTAACCTCGTTCATCTTTCACGGTCAATTATCAAAGCAATTGTTTCCATGGGCATAAAATGCGTTTAAAGTAAATATCAACTTATTTCAAGTCAAAAGACAGCCATTATCGTAACCAATCGAAATAACGTCTCCATCGCTCTCTGTCTGCTTATTCAGCATTTTCCAGATATTGTCAAACATGTAGTTCAGTCTGGGTCTCCAAGTCATTTTTCATGTAATCCTTTAACTTTGAGAAAAGAGCAGGTACAATTTTACAACATTGTTACCTTAGATTGTCTCTATGCCTGCAATGTTCAATACAATTTCCCAAAGTATCGAACTGAATGTTCGAAGGCGAACTATGAACTTAATCTTTACCGTGGCATGGAAAACGAAGATGTAGGATATTTAATTATTTATAACAAAATTCTGACAATTTTGCAAGATACCCATTTTCTAGCAGATTGTTTAGATACACTGATTTAATAATGTTTGATGTAATTCAGCTTATTTCCAGTCGAAATGTCTATATTAAACTGAGAAATAAAAACCACGGCTCGCAAATGTCAAACTGCCAGAGTCACAATCAATAGACTTCAAATCTATACCGCTCCGTTTCTTCAGGCCCCGAAGTTTACAGTCTGGCCCACTTCTTTGAACTTAGTTAAAATAAAATTATATGTAATAAAAATAAAACCACCTTTTCTTGCCATATTTTTATCGTCTTACGACCATCCGTCTACCTAAATTTCAGGTACATTTTGTATAGTCATCATTTTCTTTGCACGATACAACCTCCCTTATCTAAGATATCTCTGGATATAATACTAGTAGAACTGTCACTAATATTTCTCAAAAAATAGTGACCCGTGGGGTCAAAATGATTAAGATGCCAAGATTATATATAAGATTTTTATTATATATATATATATATATATATATATATATATATATATATATATATATATATATATATATATATATATATATATATATATATATACGATATTATTTCTCTATCTTTAAAATCTACTCCCTGAGTTTGGATAAGAAAAAAGACAAGAGATATTTATTTATAAATTTTAAATATGAAGCCATCTTTGCAGTGTGTGCAAGTAGAAATATTCCACCGCTCTATCACGTGTTTTGTCATCAGTAAGTGCGCTTAAGCATCAGTGTTGTTGCTGCTTTTGAATAACAAATTTCGGATTGCCAGCGTATCCATTGGCTACGGATAAACATTCATCATCACATCATCATCACTGAGGCTCTGGTTATATTCCATCTTATTTTGACAATATAAAAATTAGTATCCGTCACAATGGACGAGATTTTTCTTATAGTTGCTTTGTAGTGTTGCGACTCTATCGTCCAAAACGATGTGACAAAACGAAATGCAACCTACACGTTTTGTAAAATAAATAATTTTTCCCCTAGAATACAAAGTGATAATTTAGTAGGCACATACAGTAGTGCAAAATCAACTCCCCATAAATCCTAAATATTCTAGATTCTTGGCATGAAAGAAAGACAATAATGAACATTTTCAAAAAATGTAGAAAAGACATCTAATTTTGTAATACACTACAATTCCACAATTGTATATGCATGGTTTCTTAATACAGTTAAAATATACTTCGCGACTTTAGTCAGTTTTTCAGTTTATTTGATGAAAAGCCGCATTAAATATCTAGTATGTGTGATCATTAACACATTTGCTAGATTCTGCTGCACTATACATTTTTTCTTTAAAGTATTTTGTCTGACCAGTTTTACTATGTCTTATTACGTATATTGCTTCATTGAAGTCCAATCTAAAAGGTTGATGTTAGTATTTCTTGAGGATAGCTAACGCAACAATCGACTTACACACTCCGCAATTATGGTCGACAACTATTCTCATTTGAAACAGTCAAAGCTGCTGACCAAATACAGACATCTATTTTTAGTATGAAAGGCTATAAACACACACACACAAACACAGATATATATATATATATATATATATATATATATATATATATATATATATATATATATATATATATCTGTGTGTGTGTCTGTTTATAGCCTTTCATACTAATAATAGATGTCTGTATTTGGTCAGCAACTTTGAAATTGAAATTGTATTTATCGATGTTTGCAAACATCGATAAATACAATTTCATAAGGGTAAGGCATTCTACATTCGGAAGGAAAAGGAGTTCTTGTATACGACGGGTATATAATATTATTCAATTACTTGACTGAGAAGATATTAAGACGTAGAGAGGTTAACCAAACTGTAAAGACTGGGATGTGGAGGTATTTCACTCAGAATGATACTAGGAAATGAGTTGTCACATTGCCTAAATTAGTTAAAGGTTACAGTGACACATGTCGCGTATCAACAAATTCAATAAAACCATGGAACGTGGATAATAGAAACATGGTTTTGATAAGGCTATATGGCGGTCTAACAAAAAGCAATTTTTATGACACATAGATTTAAATTGCGCCAGTGTTAAAATTTCAAACTTTTAATCTATCTTTGAAAAGAGCTACTCAACAGCTTTCATAGCAGAAATCTTCAACAAACGAGACATACTCTTAGATGATCCGGTAGTATAAATCAAGTTTAAAGAGAGAAGACATAGAGGTTATCTAGAAAATTAGCAACATGGCCTTCGTGAAACTAAAATGATATTAAAAATTTAAGGATTAATAGATAGAAGAATACGTGCATGAAAAGGTGGGATTTATTACGTTGTTGCAGTTTAGGATTATCCAAAAGTGCGTCCGAATGTATGTTAGCATAGGGTGAAAAGGCAATGTTGTTACGTACCAGGTTACCCTACGTTGTTTTAACCATCGTACATTAAGGACAACTCTTGTGTCTGTTCTTATCGACTACTCATATATTTTTATTATGTAGTTCCTGCATGGTTTTATTGTCTTTCCAGTTTTAATTTAGAATGACTAACATGGAGTAATTCAGCACCTACTGCATCTTCCATACGCATGGCCATTACGCGATTGCACCGCCAATAAAAAATGCAACGGCCATTTACTGATAGTAAATAGTCACTCTTTTCAACATACAGCCTACTTTTGATCGAGTCATATAGGTTTCATTCTTATAAACGTCATGTAATTCTCATCAAAGTTACTATGATCTTTTTTAAAAAACGTTATTGTGAATTTCAACATTGATGGAGTAAATACAATGCGCGTAATCTATATACATTCCCGAATAGAATTCGAGATGACTGATATAGAGAATTAAATTGGGCGACCATCATAAGCAAATTTTGGAGATGCGTAAAAAAATAGGTCAATGTAAACGTGACGATTACCTGGCTTGAATTCCACTAGTTGGCTTATCGTGTATCAACTGTATCTTTGATTCAGCTAAACGTGGTGGTACATAAATCTTCCCAGAAATTCCAACGTACGTACTACGAAAACGAATAATTTAAAATATCTATATCAAGGTGTAAATACAAGATCATATTTCAAGTGCGCTGTTTTTGAAATCGTTGCCTTCAATTTGAAGGTTAACGAAGCATTTAAATTTAATTTTGTATATGTTACCTGGAGAATTATATTTGGTGTTTTAAGACTTTAAATCTGAAGATATTTTCCTTCCGTCCCAATCAGTTGGTTTTAATTGAATTTATTGAAGGTCCATTTGTATTTTAAAGACACCTGCCGGACACATGTACAATTGATTATAGATGTATCTTAAGGACACACGGTACTAAATATATTAAAAAATGGGAACCAGTCTGGAAATAGAGTATATATGGGTTATGGCTGATCAGGATTGGTTAGCAAGGTAAGTTATTTTGTAGGAAAGGAATCTTTTCATCGTTTATCCTAGTTGTAAATGAAAAATGGAGACATTGTTTAATTGACAGAATTTCAGTCAATTAACAGTCTTGAATTTGGAACAGTCATTACTGAAATTAGCACCCGAATCTTTGGTGCGGAATTGAAAGCACATGTTTGAAACACATGTAGGTCCTGAATGTGCTGCGGATCATATCCGTTTCTCTACATGGATGCTGAGACACAGGTTTCATATATAGTGATAAATATAGGTTTGATCATGATCACTCAGAAATTTAAAGTTAGTGACTTATTTTAATAGCATGGTGTTTTCATAGGTTTACTATGAGAACTGAATTAGTACCGTGAGTCTTGTAGACAGCTATAGCAATTTAGTGACTCCACATATGCAAGTGTAAATAACTTTACTATATATGTAATCATATGGTTCTGTTTGTGGATAAAAAACAAAATTAATACATTTTGCTAACCACAGGTTTACTTTCAGCGAGGTATTAAACACATATTCTGATGTATAAACTGTTGCCACAAAGGGGGAGGGGGTACAGTATGTAGAGTGTGTAGATTTGACTAGGCTGTGTGGAGTGTTTTGCACATTGGTTTATATCTGTTCAATCACATATATAAAGTTTATAAAAGTTACCATTTATTGAGCAGTTATGGTAAACAGTATGATATTTCCTTGTTGTAGTTTGAAACATTATGCTTCAGATATGATCACTTAGGTCTCTACCACCATGCTTAATAGTAATGACCTCCCTTGACTTTGTGTTATGTATATTTAATTTAATTATTTGTTTGTTAGTTTTAATTTTTTAATTTCATTACATGTTATTGTAATATAACATTGTTTGCTGGACTTGTGCTTGTCCAAAATTGAGTTCATTTTTGCTTGACCTGATTGACTTATTTATTTTTTTTATTTTATTTATGTAAACAACTAAAAATAGCTTCATTACACTCTATGTGTATGAGCTTATTAACCAAATTATTATTCAGGTAAACAAGAAGTGGTAAATATGTTGATCATGGTCAGGATTTTGGAGATGCCCACATGAATTTTAAAAGAAATTATGTTGTAAGTAAACAAGCCTCATTAGACCATTTTAGAAGGTTATTTTCCATTAGGTAATGGTTGTTTTTAGAAAATGCTAATGTGACCTGAGGTCAAGAAGAGAACTCTATTATCTTGTGACTGTAATGATTTTACCAGTTTTGTTTTAAGATCTAGCACTTTAAATTGTATTATGATTTGTTCAGTTTGGGCTGAAATTTATTTTTTCAAGTCATTGAATTCAAGTGATTATTTTCTCTGGAAATACAACAGTGCTCTGACGAAATTCTTGGATGAAGACATTCATTGGAATTTATACTTTATTCAGACCTGGAATAATTATTCTGTGATTTAACAAGAGACTGATGACACATCAGCACTTCGCTGACCATAACAGACACGTAATCACTTTACATTTTGGATCTTTTTGGGACCTGAACTGAGTTTTATTCATTACTTTTTATTTTTAGGACTTGTGTTATTAATTCTTCTATTATTTTTGGATCCAGAAAATGTCGCGGCTTATGCCTTGTTCTCTATACAGAAGCTGACATCTAGGTTTCGTCTATACTGATAAATATAGGTCTGATCATGAGCACTCAGAAATTTAAACTTATTGAGTTTTTAATAGCGTGGTATTGCATAGGTTTACTATGTGAAATGAGTTAGTACCGGGAGGCCTTAAAAGCTTTTGCCGTATCTGGAGCGAAATTTTATGAACAGATGACATTCCGTATCATGCGTGATTAAGAGCTTTTATACTGAGAAGATTGCTGTCTTACAAGTTTAAGAATAGTCCTCGTTAAAACGAAGATGTACATTTTTGAAGACAGAGTGCTATATAAACGAAATTTGTTATCTTAATGGTATGTAAGATTCAGTCGTAGTGTTGCTTAACCTTGCGTTACTAGGTTTAAACACAGAGGGATGTACCATTTTAGAACCATTAATTCATGATTTACCTGGTTTGGAAAGACATGTTTGTAATGTAAAAATTAGAAACTCAAAAGTTTTCAGATATTTCTTTACGAATCCGTATTACTTTGAGTGGCAAATATCAGCATCTATATCATTTGCACCATCATCTCATTTTCATCATCCTTAGAGTGTTTTCCTCGTCCTCGTTCTCCTTGTCGTCGTTATAGTAGAAGTAGTATGGTATTCATTCTCATTTAAATATTAGAATCAACTTTAATGACGAATCGTTCACGATAAACTTGACAGACCGATCAAATTAAGACAGTAAATTAAAGATACATTTAAATTCAAGCCATTCATTGTCCTTTAAAGTATTATATTATCAACAGAGCCGGAACCTTGATTCTAATAAAGTCAATTGTCAATTAGTACCATTAAATGTTCGTAGCAATCGCCTGTGGATATCTTCAGTTCATTCGTAAGATATACCTTACAGATGTAAAGAAGATGATTAGACGATAAGATATACTTAATTGTAATTTGCTTATTTAAAATTTCATCCCTTATTCTGAATTTGTCTACAATGTACTACTGAATGACGAACGCAAAACATGTAGGTCATAAAACTGTTTCTCTCTATCAATGCACTTTGCTTTTAAAAAGCTGAAGAATTATATTCCACATAAGCCGCCCACCCAAAAAGCCCAAAACATCAGAAACTAATATAAGTCTAATCACTACATACTTGTAAGCTAACATTAGGCAGAACGATATCATTTCAAACTCCACCCCCCCCCCCAGCAATTTACAGTAACTTCACATAACTTCTGTCAACATTTCTATGATATATTGATGCACTTCAACGGATACATATCATGGATAACTTTGCCATAGTGGAGCGAAGCTTCTACTTTGATTTAATGGTTTAAGTCATAATTTTCATAGCGTAAGCCATATAGCATACTCAGTTATAATGGTAACTCTTAAATTTACAGAAATGGATTTATTTCCTCAAAAGTCTTTAAAAAATTATGGAATCTGGAAAGAAGCCAACTTTACAATATTGAAATGTATACTTATATAATTTTGCAATATGTGTGTGTGCGTGTGTGTGTGTGTGTGCGTGTGTGTGTGTGTGTGTGTGTGTGTGTGTGTGTGGTTTCTTTTGTAATCTCTCGGTCACTTATTGTAAGTCAAAATTAATCCCCGAAAAATTTCTAGTTCCAAATTTGCTCTTCAATCTATATACTGTCTGAAGTAATCAAAATGAAAGTAACATTTCTACACTTATAAACGTGAAGTCACAAAACTATCTACCTTCCAAATATTACTCTCGTACATTGCAGGACATTACTCATTACTTTGTCTCGTCTCATAGACACATCATGTCAAACAACATAAATCATTTGGAAAGTAAATGTTACCTTGAAACATGGAAACATAGTAGAACACGTGACAATTGTTTTCAAATGACTAACATGAGAAATCATTAGACGTTAACACAACATTTTTTAAATAATCATCTGACAAAAAGATCCATGATTGTTAATACGCATCTATACGACGCGTGATTTTATTTGTTGTCGCAACATTATATTTTGAATAAAAGCACTTTGTACCCAGGTAATATATTTTCAGTACATATATAAATGAAATTTACAAGCATGTACGTGGTAGGCTTATTGACTTATACGTTATAAAGGAATCACACCTTACCGTAAGGTTCATGATCCTTTGCTTACCCGGCAAATCTATCATAGATAACATTTTGCATTGCAAACTTAAAGCTTCCAATGTTCATTTTAGCAACAATCACCTCAATTAAATGAGTCACATTCAGTAGCTAATGTTAGAATCTTTTCCAAACATGCTGTTGTACGCCTCAATAAATATTGTACATTGGCAGTGGAACCTCGATCGATGTCGCTTTTTGAATATTCGCAATCTGCTGAATTTGCTTTATAATTGCACAAACGTAGCGAGATCAATCCGCTTTAGAGCATTCTTTACACCGCGTTATTGAGTATAACAGCCTTCGATCGATTCTCAGAGAGTTTTTGCCATTCAACAAACATAGAAAATATTGCAGCAGTGCTCTCTCGTCTTGGTCATAACATCCCTCTCCCTTTCTCTCTCTCTCTCTCTCTCTCTCTCTCTCTCTCTCTCTCTCTCTCTCCACACACACACACACACACATATATATATAATATATATATATATATATATATATATATATATATATATATATATATATATATATATATATATATATATATATATATATATATAGATAGATAGATAGATAGATAGATAGATAGATAGATAGATAGATAGATAGATAGATAGATAGATAGAGCTTGAGAGAGTTTCCGAGCGAATATTCCAGTTTTGTGACTTACTTTGACAACGGAGACTGTGTTTGCTCACTTAAGGCACAACCATCATACATAATTCAACTCAAAAGAGAGACGGTATTCGCTTGATTTCATGAAGGGTTCCGGGTGGTCGAGCGGTCAGGCATATCGACCTCTGCCCACCTGAGTTGGAGTCTCGGTTCAATCAATGTATAGGAGGAAGCTTGACCTTAGCTTCCGGTGAGTCGGCGGATCTTCCTGTAGATTTCCCAGGTTCTTTGGCCGCCATGTTTAGCCGACCATGTCCTGCAAACGATTTTAAATCCCTAGAAGTCCAGACCTCAATTCCTATGATAATATTCTTAAATATCAAAGAAAATTTTAATCTTTGTGCCAATTCATCAATGTAATTGCTGATTGTCAACAAATAAGTAACCCGAGAATTGTTATAAATGTTGCTTTTGGACTTTCTCGTATTCCTAATACATGGAAAGTTAGGGGCAAGTGTTTGTAATGAACATGCAAGTTTGAGGCATGTCAATGAAATAAACATGCACGATAATTAGTGACTTGTAGCAATGTTTTGAAAGTATTGGAAGATGTCATGGACATTGTTTATTGTTATGATTTCATGAAATAAAGACCTTTTGAATTTTTTTGTGACAGTAGATATGGAGAAGATTATACAATATATGCATAGTAATTACTACTCTAAGTTGTACATTTTGTAACAGAAAAGACTACTTAATTTACAACTTCTCTAGGTCATAACTTATATAATAGAAAGATAGTCAAATCAACAGTTTAAGCAACCTCAACAAGCAATTTTTTATTCTGTGATAGAAAAGTGAAGATTCAAGAGACACTAACAGTATTGTGAATTAAAAAGAATCGTTCTATGACAAGACCAAAAATATATAGTGTGTGTGTGTGTGTGTGTGTGTGTGTGTGTGTGTGTGTGCATATGTGATTTGGATTTTTAACGTAGCTTTAGCAATTTTTTCAGTCCTATCGCTACAATGTCTGCAGTGTGGCAGTTCATAGTGATGTCTAGCACTGAGGCATCATGCCGCAGACATGTAGCATGATGTCCCACCCAGTCACATTATCCTGACACAGGCCGACCAGTCCTAATACTAACCTCTTAATGCTGAGCGCCAAGCGAGGCAACTGTTAGTACCATTTTTGTAAGCGTTTGGTATGAATCAGCCGGGGATCGAACCCATGACCTCCCGCATCTGAGGCGGACGCTCTAAACACTAGGCCACCGGAGCGGTATTCTTCTGTCTGTAGAGCATACCAAAATCATATAATTACGGTGAAAATATGTGTCCGGCCGCAATATGCATGGCACAATATAAAGATTCTTTGGTTCCACCATAAATATGTTTCTGCTATTCAAATTAAATATAATTATAGCTTTACCAATCCATTATACACGCATAATTTCCAATGCAAATATTTGTTCCATTACTGGTGTAATGATCGAGATTGCAGAGTAGCCCAACGATATCTACAGAAAGGTAGCTATATCATTAAATTGAAAATATAGCCCCACAAATGTGCACCTCTATAATGTATAAACGTATATTGTCCAT
The DNA here is from genome assembly GCA_028554795.2 of Sinohyriopsis cumingii. NCBI lineage: Eukaryota > Metazoa > Mollusca > Bivalvia > Unionida > Unionidae > Sinohyriopsis > Sinohyriopsis cumingii. The sequence continues at coordinate 31,441,099 of CM068827.1, forward strand.
CTATTAGTAGATGACGCAAGCTTTATTCGAAAACAGCGAGATGAATATAAGAATTAATCGACGCAATAGAATATAATATGAACACCAATTAATCCCTTATTTATCAGTTTGGATAATAGTAGGGATTGTTTCCAGGCAATTTTATTTGTAAATCCATCATCATCATTTTATCACCGACGTCGTTTCTAATATAAACAAATCAAAACTTAATATTCATTTATTTTGAACTACCTGTTCACATACTGGATAATATCATAATTTTCTAATTTTCCATCCTTTTGTTCAAAAGCTAAAAGTAAATGCATACTGCATACATTCTGCTGGTCACAGAAATAATATCTTCTTTTTTAATACTCAAAGCAAACATTTATGTAGAGTAAAAGTGTACCGGAGTCTATTGTATGGTCTTTGTCGACTGTTGTGCGCAGATAATTTGTAAAGGCACCAGAGCAAATCATGTTCTGATTTGTGTTAAAAATGTATACCAATAGAATGTAAATTTTCTCCCCTGATACTGATTCATATATATATATCCACCGTACTGATCTAATTTCACGTGCATATCAGGGCTACTGATCTAATTTGATATATGTATATGATACTATCTACTTTCATAATTTGATTTGTAAATGGTGCCATATCATTCAGAAATTGATAACAGAAACATTCGTAATCAATCAAAGGACCAGACCAAATTGAATGGAGATGAGAATGCAGATAAAATCTACGTTATCCTCGAAAACCAGATTGGGGCTCTATTAATGAGAGTATTTCTTCTTTATTGTGTTGAATTATCCCCAAACATACACTATCAATGTCTGGCAGTTTTAATGACAACCACATAAATCGAGTACGACTGTGATATCAACATATTAATGCAAATCTAGTCGAAATACCCAAACCCTTTGAGCAAACAATATTTTCTCACCGAATAACCAAAGTTAGTATCCAAATTATCCAGGAAAAAATATATGCATCTTGCGTATGTCTAACAAGTAATTAAATTGAAACACTTGCGATTTTGGTATCCAATATTCTCGGAGCTAAGGTTACTGTTCTAAACTCAAACAACATCAATGCTTCATATCTGAACCGACAAGGATTAGATGTAAAGCTATTGTAATGGGAACTTACATCAATAATTTATGTGGGTGCAGGTGTAAATCTTGTCGACCATGCTTCAAGGATGGCCTCACATTCCCACTCAACGTATGATATCATGATGAAGCTACCAAAATTTAAGGTAATCAGATTGCTCAGTTATTTCTGTAATTTTGTCAAAATATCTAATTTTGTGATGTTTACCCCTTTTGATTATTTATATGCTCTTGCCGGAACGTGTTTTGAGATCTGGGGGCACAATCAAGAGTTCATTGGCTGCAAAATTATCTTGTGAGGAAATTCCATTAATTTCAGTTACTTAAAATGGCTGATAAAGTCCCTTGCCAGAGAGTGCATTTAAGTAGAGATTTGAGTTTAAAAATAGTCTGATTAAACGAATGATGTGTCTCAAATTCCAATTTATTTGTTATGTTTATTCAATGTATATCGTATACTTGATTTTTGTCTTTGATTGAGTGGATAGTTTCTGCATACCTGACTTTTGTCATGATTTATGCAAGAAGCTTACAAAGCAGGAATTCAAGGTTCGTCTTATTAGCATATCTTAGTGAGAGCATTACTATATTTAAAATGATAGGATATGTTCATTTACAAATGATAGGGGTATGTTTATAATGATTGGATGGATATTTTTAATGATTGAATGGGCATAATTGAAATGATTGGATAGATATATTTATGACGATTGGAGTGGTATAATTATAATGGCAGGTAGTTATATTTATAATCATAGGAAAAGTAGATATAAAATGGTAGGATAAGTACATTAAAATGATAGTTCATGTATGTTTAAAATGATAGAACATATATATTTAGAGTGAAATGACAGGTATATCTAGAGTGATATGATTTGCATTTCAAGTTATTGAAAAAGTACATTTAAAATGAAAGGATGTGTACATTTAAAATGAAAGGGTATGTGCATTTAAATGAAAGGATATGTTCATTTCAAATGAAAGGATATGTTCATTTCAAATGAAAGGATATGTACATTTTAATATGAAAGGATAGATACATGTAAAATTAAATGATATGTATATTTAAAATGAAAGGATATGCACATTTAAATTAAATGGATATGTACATTTTAGATGAATGGATATGTACATTTAAAATTAATGGATATGTATATTCAAAATGAAAGGAAGTGTGCATTTAAAATGAAAGGAAGTGTGCATTTAAAATGAAAGGATATGTACATTTGAAATGAGTGGATATGTACAATTATCACTATTCAACATTCTCGGACTTTATGAAGATTACTAAGCTGATTGTGACTTAGTTCACATAGAAAATGTTGTAAAGGACATTGTTTAGTTATTGACTCACTCCAAGATTACGTAATCTTTATATTTGCTATTATGCTTTATGGAAGGGAACATGATGAGTGCATAAATACACACACTGCTGTGACTTTTATGTATTTTAATGTTTTCTTCTGCTCACTTGTGAGCTGTTGTAAAAACGTCGCTAGTACCTTTTATGAGTAATCCCAACAAACAACATGTGAATTTTATTCCTAACATGCTGTTAGAAATATTCATCTGAAATGATTTTAAAGTGATGCATTTTTTCGGCTTTATACATGCGAGCAATTGTATTCTCTTAAGGTGGCAATGTGATGAAATTAAACCTTGCATAAAACGCTTTTTGACTCCAAGCCAATTGTATGAAGCCGATTGTTCCCTATTCAACGTATTAATCAAGGAAATTCGACAGAGTTCTGTCATTCAGAAAATAAACTAGAATTGGTAAAATAATATTTCTGAAGTGCCCTCCCTCATTGGGACTTATATGGCTACAAATAATGCATAATTGTATCATTCAACAATATTGTGCTCCTTAAATCAAACAAACTTCCCTGGCTTAATTCATTTTCTGCGAATAAGATGTCTCGAATAAATTAATTTTCGGAGTCCTTACATTAAATCTAATAGTTGCGCATGTGTAGAGGTCTCGTTAAGATTGAATTTAATCTATACAGTTTCTTAGTAACGGTTGTGGTTTTTACTTTACGATTGTCTATTTAAGGGTGAGAAGAAAGTTTGTATTTTAATGACGTTTATTTAGGGGCCAAAAGAAAGGATGAACCGGCTGCACTGCAATGCTTAGAAAGACGGTTTGTAGTATGCAAGTAGAAAGTAGGATAACTAAATGAAGTATAATCAGTCTATGTGGATGATATATGAATCGTATGTTAGAGGTATTAAACAAATAGATAAATAATTATTACGTATTACTGCGTAAAATAGACGTCAATCTTTGCTAAGGCCTAATTCTGTTTCTAGAATAATAACACCACTGATATTTGGGATTGCCAACACAAAAAGAAAAGTAAAATCTAGTCATAAAATAACAAGACAGTTTTATTAATCAAAATTGCTATTGAAGAGGATGACTAAGTTCAATAATAAGGTTAGATTTTCTTTCAATAATACGATTTTTATGAAATAGTTTAATTACACGCTCACTTTTAAAATATTTTTGAATTTAATTTTATGTGAGCATGTAACTCACACCGCGTAACAAAGTTGAAAAAATAAATTAAAGTATTTTGCAAAATGTTTCAGAAAATATCTCTCATCCAGGAAGCAAATCAACATCATTACCTTATGTAACCTTTTAGAAGAAAAAATATATATAAAGCGTAATATGCTTGCTTGTCTGGTTTGGTCTTGTATTTTACAATACATCAATACAAACTGGATGTTATTTCGTGTCTGGACAACTGGAGTAAAGTGCATTGCCGAAGGACACGCGCCACCACGCAAAAGACCACCGCAGCTACTGAGCCATTAATCACCTCTTGTGCATCCACATGTCTGACCTAGCAGGAAGCAACATGGTGGCTAGACGAACTGTCAAGTTTAAAATAAAAGTGAGGATGCCTGTGGCGGGTTAATTCTCTACTTATATTTGTTGCAACGGATATGTACTAAGATATTTGTAAGCAATCTCCATTTAAATGAGGGGCCCCGAGTGGCCGAGTGGTCTAAAGCGCTCTCCGTTACGAATCACTGCCATCTCACCTCTGTCTGCGTGGGTTCGAGTCTCGGATTCAGCCAATGTGGATATGTGAGAAAGCTTGCCAGTAGCTTCTCGTGTGTCGGTGGTTCTTTCCCGGGTTTTCCCGGGTTCTTCCTCCACCATTAATACTGACCGCCATGTATAGCCTGTCGTGTTTTGAAAAATGGCGTTAAACAATACAACAACAACAACAACAACCATTTAAATGAAGTTTAAATATAACATAAAACTGCTTTTCTTTATAAGTATTTTGTATATAGTATGATACGTTGTTTATATGGTTCTTTGTTTCTGTGTTAGTTACTCACCACACGCATATTTTTAGGTTTATATGGTCCTCATTCGTTGAGAAAAGACGAACGCTCCTATTAAAAGTAGGAGCTTAATGGTAAAATTTATTAGGGCTAATCGACTATTAATGCGCTCAATCACAGCGCACCTGTTAGCGTACTGCGTACGAGAGTCTTCATCTTTCTGGTATTCTCATCAAGTACAATTATCATTGGACATTTCCATTTAACTCGATACTTTCACGAATGCAAATATTCATTACTGCAAGGTTGTATGAATTAAGATTGCTGAGAGCCTGGAGAGACATTAACAAACAGCTAGTTAAATAACCACATGGAAATTATTATATAAAATTTGGTTTCTCCATTTTACGTCTGTTGAATGTCCAACTTCTATTTCAACGTCCAAAGTGAACGTTGAAACACCGAGTGTTAAATATATTTTAAAAACTGTTGACATTACAGTCGTTTTATCTCCAATAGAAATACACATTACACGTTAAAATATACACATTACACATTAAAATATACACATTACACGTTAAAATATACACATTACACATTAAAATATACAAATGAGCAGATTACATACCATTTACCAAGAGATCTAGTGTCTCTCGTTAGCTAACACCGTATATGAAATAAACCGAAAAGTTTGATTGTGTAAATTCAAAAGTGCAAATTTGAAAAATAAAGTATTGTATCATAATAAGATTGCAGTTTCCCTGTGGGAAGAAAGAAAAGCTGATTAGTTCAAAATAATTACATATTGATTAATGTCATAACCACTTTCCCATCAATAATGCTGTCTAATGACATTCGTGATTGCCTATAAACACCAACAGAAAAAGAAAAACAACCACGACAAATAATGATGAAAGAATATTAATAAAAATCAAGCCTAGGTTACTCATGATATAAAACTATGGTCGAAAATTCATTTATATACCATATTTATTATATTTAATAAATGCTAGGATTATAGGATAATCAAGGGCCAATAAAACAATGAATGAGGTAATATGGCTGTAGTGGGTATTGGTGAAAAAGTAGTCCAGTGTACGAAGAGGCTGTAAATACATTTATTTACAGAACATCGGTTTCATGTTCACTCTTTTTCTGATTTCAATCACAATTTTATGTGATCGAATTATTATAGTTGTTGATACTTTAAACTGTATTGATATATGCACGAGAACCAATATGATTCCTTGCATATTTAATTATACCTCGTGTGGTGAAATCTACTGCATGTACGGACTCCAAAAACTTAAAGCAAACTGACCTAAATTAAAGCGTCGTGTAACACATCCTGTGGGTAAGTAGTCAGCAATACCATTTTACATTGATAGGTAACAGTGAATGTATTAATTTCCCGTCAGACATCCGACTGAGCTTAAATACTATTTAACTACTCTGGAATTTGTAAACGCAATATTTAGTGTTTAGGTGCGGAAATGAAAAAATAGACTATATGAAAATTATAGCTTTCCCATTTGCAAACAATAGCCTGATTCATTTCTAACCAACAATGCTCCAATCTGAATTAATGAAAACCGTTAAATTTGTGTCGGGTAATTATCAAAATTAATTTATAGTTTGGTAATATTATTCACTCTGATCATTTGCTTTTGTATGTATATTATTATGAAGGCCAACTAACGTTCAATCTCGAGAAATTCCTTAGCAGGAGGCGAAATTAAGTGGAGGTTTCAAGTTCTACAATATGTCTCACTTCACAGGGACATGTGATATAAATAAGTGTACTTAGTCCACTGCTATATGATTACTGTCTGGTCCCCCACTATTAATGACAGTTCACAGTTTGTTGTATAGGTTTTCCAGCTTGAGTTCAGAAACGGTGGTTAGGTATTGGCAAGATTGGGGGGGGGGGAGGGGTTCTTAACTAGAATCAGCTTTACAAGTTTTTCATAAAAATATGTTGGATTTTGTCAGAGAAAAGACAATAAAATAAAATGAAATAGAAAAATGAATAGATGATTTAGCAAACATAACCTATTACTTCTCCAATATATAAACAAAAATCACACTATACTGATAGTAGAAGGCATTGAAAACACAGTATATATAATTTAACTAGGTTAAAAGGGAAAACTTACCAAATCAAATTTTTTCATCGTGTTCTGCAGTGAAAAATTCTCAGATTTTTAAATTTAGCTTGAAATAAGTGTAATTTATGAAGTCCTAAATGGCAGCATGGAATAGATACTTTTGGTTCAAAGTGCTAAAAACTAAAGATGCTTCAACTTCGTATCAACTCTAAATCGTATCAACTATAAATCGTATCTACTATAAATCGCATCAACTATAAATCGTATCAACTATAAATCGTATCAACTATAAATCGTATCAACTCCACTTCACTTGAAACAATGAATGACCACATTTATTATGCGTTTCTGTGAACGATTGTCAATTTTTTTCGAGTTGCAGATCTATTCTACAGACGTTGGCGATACATTTATCGTTTTATGCATTTAAATTCATTTCTGATCAGCTCTTGACACAAAACAGTAAGCACAGACATATGTAAAACACATTAGATTTCCATATCTGAGTTGATGTTTCCACGGTGTATTCCAGACTTAATCAGATATCGCTCGTACAAAGCATTGAACTTCTCCCGTCTAGGATTTAGGTGGTAGGAGATGTTTTCGTCCATTGGCCCCTGTAACATTTCTTAATTTAAGGCTATCAATTAACTATTTCAGCTACTGATGTTTAATAATTAGACATATGCATGCATATTTTAATTAAATGTTTATGGCTTTCGTTGCTCTTGAAACTGAAGTAAGACATTACGCCTCCTATAGTTACGTCTCTGTACAATACATATAGTTGTCTAGGAAGCAGAGCTAGCCATTCATAGCAGTAAACACGCAGATTCATGTCAAATCAGTATATTTCAAAACTGTCTGGATTACATCAAGCTAATTAGTAGACAGTATTGGCTTTATTTTCAAACAATTACCATATATTGAAAGAGTTTGTATTTGAACTATAAAAACCAGTTTGTATTTTCAAAAAATGTCATTCGGACAAGAAATATGCAAGTATGAATTTGGGGCTGAGGTGCATAAATTTCGTTAGATATGAACTTCCATTTAGTCACCAGATCACTTGAATGATGTCTTTGTGTTTTATTATAGCTATGAAAAATTATGTTCCTTTTTAACCTCTTTGGTGTACTTCAGTTTTAATGAACTTTACTTTTAGGCAGGTTAATGCATATTTCATTGTGCATAACCTGCCTTGTGCGCCTACTGTCGACAAGAATCGGTTAAAATGATCTTCTTCTAAGGAATATATACCGGTCCTACATCTTGTTTAATTATTACATATATGTATTTATTTTTTCTAGGTTCGATAACTTTTTCTGACAACTGTTATGACAGACGGGTCTTAAATTTTATTTGTAATTATTGCTTCTTCGTTACCATTTTATATAATGCGAAACGAATGTAAATGTTAAGTTATGCAGCTGTTAATGTATGTCATTGCATTTAAAATCAATGAGACAGCTTTCCATGATTTACATTTTCCTTTTACTTATAGATGATTCCATAGGAAAGATCTGTTGAATACACAATAATGCACCAACAAAAAAATAATATACTTTAGAGAATACACTAATTACATAAATCCAAATACAGTCAGTCTGTCCCATACAGGGCTCATGATAACATGTAATTATCACCGTTTGGATTTTCTTACTTATTTACTTAGAGGGTGTGTGCGAGGTCTGGGCCTGACGTACCGCTCGCCAAAGGAAAGTCAAGCATCTCTCACAGACTCTCCTTTCCATGTATAGTGATCTCAGCGGGACCACTGTCTGGCCCTGCAGGAGGTTACTTGCATATGGCCTCTCCTACACTATTGTGTACACAGAAGCACCTTCATCCGGGGCATACTGTTTACACAGAGCCTGCTGTGTGACCGGACCGAGTGCCCGGCAGTATAACTGGTTGGGCAGACTGGGCTCGTAAGCCTTGGTAGGCAGCCAGTTTAAAAGCAGGAAAGCTCTGACTCCAAACCCGGGCAGATGGAGCTCGTTAGCCTTGTCAGGCAATTCGTCTAGGAGAAGGAAACTCTGAGTTCAAACCTAGGAAGTGCCGAGGATGATGGCTCAGCTGCCTTGTGGATATCGTCGGGAGAAGGAAAGGCTACGGGAGTAAACCTAGACAGAACATCTGGAGTGGATACCCTAAGGCGACTGGGTGTAAACAACGACATCCTTCTGGCAGCTCCTGCATCATGACTGGTACCAGATGTCATACTCATCATTCCTTTGGACACCACCAGCAAGGCCGAGAGGGGGATCCTGACGTCTGGGCAGCCCAGGATCTCCATACTCCACGCCCAGACTTGTGGCCTGGAGAGGCCAATACAGCCTCGCTCGTGAGTGAGGAAACGACAAGGAAGCTGGCAGTCTACGGGTTATAAATCCTACCCTAATGTCGCAAGGATGGGGCGCCACGGGTCAGCTTCGACGATGGGAAGGATCGTCGCATCCCACTCGCCGACTACCTCCCACCTCAAGCAGAGCAGCCCCCGGTCAGTAATGTGTTTGCCCACCACATTAGGCCTGCTCCAGTGGGTGTCTGTTGCTCAGTGTGTTGCACAAGACAAAAAGAAGAAGAAACCAACAAAGAAGACGCCAGCTCTTCGCAAGCTGAAACGTGCGCACCATGTGCACAGGCATCTCTGAAGTCCTCAGGGAGGTGGAAGACACCAGGAAGACGGCCATCATCGACAGACAGCTCACCAGACTAAATGTCAGTAAAGCTGCCCTCCATGAAACCAGGCTCGACTCAAACGGATCTCTCAGAGAGGAAAAAATATACCTTCTTCTGGAAGGGTCAAGAACCTGAGGAGCCCTGCCAGCACGTAGTCGTTCTCGCCATCAAAAACAGCCTCCTGGCCTAGGTTGTGCCTACTGAAGGCGCAATGAGCGTCTCTTCCCCATCCGACTTGCTACTGATACATGTCCTGTACACATCCTCAGTTTTTACACCCCCACCCTCATGTCTCCAGAAGACCACAAAGATCATTTGTATGGACCGCTGGACGAACAGATCAAATCATGTCCTTAAGACGAGCCACTATTCCTCCTCGGCTCCTTTAATTCCAGAGTAGGTGTGGACCACGAGTCATGGCCTACCTTCCTCGGACATGATGAAACTTAAACGACCAACGAAAACGGTCAGACACTTTGCAACTGTGCACCTACCACGACCTATGCGTTACAAACACCTTCTTCAGCTGTAAGGCACAACACAATGTGTTAAGGAAACACACCAGGTCTCATCGCCGCCACCAGCTCGAGTTGGTCATCACCAGATTTTCTGCCCTGAACAGCGTCCTCTCCACCGGAAGCTACAATAGTGCATACTGAAATTCCGACCATGTCCTTCTGAGAAGCAGGGGCATCTACAGCCAGACACACAACACCGCTCCTGACCAAAACGTCGCCCTCTCATCAACACTGACCAGATGTCTGTCCCCTCCAAGGTGGGGGAGTATGTGTCTGCCCTGTGCCAGGTTCTCCGGGACCTTCCAGAGCACGATGCAACAGGAAAGTGGAACTCCATGAAGGGTGACATATACAAGACAGCCATGTCCACGTTTGGCAAGAGGTAACTGCTCAGTCAGGACTGGTTCAACGCACACCTTTCAAGGATGGAGGAACCAATAATCGAGGACAAACGAAAAGCCTTCAAAGCTTACAAACAAATACCCCAACGAACGGACGCTTGCTGCCCTTAGAAGTGCCCGAAGCACCATCCAACGCATCCCTAAACAGTGCGCAAACGAGTACTGGCAGCAACTGTGTGAAGGAATCCAGCGCGGTGCCCAGTCTGGAAACATCCAAGGCATGTACAGTGGCACCAAGAAGTCCCTAGGCATTAAAATGGGTTGCCCCCTGAAATCTCTGAGGGGAGAGAATATCACAGTTGATAAGCAATAGATGGCCAGATGGGTGGAGCACTACTAAGAGCTGTACTGCCGAGGAACGTCAGTCACCAATGTGGCCCTTTGCAGCTTACAGTAACTGCCCACCATGGAGGAGTTCTACAAAGTGCCCACTTTAGAGAGCTCAGCAACGTCATCGACTCCCTCCCAAACGGCAAAGCACCAGGTAGCGACAGAGCCCGCCTGAAGCTATCTAACGTGGGAAACCAACCTTGCTTCAGCCGCTTGCATTGTGACCCTTTACAGGAAAGACTACCTCAGTGGCTGTAACAATTACAGAGGGATCTCGCTCCTGAGCTTCGTTGGCAAAGTGTATGTCCGCATCCTCCTCAACAGGCTTCAGCTGCTGTCAGACCGTGTGTACCCAGAATCCCATTTGCGGCTTCAGAGCAGGCAGGTGGACAACAGACATGATCTTCAAAGGGAACAGCAGAGAGCAAGGTCAGCCACTCTGCATGATGTTCATCGACCTCACCAAGGCCTTCGACCTGGTCAGCAGGAAGGGCCTGTTTGAACTTCTCTGGAAGATCGGCTGCCCACCCACCCACCCCGAAAAAAAAAAAAAAAATTCCGCAACATGATAATCTCTTTCCATGCCGAAATGACGGAAACAGTATTGTATGATGGATCCTCCTCAGATTCCTTCCCCATAAAACATCGGCGTGAATCGGGGCTGCGTGCTGTGACGACAATTTCAGGAACCGTCTGCTTCCTGCTTCAATAGAGACTGTCAAAGGCCTGCAAAGCCACAGCCACTGCAGACGATGCCAAAACCCTAGAGACAGACGACACTCCAAGGGCACTAGTCGCATGTTCTCCCGAAACTGAGCCGCCAATGATGATGATGCGATTTACTTAACTGGAATTAGGCTATCCAAGATTAAGTTAAATTATATTTACGAGAAGATTTTCAAATAATTTTTTCTTAGCACGATTGTGACAAATTTCGTAGTGTCTTTTCAGTGGTATTGTACCGATTCCTCCTGTGACTGGCGTCACATGGATCCTATTTATTCCCTGCTGACCAAGGGCCGTCGTTCCACATGGACAACTGGCATAAACAGCATTCAAAATTGCCACTTGGATAAAATCACATCAGGCCGGAAGTGGTCTTCCCTAGTTCATCCAATATATTTTAGAACACCTGGGAATTTGTTACTTCAAATGAACATGCTGAGGTATTTGATTGGTTACAAGCAAAAAATCATATCGCATTTTAAATTATTACTCCGACTAGTAAAGTTCGCTTAGACATTGTGCGGCTAAACACGATCGTCTAAATCATTTTCAGTATCCTGAGAAAAAGATGCAGATGAGCTGTTTGGGGTGCTTCACGATGTCACAGCTAGTGGTAAATGTGAACCGTCAAGATGCCAACCCTCCAGAACAATAACAAAATGACGGAGAATAAAAGGCAACTCACAGGTAATAATATTTATCGTGAACATGCTTCTCTGGTGCTATAATTATGTTGGACGAAACAGTTGATGGACGCTTTTAGGCATAAAAGTGGTTTCAGTTCGATAAGATTATCAAAGAATGCATGAATAGTTTATTACTCAGCACACTGAAGGACCTTTCTCCGATTCAGTTGCTATCGAATGAAATCAGTGATTTTTATCCCACTACAGACAGTCATCGTAACTGAACGCTGCACCAGCAAGAGAAAAAGCGCAAACGTACAAAGACCTTGAATCTTCCTAAAGTCTAAACGAACGTTCAGAGTATAACGCTGACGTTATCCTTTCACACATGGTTTATTTCGAGTCAGTTTATTGTTACGTCGTGGTAGTGAGGTCATGTAACGAGTTCTCTGATTGGTCAATTAACTTGGCTTGCTTTGGGATTTAGGTCTTAACATCTGTAAGAGGGCACTTGTTCCAAACGCTGCTTAGGCAAGCCATATTTCAGGGGTAGATGCGGAATCAAGCGGATGGGGGTTCTGGGCTAGCCAAGATTGTCACACTTAACCATCATGTAAATTGCATGTTTATTCATACAACTTCATAACGTAACCTTTAAACTGTCATATTCTATTTAGTAAATTATGCTCAGTAATACAGAAAATATCTCTTAAACGTACTAGTAGTTTTAATAAGGGTTTTTATGGAGAGTAAATTTTAATTGAAGTACTTGCAAAGTTTTCAGTGTATTTTTTGACAGATTGTATTGTGTTTACCTTCCACAATATTCCAGATTAATACATCATACAAAGTAGGGCTTGTCTAGGGAACTTAGGCCATAAAATGGGTAACTGAAAAATTATAGGTGTTACCTTTGAACGTTACATGTCCACTGAAATGACAGTTATGCCACAAAAGTAGCCGACTTTATATGAATTTGAAAGCAATCATCTCCACTGAAGTGGTTACAAGAGATCATGTAATCATGTACCGTATATTTCTCTTGCTTTGTGGATGAATGTAGCCTCCAGTGTCAACAAAATGTTGACCAATCATTAAAAGAGATTTATGTCCTTTTTGAATGTATTTTTGTCGGTAATTAAATTGAGCATGCTATTTTCTACGCTGTCAGATTTGGGCTATTATCAGTTCGAAGCAGCCACAAAAGACTCTAGTGAGGACACTTCTAATGACTGTAATATTTCAGTTTTATGTCACATCACTTGTTCAGGGAAATTAAAGTTCTCTTTAAGCGTGTTAAATGGGTTCTAGAGGTCAACTAACGATCATGAAGTTTAAGGTTGACACAACATTACGTTAGTACGTGTTATTACTAGGCAAAAACTGTATAGACCATGTCAGATCACCTTTAAGCCGCTTAATCATGGTAGGTAGAATAGAAAACCATTTCTCATTGATTTTATTTCGAACGTCTTCCATTTAATCAGCTGACATACCCATAGGTAATTTCTTCAATGCGGTGCGGGCGCGCGCACACACACACACACACACACACACACACACCCTTGTGCATTTCTTTGTAGAAAGAAATAAAACCACATTGTGAATGACACTGTGTAGCCATCATTGCTTTTAAGAACTTTCTAGCATCGTTGTGTACAAACACGTTTTGTATGATTTACTGTTGAGTATCGTTTACATGTACTATAGTTCAAAAACTGATTGCGTGTGTATGTGTGTTTGTGTGCGTGTAGTCTTGTTGTTCAGGACTTGCAACGCCTGTGAGCAACGTTGCGGTTAACCGTTGAATTGCGGTTAACCGTTGAATCTTTCCAATCTCACATGAGAGAATACGTGACAAACACCCAGTAAATATATGCTCTGAATGCAGCCTATGTACACTCGGTGACTAAATAATGTAAGACACCAGATCACAAACTACACATATCCTATCTTTATCGGAATGTTTTGCATGTGAAAATGATCTTAGGTGCCAATGAGCGCGGGATCAAAACTTTCAGTGTGACATTTTCAATCGGTAGCATTTGCGTAAGTTTAAACGTAAGGATAATCTAACCTAAACGATGACTAATTAATATATAGCATTATTTAGCACTTCACACGGGCGTACAAGAAGTGAACGAACACATGTGCAAGTGTGTGGTCAGCTATTCCACTTCAGGCTAAGTTTTAGTATGCATATGAAACTGTAATGATGAGGAAACCTAAAACCATAAACACTTATGGAAATTTCTTTGTTGCCGAAAGATATTTGAAAACATCAAGAAAAAGAACAATACTGTCTCGCCCGAAATAAAATGTAGAATTTAATAAATTATTCATTCCTCGCCGATATCATACAAGTATGTGAAAATACATTGTCAGACTTAATTAAATATGTCAAGTTTTTGAGAAAACATCTTGCGCTAATTTCATAAGTTAAATTTTAATATAACATATCTGATCTTCAGATTTAAGTCGGACTAAAAATTTCAGCCAGCTAGATCACTGGATTAGAAATCTGAGTTAAACTCCAAACTTAAGCTTTGTTGGTCAAAACTAAACTAGACTTTATCTTGCAATATAGAGATTCATAATCATTCCAGTTTCCATTAGGCATTTCTCCACAAAAGTGATGTCTGAAATACGAACTGAAGTCTTCCATTCAGTAAGTGCCTGAAATATTGTCTATAAAAACAAAAACAATAATCACTGGAGCAAATTGGAGAGATGCTTCACTGTTAAGATGAAAATGAAAAATGAAAAAATAATGTATATGAGATAAATATCAGAAAACGTGAAGGTAATATAACGTCTTTGAATGAATTCACAATAATCCAAAAAATAATATTTAGTCCAAACAGTGTTATGAGCACTTTGTAATGCCAAAACATAATTAAAATAAATGACTCTTCCCAAATAAAAGCCAACGCGACAGTAAACACTTCTGCAGACTGAACATACCCTAAGAACAGAAATAGGAATGAAAATAATTGTTCATTTTCCTCCTTATATACATCTCCACGACTCTTTTACGACTTATGTCGCAATTCATCCCCATCTGACATATTTCGCAATACATCCCACGTGACGTATGTCGTAATACTCAATCATATCAATGGCAAATTACATCAAACTATACATAGGTTAATTAACGAAGCTAAGTCAAGCACACAAATCCAACTTAACAACCAATTTATAGCATTATGTTTTAAAAATATGATTATAATCATGGACGAAACTTGAACACACAATATATATATACATCCACATAACAGTTTTAATCGTCCCGATACAGTGGTCTCTTTGCAAATACAGATTAATATCGTACAGGCATTCTACAAAAGTAGTGGAATATGTGTTCATTTAAATAAAACTAGAATTATTGTATTCAGAAATTGTTGATTTTTAAGACTAAAAACATAATATAAAGGTAAACAAATGTTAACGGTATCTGGTTATAAATAGACTGGGCTATACTGCAGTCATAGACTCATTTGGATGAAAACAAGGCAAGAACTCGCATTTCAAGCAAATAAGTCTCTACAGGCGTTTATATTTGTCTAAAACAAATCAGGCGAATGTTATCCGACAGAAGCACTTGAATTACTATTACGATCGCATCCGATTATCTCATGCAGACATATGTGTATACAAGTTGTCATTATACATTAGGAAAAGGTACATATGATTTTTTAGGTATCTAAACCTTCCGAAAAAGCATATTCCACCTATTGCAAGAAGATTGTGGAAGATCAATCCTATATGTTACTTATTACTGTTAATTAAGTAATGGGTTACATTGATCTGAATGGATGCTAATCGATACAAGACAGTGTTATCTTACACCGAAAAAACTAGGTCAGATCAAGTGAAAGATCAAGCCATAATATTCAGATATAGATTTGGTTATGCTTGGTACACAGGTATTTTTGCTGATATTCAGCCCAAAGTCTTAAAGAGAAGTTAAGACAGGATTTGCATTCAGGTGTAAACAAATTACATCGATCATTCCGCTAAAGTACATTTTATGATACGTCTCCGTTCATTTTACCTGCCCATCTACTAAATGCATCAACCATTGACTTCCCATCCCATCTACTATATGTATTACTCATTCATTTACCTACTTATCTACCCAATGCTATAGTTAGTCATTTACCTGCCCATTAACTAGATTCATTAGCCATGCATTTACCTACCCATCTTCGAAAAGCGTTAGTCATTGATTTCTCTACGCATCTACTAAAAGCGTTAGTCATTGATTACGCTATCCATCTGCTAACTGCATTAGTCATTGATTTACCTACCCATAAACTAAAATGCATTAGTCACTGATTTACCTACCCATAAACTAAAATGCATTAGTCATTGATTTACCTACCCATAAACTAAAATGCAGTAGCCAGGCTCCCATATTCAGCCCATGATACAGCTTTAGCTAAAGGACGTGGTACATCCAAAATGCGTATATGTATGTTATGTGGCAGAACTCAACAAGAAGATCAATATAATTTCGTTTTAAATTTCCAACTTCCACAGCTCTTAGAAACAGATTCACATCAGGTTGAATTTTTTTTGTCTTTGTATTTTGCTTACAATGAAAACCCGTATGAGGAAGTCTTTAATTCTTTGATAAATGCTAAGAATCTAGTCGTAAGATATCAAAGTGCTTACTATGTCTTTCTTGCATTCTATAGAAGTGTCTAGTCGTAAGATGTCAAAGTGCTTACTATGTCTTTCTTGCATTCTATAGAAGTGTCTAGTCGTAAGATGTCAAAGTGCTTACTATGTCTTTTTTGCATTCTATAGAAGTGAGCAAGTAGATAAGTGCAGTTTATTCAAACCAAGTCTCGTGTCCGTCTTTATGTCAGCTGACAACTGCTTGGGGTTATTCACCACATACGTATATTATAGCTGCTTGTTTTCTTGTTTTAATTTTACACTGTGTTATCTGACGCTGAGTATTATATAGTTATGTTACTGTAGTATTATAGGCCGATGAATTTAATTTCTTTCTGCGATAATAAAACTACATTGCGAGCGAGAGTACTAGAAACTAAAGCCATAATATTGCATGTAAAAGTCAGCTATTCGTTCTGTGAGCAATGTATTATCACCCTCGATGATTGTTCCATTCGGCATTTTGTTGATGATCTTTAGAGGACTGTTTCCAGTCGGCTTGTCATTGATGATCTTTAGAGGACTGTTTCCTGTCGGCAAGATATTGATGATCATTGGAATAATACTGTAGCAGTAAATTCCTATAATGCTGGCAAACATTGCTCTATTGAATTAGATGACATTTTTTAATGAAAGTAAACAACAACATGATCCGCCATATATATATATATATATATATATATATATATATATATATATATATATATATATATATATATATATATATATATATATATATATTTACAGAGATTCTTTCCTTTGTTTTGAAGCTTTTAACACCACTTTTAAGGCAGTACTGGCTGAAAAAAGCGACGAAAACGCAAAGTATGTAAATTACCCAAGGACCAATCGTGGCAGACAATTGAGGCAAACATGGGCAGGCATGGAACCCGCGATCCTTGAACTATGAATACAACACTCAGTTAACGAAATTATAACAAGAAGAACCTTACATGCATTTTATTTTAGTTCTTATCATTTACCTTATATATTGTACATCTAGTTATATAAAAGTACACATTTATAAAATAAAATGTGTTCAAAGTAAGTACAACAAAGTCTCAGATTCGATAAATACCTCTGATAACCTAACTTTCGTGTTTGGGACCCCACGTTGCACTCTTTAGTAAGAGATCCTTTGCTCAGGCTTCAAGCACACACACACACACATACACACAATGATATAGATATATATCTTAGACTATATCTGTATGCATTGTGATGCAAAGTTTACGTTAAGAAATGAACTCAAAGTAAGAAACATTGTGAAACTTTACATTGAGCAGGGTTATCATCATTGTTTGTTTGTGTCTAATAATTAGAGCTACAGAACGAACTGAATACTGCAATGGTATCGCTTGAATACAAATGTTCCACAGGGGCCCCGAGTGGCCGAGTGGTCTAAAGCGCTCTCCGTTACGGATCATTGCCATCTCACCTCTGTCTGCGTGGGTTCGAGTCTCGGATTCGGCTAATGTGGGTATGTGAGAAAGCTTGCCAGTAGCTTCTCGTGGGTCGGTGGTTCTTTCCGGGGTTTTCCCGGGTTCTTTTTCCACCATTAATACTGGCCGCCATGTATAGCCTATTGTGTGCTGAAAAATGGCGTTAAACCCTACAACAACAACAACAAATGTTCCACTGGGGGACAAAACGAATTATGTTTATGTTTCCTATGGGACTGATAAGAATGCAGAGTTAATTAATTTAATTTGTTTAAACAATTGTTAGAGTTTAACGACAAAAATGATATATGTCCATTATGTCTACACAATAGTTCTGTATTCTACTCATCTCTGAATGGTTTTCCGTCACTTATCAACAGTTCCATTTTTTTTACAATCGAACGTTACGAATGTTGAAGTTAAGTTATAGGCATGATTAGAAATAACGGCTATGGTGTCATACATTGTTTTTCGTGATTTACCATGGATAAAGTAGCGGGATCAATAACAAGATTATGAGGGTCGTTGAGTATTAGTTTCGTAAACAATTGATGAAAAAGATCACTTTTTCCCGGTATTGTGCTAACAAATGTTGTTTCACATTATTAATATTTTAACCTGGCTTTTAAACGACAGAAGCAAAAAGCTAGGGGAAAGGTTGAACCTGAAAATGAAACCAGTGACGGCAGATATAATTGAGAGTCTTGGTCGGAATGATTGGGTAAACAGAGCGACTATTCTTTTGCAAACAATATGAGACCATAATAGTAGCTATTGTCGCTATTGTATGAGTTGAAATGAACAACTTGGCTTTGAAGAAAAAATACCTTTACATTATGAAAAGAATTCCACGAAGCCCATAGTACTCCTTTTGTATACAGTGACATAAATTACGAGAACAAATGGTGTGTATCCTCCAGAAATTTGACAGACCATATATTAAAGTTTTGAAATCATTAAGTTAGACCAACAAATGGCTGGCGAATAACGTCAACTCCATTCCCGTCTCCATTCAATTTTCGCACATTCATAGACTTTACCCACACTTAGATCAGGAGTACAATTCAGGCTCAACTAACACTTTGTCTCTGTCATTTATCTTCCATTGTTGTTTTCTGTCACGAAGATGCTTACATTTAGTAACTCTAAATTTGCATTATTTTCCATAATAAAGCCATCATCTTGTACCGGTGAAGATACCAGGGTTATCAGTGTGTGACGTTACGTTAGCGTTTCTCATAATAGCCATTTAGACAAAACATCTTATCAATATAATTATTTTATTTTACTTTCAATTTCGATATTCAGCATATGTGTGCGTGTGTGTGTGTGTGTGTGTGTGATTTGGATAACGTAGCTTTAAAAACATTTCAGTCATATCGCTACGATGTCTGCAGTGTGACAGTTTATAGTGATGTCTAGCACTGGAGCATGATGCCGCAGACATGTATAAGCATGTCCCACCCAGTCACATTTTCCTGACACCAGGCCGACCATTCCTAACACTAATCCCTTAATGCTGAGCGCCAAACGAGACAGGTGTAAGTACCATTTTTATTAAGTCTTTGGTATGACTCGGCTGGGGTTCGAACCTCTCGACATCCGCATCCGAGTCGGGCTTTCTAACCACTAGGTTACGGGAATGGACCCTGTGCATGCCTCATTGTATGATACTGTATTTCGTTATGGAAGCATTATCAATCAGGGAATAATCATGTCACCCGGATGTTGCGCTCACTGTCAATTCGAGTTCCGCTCAACTACATATATCACTGTGGTATGAATAATTTAAATTTATAGGGACGATCACATTTTTAATTAAAAGTCTTGTTCTGGGTTTTTGTTGGACTATGATTTGATTTTGTGGAGTTAAACGATGGTGTCTGGTAAATTTAGTGAAGATATAACCCGGTAATCATGGGAAGCTTCTGACGAAACTTTTGACATACCACCTTCCACCACTGGTCACTTCGTGACTGGAACCCACGTGAACGAGATGATACGTGCCAGTGATCTATAAAAGCGAGCGTCTTAGACCACTTGGTCACGCTGGGCCACTTTAGTTGGACTAAGACCAATTCTTCTGATGTGTTAATGTAAAGAAATATTTGTACATTTGCATCGATTGATATGTATGTATGTATGTATGTATGTATCTATGTATCTATGTATGTATGTATCTATCTATCTATGTATGTATGTATCTATGTATGTATGTATACTTGGGTACGTGAATGTGTTAAATCCATATGTTCCTCAGACATGTCCATATGCATTGTACATCGTTGAGTCAAAGATTAAGTCCTCAGTGATACTGATTTCACACCGATCTGTTGAATTTTTTAACAAACAACGGACCTATTCTTGTCGCAGACTATATTTACCATAAAATGATGTAATTCACGTGTTTAACCTACGTTTAGGTACACTTGAAGAATATTTAAGTTTCAGTTTTTACCCTTATCTCGCACATTAAAAAATACATATATCTGCATAATGATATGACTGTATGTACTGTAAAGGCGTTGACATTTATTGCGTCTTTGACTTAATATTTCCTTATTACAACACTCTTCGATTTCATGACGGCTGTTTCATGCCGTCAAAAATGTCATAATTACATCAGCAAATAGTGCCTGTCATTTGCTGTACCTTAAAACTGCGCAAGATATTTACTTATTTTTCCATCGGTCTTAAAGAAGACTAGAAATCAAAATTTTCGTTTTACGTATGTAATTCTCTACAGATTTTAATTCGACTGCAATGTTTATAAATTAAATATCGTAAGCGGATAGTGATTATATTGCGTGGAAGATTCCACGATTCCGTAAATTGCCGAGTTTTTCCGAGTTTTGATGAGACGACAGATCACGTGGTACCGTGACGCTATACTAGCGAGTCCTCGAATAAAAACATAAACATTGGCGGGCGAGGCAGACAGGAGACCACATTTGGGTTGCACATTCAAAAGTTGAATCTGCAATCTGATATAATAGTTTATGTACTGTACTGGTAAGTGCTAAAAGAAATGTGTTAAGCACAGGCCTCGGGCTGGTGACTTAAATAAACTAAAGTCCTGAATGAAATTTCACAAGCCCGGACAGTTCATACCTGTCAACTCTCAAGCCGGGAGAAAAACCTCCTGATTTGAGGGGTACATGTATTTCCTCATCTACCTCCCGATCTCGTAATATCTCTCAATTTTGCGCAGCGAAGTCCCGATTATTACATTATGTCTGTCAATTTTCATTTGTCAGAAGAAAAAAACCCAACCCCAAACCATTTTTAAATATAACGTATGCAATCCACAGTCTAAACTGCCACACTGCAGACATCGTAGCGATATGACTGAAAAATTGTTAAAGCTACGTTAAAAATTCAAATCACACGCACACACGTCTAAACCGGCACTGGACGAAATAATTAATATCATACACCAGGTTTTTTCTTCTTTTTTTTCTTCTTCAGTAAATAGAACGTGAAGATTAAACATTATTCAAGTAAATTTCAGATTTTTTAAAGAACTACAACAGTACTATAGTATTAAAACAATTAAAAGAATAAAATTGTCACCAATTAGCTTAAATGAATGATCACTTTGAAATTTTCTCTGCAAACAAAATCGCATCTCCATTTCCGCCAAAGACACTCGGCCAGTTAACACCTGACATTCCTCTACCGTATATGAAAAGTTTAATTATCATGATTAAATTACAAAAAATAAAACAAAATATACCATGCAATATATGTGGCCCTAAAGAACTAATTCTGAATAAATATTTTATTCAGCAAACAGTGTTACATGCATTAAGACTTAAACCCAAGGAAATAAGGTGGGACATAAAACGTGAGAAAAATAGTTGCCACAAGTACGGTAACTTGTGACTGCAGATTTGAACTGTTAAAATTAAGTCCATGACATCGTAAGTAACAACAAAATAGGCATCGTTTATTTGGTAATCAATTGCTGGTGCTTACGTATACACCCACTGTCGAACATAGTTTCTTTGAAGTATGTCCGAAGGGCAGTCCTTTTCACAAGATCAATGCAAGGATAAGGATTATGTTCATTAGTCACACCGGTTTTATCGTTTGCGTACTTAAATCGAAACTTTAGCTATTTTGCAATTTAACCAAAACTGACCAGAATATGCAAAAGGGGCTTGTCATGGGGGAATAATAAGGCGTATCACATGGAGAAAAGGCACGTCAAATGGGCGGTCGCACATTGGGGCAAGGGGGGGTGGGGTCAATAGTCCCCCCCGTTGTCAGACAGTTAATGTGAAACTTTGACACCTTTTTTTTAAATCGCTGCTTTTTAAACCGCCCAAGTAATAGTTTTATATCAGTTCCAATTATTACAGATTACAGTTTATGCATATTACATGTATACAATGCATTTTTTTTTAATTTTAAATTTTTATAAGATTACTGAAAATTGTGTTTTCTCGAAACACGACAGGTTTAGAATCTTATTTTTAGCAAAGTTTCCATTTGATTAAAATCAAATCTAAATTTCACCTAGGACAGTGGTGATTTGATTTAAATTGTGCCGTGTTAAGGCATGCATGTCAACGTCTTGAAAATACATTTACTCATTTCACCAGCGCAATCAAAGTTTCCTCAGGCAAACAATGTTTGTTTCGACAAGCCTGACGGGCACCTCACTTTGAATACAGGATGGGCCGGAACTAAAACCAGAAAGGGCCCAGGGTGTCGGACTATCAGATTTGTTTGTACCACTGCTGTTTTTAGATAAAAGATGTGGATTGATTGTTGCATTTTGTGGTCACTTACTCGTCCTTCTGCCTCTTTTTCCAGGATTTAAATGTCCAAAGATATGTCTGGAACAGCGCCAACTTTTAGTCTAGGCCTAGCATTTGCGTATCTTTCAGCTGCTATTTTTTCATGATCCCTCTCGTAACATTCCTTTGAGAAATGTAACGAGCACATAGTGCTGTATGGTGTTGCTTTGAAATCGACTCGTTTGTAATAATGTACCCATTCTTTCATTATTCCTTTATCTTTCGGAAAATAATATTTTTATGTCAACAGGCTTTTCTTAATGTTCTGTTACATCCGTAAGCAATGCAAAACGGTATTGTCTTTTACTCTGGCAACTCCCACTTGGGCTGCTGGAGTCGCTACTATGACGTCACATCCCGAAAGTAACCGAACAGGCGCGGAAATTTTGCATACGAGGTCACGGAAATTCAGCTCCTAGAAGATAGGCCAATATTTAAATATTGGCATTCCGGTCGCAGATGATACTTCAGAATAAGGTTTTCTGCTATAGTACTTTTATTATTATTCTATATTTCTATTGGTTTCTGGTCTCCTTTAAGGCATGAATATTTACACCTAACACGTTTCCTACAGCTTCCAAAATATACAGCTGTGCAGCAAAACGAAACACATTAGGACCTCAAACACCCATGCATTGGTTTATTCATATCTGTGGCCTGATTAACCCATAGGCTAATAAGGTTATAACCTTAGGCCCTCATTTTGTGTGTATGGGACTTATTCCAATATGTAATACCTATTTAGGTCCTTCCCTCCCATTTATTTTAAGGGTCCAGTAACCTTAGTCTGGACCGTTTTAAATCCTAACCATAAGTACCTATAATTTTCAGTTTTATCCATAAAATACTTATCTAAATGAACCCAAGTAATTACAGAAAACATGAGCAATAGGACCAACAATGTGCCTTTTGTTGATATTGGCATTTCTTACCAACTGCAAATTCTCAGCATGAAAGTGGTACCAGAGATAGTAATTTGCAATGTGTATAATATGTTAACTGTGCAGGTAGCAAGGGTCTCTGATATAGTTATACAAAGTAATGGTTCCGACTTCTGGTCCCAATACCAGTCTGCTGACTACCTTCTCTCTGAAGGGTCCAGATCCACCTTCTCATCTATGATGTGAGTAGAATTAAGGGACGATGCCGTATATTAAGACTGCATCGACTACTTCTAAAAGTGATTTTCTGCATGCCCTGTTGATGTATGTTAAGAGCCGTCTTTACTCGCTTGTAAGTCGGATCTAAGTGCAAACTGCACATACCTAAATCTGGTTTCGCCTCATACGCTGGCAGATCTGGTTCTAAATTATTTGCTAGGGGCAATCAATAGAACAAAGAGCGTAGACCCTGATCTGTCGGCGTATATTGTGTCTGCAGTCCGTGTCTCTGTTTTATAAAGTTGGGGGTCTCATCTTAAGCTGATATATCCATCTACATATCCACATATTGGCTGTATAATTTATAAGTGTTACCGACGGTGTATTAGGCTGAAGAGCCCATGGTATTCACGGAGGAGGATCACGTAATGAATCTCTGAACCTTCTACTTCAGCAGCAGAGAGGGCGAATCCTACAAAGTTTAGAAGGTCCCAAATGTCGAAATAAGCATTTCAAAAAAAGGACGAATTAACGCAAAAAGCGCGATTACCAACTTCGTGGTTGTCGCCGCCTCTGCTGCCATGAATTAAAACATTAAGTTATTGATAATGGCAAATATTGGAGAAGCATATACACAAATTCCTAAAGTGATCAGGGATAACTGTAATATTCTTACTGTCTTTAACGGAGTTGATACTCACACGTTACGAAATATTCATCAGACCTGGTGTAGCGGTGATATGGACATGAATAAATTTAAAAATTTCTTTAATCGTACTCAATCAACCCCACACGGATTTATAACAATAAATTTACATGATCCTCGAACACGATATCGAGTTGGTCTTGATAAAAAATTTTAATTCATGGCAGCAGAGGCGGCGACAACCACGAAGTTGGTAATCGCGTTTTTTTGCGTTAATTCGTCCTTTTTTTGAAATGCTTATTTCGACATTTGGGACCTTCTAAACTTTGTAGGATTCGCCCTCTCTGCTGTTACTTCCTCTGTTTAACGTTGGATTCCCTAATTTCCTCACATTACAAACACGTATCAAAGGACTTTCCTTTAGAAAGACTGAGTTTTGGCCATGGATTAGTGAAAGAAGCATGGAACCCAAATTTCAGCCTACATTTTAGATTTATGTTTTAGTTTCGGTTTCCTTAAATCAGTGTTAGTGTCTATAATCTCACATATAGACACATAATTATTGTCACATGTCAAATTATTGCTCTCATGTGGGTCTGTGGTTCTTCCCGGGGTTTTCCCGGATTCTTCCTGCTCTAAATACACTGGCCGCCATGTATAGGCTATCATGTGCTGAAAAATTGGGTAAACTCCATAACAGCAATACATTAGTGCTCAGCTGTCGTACGGGATTTAACGAGTGTGGATAAAAGAAACCCAAATGTACAAGTTGGCAGTTTTCTTATCATTTTATACCTTTTGATTTACTTCTGATAAACTCTTGATTATTGCAACAAAACCATACTTCAAACACATTAGACATATATACTGAGTTGGTGTTTTTGTGGTGATTTCTGGAATTATTCAGATATCTTCCTTTTGCTGCCAGCTGTACAAAATAGACAGCTGCTGAATTCATTACTACTGCTTTCATATTGGACGATTATCCTGAGGAGCAAATAGAGGAGTGGTCGCATAATACATACATATGCTTGTATTACGGTGTAAAAGCATGTCAACACAGTACTGGCTATATGTTGCGGATTATAAGTTAAATCGTTCAAAATGTAAATATGAAGAATTGCAAAAAAAGGAAGAAACAGTCTTAAGGATGATAAACACTTTCAAATAAGACGCAAACGTGAAGTACCACTGGATAAACGATAAAAGACAAATAGTTTAAAAGTCTTTACAAAGTATAAATGCAAAATGATAAGGGTACATAATACACCACGCGATAAAATAGTATAATGTCATACGTATCAATTCATGTTGTGGAGGTTGTTTTTCCTCTTGGAAAGGAATGTATACGGAAAAGTTCAAAGTAATCAAGCACGGATATTTTTTGCAATAAATTTTACCTCACGATCAGTATACGTATCTTAAATGTACAGTATTTACACGCATATTAAAATGCATCCAGATGCTTAAGAACCAAAGGCTTTCTCGTGTGATTTGCATTCGCGTATAAGTATAATGCAAGCGAAATTATGCAATAACACTAAATACTTACTCATATGATTTACATATGCGTGTAAGTATAATGCAAGCGAAATTATGCAATAACACTAAATACTTACTCATATGATTTAAATATGCGTGTAGGTATAATGCAAGCGAAATTATGCAATAACACTAAATACTTACTCATATGATTTACATATGCGTGTAGGTATAATGCAAGCGAAATTATGCAATAACACCAAATACTTACTCATATGATTTACATATGCGTGTAAGTATAATGCAAGCGAAATTCTGCAAGAACACTAAATACTTACTCATATGATTTATATATGCGTGTGACTTGTATGAAAGCAAATGGCAGAGGAGTCACCACAAAATGGTATTTTCTATAATGTGCTTATCACAAATTTGTCCTTACGTTAAAGGAATTGAACACAAAACCATGTCGGATTTGAATTATATGGAACCAACAGTTAGCAAAATTTTCGAGCTCAGTAAATAACATATTATTAAAATCGAGATCTACTTATGAATCAGTGATATAATACAAATACAAGGTCACCATTTGTTGACTGTTTTATTCACTGATCAAACAAGAGATTTCCTATTGCGGAAAGAGTAAGATCACAATCGGAATATATCAAAGTTAACGATGACGAGTCCTAACGCAAAATGCAAAGCTTTATCTGATAGGTTACTCAAATTACTTGGAGTGAGAATTCCAAAGGTGACCAGAATATAGTCTTTTATCGGTGCTGGTCCGATATGTCCGAGTTATCGATTTTGTTGAGATAGACTGTTTAATTTGCTTCTTTGTTCCTAGCAGAAGCCGTAATACATGTATTCATTAGAAGACTATATCTGTTGGAATGGGGAGGCTGGGGCCAAAGATTACGTGAAATATTTTTTCAGATTTTACCATTAAATTTAGGTAAATATGACTTGAAAAACTATATAGATGACTATTTCTCATTTGCAGGACGAAATGCTTCATGATGTAACAATATTTGATTTTATACCTTGCGACCCATTTGTTGTTCTATATAGATTACAAATAGGATGTGAAAAACGAAAAGTTATGTAAATGGGGTTCACTTGCGTTGTGTATATTTACTTTATATCGTGTGCTTGACTTTTGTCAGTTGTTTGAAGGTAGCGTTTTGGCTTATCTAACTCAATTACTGTAATGTCTACATGGGTTTGAACTCAATAATAAGTGGTAAAAATATGTCTCCTAAAATTAAAGTTCAAGGCCTGGCCTTGTTTACGAATATTAGTATATTTTACCATTAGAAATTACCCACATCTGGGGCATTCTGTTGCGTCATAGCATAGGTCAGGTGACGGTCTCTCTCTCTCTCTCTCTCTCTCTCTCCTGGCCTATGCGAACATTTATCAATTACGACTTTAATATCAGTCTTTGCGAATATTAAATAACTCATTGATTCTTTTGGACTCCGAGGCTAATTTGAGATTATTGAGGACTCATTCCAAGACTTTGTTGATTATATCATTGTGGTACATCAATACTATTGGTACATCAACACACTCAATATTATTAGTACATCAGCACATTTCAGACAATTTGTACATCAGTACATTTCAGATCATTGGAATTCATTCAGAACATTATAATCATTTGGACTTGTGATTGAGCATTTAGGATTATTTGAGATTTAATTTACAATACTGTACGTTCCTCTTAAATTTTCACTTTGTAACTTAGAGAATTAAATCATATGTTGATTTTATACAACGTGTTGGTTTCACTTCTTTGTGTATCTTTGTTTAAGCTCATGTAATCGTAGTCTTTGAATATGCGATTTTATTGTAACATAAACTTACATATATTTAGAAGCATGTTCAATTTGGAATGTGTATATTCCTACTTTAAAAGTGACCTTCCTCTGAATAAGTTGAAATTGGATTTTATTATGACCAGGAATGCAACTGTTGTACACTTAATCCGGCTCATTATTGGCCAGAAATACTAAATAATATCTTTCCCTGATTTATATTGTTCCCTTCCTTTTATATTCGACATACGAAAATCGTAAAAATATCATAAATACAAAAATTACACAGTTTAAAATGTAATGTTTTGATAAGAGAATAAAGCGTTGAAAATGCTGTATACTAGACACAAGGTTACAGGAGAGGTTTGAAATAGTACACATATTGTTACTACTTTAGGTCTTAAACTATTAATAGAAGGAAGAGAAACCAACAAGCCACATAAATCGAGAAATAAATTTATTTCCCTAGACTGCAAAGTGAACATTCAAAAGACACTACCAGTATTGCGAATTAAATCCCAAACAATCCTAAATGTTCTATCACGTGCATACATACATACATACATACATACATACATACATACATACATACATACATACACATTCATACATACATACATACATACATACATACATACATACATACATACATACATACATACATACATACATACACACATACATACATACATACATACTTACATACATACATACATACATGTCCCTGATCCCTGAAATCAAGTGACACGACGATAGAATTGAGACAACTGGAAAGCTGTGCAACCCTTAAGAGGTTCTTTTCCAGCAAGACCTCGAAGTCTCCAAGACGGCATCCCTGCAGAGACGTAGAAATTCATCTGACATATTCATTGACACGATGAGGGCATGACGCAACATGATCGCTACGAGCGCCAGCAAGCTCTAAAGCGCTTCAGGAGACAAAGTTTTCTCCTTCATGATGCTTAAGGAGGCCGCCAAAAAGAGGCTGATGTATCGACCGATCTTAATAGGATGCTGCTTGTCCATAAATGGGACAGGCGACTCGACCTCGTGTGAGTTTACACTCTTGGGAAGAGCTATTAATCGATCCCTCACCGGAACTGATGAGGAGAAAATGGGGCCCTACGTCTCCTTCTGTATGTGTGGCTCAATCTGTTCAGAGACAGCAAATCCGATATACGTCCGTGCGTGCACATCCTGTGTACGAAAGGCAGATGGGGTGAGTGTTCCATGGGAACTTTCCTGCTCACATTTACACACACCCAGAAAGAACAAAAGAATCACACATTTAGAAATCCCTGGAACCCAAACAATTTAGGCAGTACTTAACCTTGCATCGAAAACATGAAGGGGATTATTATTTACCTAAACTCCCCTTCGCCCATTAAGCAAGAAACAAAATCCCTTTCAAAATTAACAAAACGGACACAGAATGTATTTAAAGTAAGGAATGACGAGAAAAACATTCACTCGAAACAAAATGTTTGTAAAAGGCTAAAAAGACAGTCAAATACTGCAAATAAAGTGAATTTCGATTAGCGATCTTTTACACGTGTAGTATACACACGGTCGACAAAAATAAAAAACATGATGATATTTCGTACGTTGAATGTGATTAAGGAGCCAGATCATTATATTGGCCATGGTTAGAGCCACAACGACTTTGATATTTTTTTTCGCTCGCTTTTATCAATTTTGTTTGTATAAATATGGTTCATATGAATTCAATATGAATTATAATATTTTACTTAAATAACATAATTATAATTATCTCTGGCTTCCAGGCAAACATTCAACCTATCATTACAACGACTTTTACGCGTGTGAGCTACTTTCTTGTTGTAAATTATTTCTTACCAGCTGCACATATCATGTGTTATACTATTGCTTTAGGCTGTGTAAATTACAGCCAGAAGTGTTATACTATTGCATTAGGCTACGTAAATGACAGCCAGAAGTGTTACACTATTGCTTTAGGCTGCGTAAATTACAGCCAGAAGTGTTACACTATTGCTTTAGGCTGCGTAAATTACAGCCAGAAGTGTTACACTATTGCTTTAAGCTGCGTAAATTACAGCCAGAAGTGTTACACTATTGCTTTAGGCTGCGTAAATTACAGCCAGAAGTGTTACACTATTGCTTTAGACTACGTAAATTACAGCCAGAAGTGTTACACTATTGCTTTAGGCTACGTAAATTACAGCCAGAAGTGTTATACTATTGCTTTAGGCTGCGTAAATTACAGCCAGAATCATGAAGAAAACCTTCAGTATGCAGTCATTTAATCTCGTTGGCTGCCATTTTGGATTGTCATCTGAGTATAGTATTTGAAGACTCTAGACACTCAGTTCTACTATTATTCTGTTTATTTAAAGCGCGTTACTGACAGCAAAGTAATTTCAAATTAGCATGTTTTATTTCTAGTACGGTACACACAGGAAAGTAATTTCAAATTAGCATGTTTTATTTATACTACGGTACTGACAGGAAAGTAATTTCAAATTAGCATGTTTTATTAACAGTATGGTTGGAATATAGTTTTATTATATTGTGAGTAAAACTAAAAGTCAAACAAGTCTATAAATTTAAGGCAATGGGATGCTTTCGGGAACCTAAATATACTATTTTCATAATCGATGGTCCTAAGAAATCTAACAAGTCATTAAATCGGTGTGCCATGGCACTTTCCGCTCACCAGTAATTTCCTGTCTTCACTGGTATATGCATACGATTTACTACCTATATTTGTGCTTCAGAACTCAGTTTACATCATTACTTTCCGCTAGATGCAATAGTTTAGTAAGTGCATCCCTAAATTTATACAGTAGTTTCAGTATTATTTCAATATGTATTTTTTTTCTTCTAAAATCATCTTGCTCATTTTGCTGTATATTCGCGTCTTGCATATTTTGCGGCTAAAAACATTGGTAATAGAAACGTTATTATGTACATTGCACAATATAATTCATCTTGCATTCATCGCGTCAGAACAATATATTTAAAAACCAGCGAATATTGCTTTTGTTTTCCTCTTTTACTAATTATCCTGACGTCAAACAGCAAACACACACACACACACATGCACACAAACACAACAATGATTGATTATTACTATCACGAAAGATATATTCACAGAGGAATATAATTAAATTTTGGCCATGCATTTTGGAGTGAATATTGGATGAAACAGGACATTGTTTCCAAAATGCTATTAAGTCCAAATATACTTTCCTCTATTGGATCCAGCCGTTATATCCCAAAAGACGAAAATTTGACTGCTTCATTCAGATGTGTTCTGTTTTCGTTTTTCTCGTCTACATAAAGGATCAATATTCACTGAGTAGAAAAGGAATGTCTGGCAAGCATCTCAGATCGATTCTACAGCTTGCACATTCTACTTCTAAAATACTGGTTTTTCATGTATGAAAACCCATATTAGCAATGTTATTGAAACAGTCTGATTAAGGGTTCGTTGATTCTACGTGGGTCTATCTGACAAGAACAAGATTTATTGCGTACTTCTCTTATCCCAACAAAC
This sequence comes from Sinohyriopsis cumingii, assembly GCA_028554795.2. Lineage (NCBI taxonomy): Eukaryota > Metazoa > Mollusca > Bivalvia > Unionida > Unionidae > Sinohyriopsis > Sinohyriopsis cumingii. The sequence goes on from CM068827.1 coordinate 31,472,412, forward strand.
TATACGAGATTCAGCTTTAATCCATTAAATGAAATGAAACGTTCGAAAAAATGCATTAACTTTATCCCCACATGAGAGCGAAATAGCTGTGTAGTAAAACTATTGTTACAACCGTAATTACATCTTTGTTTATTTGATTTCCAGACACTGCGTGCATTCATAGACAAAACGCCTGAACAGAAATCTTTAACTGCGAATGTCAAAAACCACCCTCCATTTAAAATGTAGATTGTTTTGTGGGTTTGGTGCAAATGATGTACACAGTTTATGATAGTTATTTTATATGATACATTTCTTGGTAGATAGATTATATACTAAATGCCCACATTAAAAGGTTTCTAAATATGAGAAATATAGAACGTGCAATTCTGATATTTGAACAGGGCTGACATCTTAAATTCACACTTGTCACTGCAATTAAAGCTGATCTGATGATATAAGATATCCTGTCCACGGTGACGTTGCTGTCATTCCGTTCGGGACAAATGACCAGTTGTAACAGTGAAGCTGATATTAGAAAAAGTATGCTGTCTGATTCTGTTTGTTTTCTCATGATAGGCCAAATCAAGAAATGCTCGATAGAGGAGACCTTGATGATGTTGTATTTTGAATGTTGGAAGCGTGCTCATTATGTAATGACAGAGAAGGAATAAAGCTTCTCTTACCCTGACCAAGTAAATTAAACAGGTCACTGCCTATTTTACATTGTTAATCGGAATTACTCGACAAGTCGATATGCTATAGAAAAGTTATACACTGAAGTGTTTTCTCATCGAGAACGGAGATGTTGTCACTGTTAATAGAAGTTAATAAAACACCAGTAAGGCTGATCTAGTTTCGATTAGTTTGCTCCGCAGAAAGAAATATTTCTGCACAATTGCAAAACAGTGATTTTAAAGATATTGTTTGACTTCTGTGCATGTGTATTTTCAGTCAGACCATATCCTATCATTTTGACATTATATGTATTGCAAGTACAGCCGATCATTTGAGTAGCAAATGATCGATTATGATCAGATGTACAAACGCTATAAAATTCTTAAATAATAATAGCAACATCGAGAGATACATTTCAATAGCGAACTAAGTGCTATGGACGTTTGATGTAGTCAAGCCAGTTCTGTAGAGATCGTGCATAGGCTTATCTTAACAGTATTTAGATCAAAAACAACTTCTCAGAAATAAAATATGTGATACAATAATTATAGGTTACTGCATTTGTATGGAAAAATATGAACGAGTTTTTCGTATGGAATACTGTACGACCATGGGATTGCAGTATATCCATCCGACAAAACGAGTTCATTTTTTCCCATACAAATGCAGTAACCTTTATATTATATGCTCATTTTTCTTATTCTACATAAAGCTTAATTATATAAACAAAATACACTAACAAGAAACAAAGTAACTGAACGAATGCCAATGCCGTATTCCAAACTGAATGCACAAGCGCAGATTCATCATTAAAAAACAACTTTATTAATGCGCCCATAAATCCGCCCACTTAAATTTGAACTTAGTCGCGCGATAGACATAACTTTCGGAAGAAAATGTCCTTTGGTCTACTTAAAATTTAAATTTAGATTCATATTGTGAATGAATGCGCATTGCAACAACTTTTCCATTGGATCTTGAATGAGTCGAGTTTGGTATTTGTGTCGAATATACGAAATTTCCTGATTATGGACTGGATTCATATGTGCAAATTCTACATGAAATACATCGATTGAAATAGCGAGGGAGAAGCATGTTGACATCTGCAAGTGTGTTTCTGTTCTGTCATCGAATATTTGAAATCATATTGTGGGGAAAATATGAAGTTTTTCAATTGCAATTACCATAAAGACGCTATGGAATTTAATGTTTATTTGATCTTGAGTGCAGTAAGGAGGATCCAAATGAACTTGAAATATAGTCGAAATTACAATACAGTTTCGAAATGTGTAATCAAGCTTGAGAACCCATGACATGGCTCATGTAATTCAGATTTGCAGAACTGAGAAAGAAAATTCAGGATGTAAACCTGTATGAATATTTTTGCCATTCTTATTGCCAGCTAAAGAAGACAGTATATGCCTTGTCACTTGCATGTTATCTGTAGGTACGCTGCAATGTTTTGAAATCTGGCATCTCCCGCCTAAATCCGAAACATTGTATCAAAAAATTAACGCGAAATGTAGCATAGCAGCTGGTATTTGGCAGTCCATGAAACATCTGCTTTAGTTCATTCAGAAAGAAATGTAATCAACTAAAACGTAAACCGTCTTCTATGAGAGTGTACATGATTTATTTACAAAAAGTGCTGGCCATCTGCGTCCATTGTTTATGTACAATAGGAAGTAGTTCCTATATGTATTCAATATGAAATTGTGCGCGAGTTCAGTATCGTAAAATACTGAACGATTCTGACAACGCACAGTTAACGGAGGGGAAAAAATTAACATATAATAAATTTAACTTTTAGTATTTGCTCTACATAAAAATTTCCGACACGTTAACTGCTTCAGTTGGTGGTTGAAATTTGGAACCAAATAGGCCACATGCATCGTTGACATTGGATAGTTTGCAACAAACAAGACAATTCCTGTCAATAGCTTTGTCTTTATGGTCTATCCATCTTGCACAATATCTATAGTTTGTTATGGTGCCTCTCATTACTTTTAGCATAAATATTTGTCAGTAGATATGAGCTCTAGTCAGTAAAATGATTTATTTAATAGTAAATGTGGGTGCTGATTATTCAAGGCGAGCTCATGTCACTATTACCGTGCATTAGCAAGTGTGGGTCCTTGCCAGGTGCGAATACTGGTCAGTAGGTATGGGTATTGGCCCTTACGACGGTGTATATCTTAATCTTACTGACCATCATCTACAGCTCCTGTTTATTGGTTAGTATGTTTTATTGCTGCAGATTAGGTGTGAATGATAGTTAGTAAGACTATGTGTTTGGTCATTTAGGACGAGGTTTTGTCAATAATATCAACTGTTCCTCTCTGTCGAAGGAAGAAACATCCATCTCCATTTTGTTTTCAAAAGCAAACATAATGAAGTATCTTATGCTAAATTCTAGCCTTGTTTGACGGTGTAGAAATCTATCATTCCCTGTCCACCATATGATCTCTGGATAACTCAGACAAAAAGCAAAACAATGCATGTTGTAGCAGCTTTAAAATTCGTGAAAATCATATATAACGCAATATTCTGGAGATATTTGACAGTCTATTAGTGTCTCACTCTTTTGTACATTTTCCGTCTAAATCAGTCAATCAAGTACGGGAACTATGTATTGTGTTCACAAAAACCTTCTGTTACTTCCAATATTGACCTTGTTTAACATTATATAAATTTTTCTCTTTCTTTTACCCTGTTTTAGCATTTTAAGAAATCGGAGTAGAATCGCCTATGAAACTTGATCTACCATTAATTTTACCCATGGATTGTGAAAGTAAGTCAGTCATTAGGTGTGTTTTTTCTTCTCTCCATCCTGTACAATGGCTATGGAAGGATAGTGTCCGTCAATGTTTCAAATATCATGTGTTTGTCAGAAGGTGTGGAAGCTGACCAGTAGGTGTATGTGCTGGTGAGAGGTGTTAGTGTTGGTGTGGGAAATGATGGTGAGTAATGATGTAACCCGGTAAATTGAGGTGGGTGCTTTCCACTAGGTGTGAGTGTCGATCAGCAGAACGGTGTATTGCTCTTTAGAATGACTTTAGGTTTGTAAGACAGTATGCTAGTCAGTCTGTTTAAGCGTTTTGCACATTTCTCATCCTCTTTGTTAACCTTGTTCAATTTTAGACGTTTTTCACATATCGTTACTCTGTCGCCAAAGGGTTATACTTATGAACTACCCTCGGATCTTTTGACATTATAATTCCTTAGTAACCCGGAAGTACTTTGAACATTATACCATTAATGTTAATTTCTTTTGCGGCCAGAGGGTCATTTCTGTCGCCAGGTTATCATACGTTACTACTCGTAAGACATCACTCACAAAGATGATACGCAAGTTTAGTTGTGAGGAAAGAAACTGGATTACACATTGGTCCGTAACTGGATTACACATTGGTCCGTAACTGGATTACACATTGGTCCGTAACTGGATTACACATTGGCCCCATCATTATCGAAATCATGCTTCTTTAACTGAAGCAAAGACTGCGATTCATGTTCGTTTATCGCCTAACGAAACACTACTGCAGTTCAATAAATGATCTGAACATTCGATCATCTATGTGTTTTTCTTTGCTTTTTTATTGTTATGTTAATATGCGTGTGTTGGTATTATTTGGGTTAATAGTTGGGGTTCAAGCATTTGGTTGAAGCAAGATTTGCCTACTCTCTGTTGTTCCAAATAATAGTAATTTGGTAAAGAGAGAATCTGGTTTTGCTGTATAATCATCATTATGTTTTATTGTTCGTTTTACATGCTATCAGTGTGATTAATATTCCCCTTTCTGCTCGTCAGTATCAAAGAACATATAATAAATGTCTGGCCTTATCTGACAGACACTCAGATTGATGTGTTCTTCTCATGTCTATGATGACCGTGAAATTCTTATTCTATCTTTACACAACACGCTGATAATACGCATTTTAACAAAGAATTTAAAATGACATTAACGAATCCCAGTAAAATTGTAATCGACTGTGTACATTAATGAAGATTTACAAGCATAAAAACTCAAGATTCAGTGATCAGTCCCAAATTGCTCATTCTAAACTAAGACATTTTGAATAATCAAAACATAGCTTCGTGTCCGATTTTTATCATTGCGGCTATTAAAAATAAAACTGAAAAGACAGAAGTTAAGTATACTGGAGGACAGAGGCATTCATCCATAATTGGGAATATTGTTTGAAAACAATCAGACGTTCAATGTGCTTTAGAGTTGAGGAAAGATCAGAATATTGTTTTTTGTTTTTTTTGTTTGGTGTTTTTTTCCTGGGTTGTAGGTCTTATTTCCAAATAGCTTATGCCTCAGAAGTATCGAAAATGTCTATTATTCCCCACATACTTTGCTTTTGTGACCAGGACAGTGATATTTTGAAATTTACCTATTTTTTTCCAAATAGATTCAGTGCTGATTAAAATTTGAGTAACATGCAGACATGTAGCATGATGTCTCGCCCAGTCACCTTATCCTGATACCAGGCCGACAAATCTTAACGAACCTCTTAACGCTGAGAGGATTATAACAGCATTCAGACCTTGCTGGACCCCTGGACGTATGATGAGTACGGCTGTGAGGTCATCGGGGACTTCAAAATGGTGGCATTCCTGATGGATCTCCAATGCAGTTTTACCACATTTCCATGCTATATTTGCCTTTGGGACAGCAAGGTCACCAAGGCGTACTACCACAGGATGGAATGGCCACAGTGGTCCGAATTCTCTGTGGGGAAGAACAACTTCAAGTGGGAGCCACTGGTGGACCCCCAGAAGGTGTTAATGCCACCTTTGCACATCAAACTGGGCCTTATGAAACAATTTGTCAGAGCTTTAGATAAGGAGTCGGCAGCCTTCAAATACATTCAAGACTTCTTCCCTAAGCTGTCTCACTGTATCGAGAGAACCCTATGTATTCAAGTATACTGTCTCTCATGGACGACAACAATCAAACATGAGAATATGAACACCAATAAGATATTAAGATTTCAATTAGTATTTTATTATAAGTGTTAAATAATACTCAAACTTATCCAATTCGTCTGAGTGTATGTGTGGGGGTGGTTATATAATTTCATCGCATCTGCGTTGCAGCGGAATACGAACAGTTTCTTCACTTTAGTAAATATAGGAGATTTCTTGCTTAAAAACGTTTCCTTGACCCTTTACAAGTCTAGAATAATGTATGTGTATGAAGAAGGTAACGTTGTATGTCTAATATCATGTAAATAAAATTAACCCCAGCCAAGTAAATCTCTCTGACGAACATAATTATTCCCATCTCCATAATTTGATAATACAAGCTATAAGTCGTCACTAACACACCAGATGTAAGATTTCAATAGAAAATTGTGGTTATGACAAAGTTTAGGAAGGAAAATAGTACATTTAACCTTATTTATGATTGTGCCTACCGACAGTGTCGCAAAATCTTTGCCGTTTTTGTTCTCGTCTCGACATCACAAGAACAACACTTAGCTGTTTTCATCGATGTGTTAAATTTAGTTCATCATCTTCACACGTAACTGAATAAAAGGCGCGTCGTAAATGAATTCTGGTAATGTTCTTTAATCTGCCTTGACCTTTTCTGTTGCCATTGTTCCTCCTGGCTTTTATTACCTATATACATAGTGAACATCAATATTATGCAATAGTCCGAATCTAAATAGGGTGATCCTAAGTTAAATTATATGGTCAAATCAAATTAGAGCGTAATATATTTCATGCGTGCCTCATCCAAACAATGGTATGAGATTCAACCTTGTGACACGAACTGATTGAAAATTATATCAATCATATTAATTCTGCCCACCTAGTTTCGAACTAAAAACCAGCTGAGTGAATTTATACGTCATACGTTGTCGGACACTTTTTTATGTTGTCAGAAATAGTATTATTGAATTTTGATGAACCAAATTATATTTTCAACCAAACATATACTGACATCTAGGAATGTACATGTTTCACTAATGATTCTCATATCGATCCGAAAAGGTGACCAATGCTAACTTTTATCAAGTAGAAAAATCTCTGTGTTCTTTAGGCCTGCTTGATTACATTAAACTGCGTTTTGGTTTAAATGTCCTGTTATTAAGATACGCATAATGCTCAGGAATTTTGGTCTGATCTTTTGCAGGAACCAGCGCACTAAAGCCTATGCATTTGGACAAAGCTATTAGTCCATGATCTACATATTCATTTGAGACTGAACGGGTTCAAAATCCAAAGAAACCGTTGATGTATTTTTACCAAATCTAAAACGAAATATCTAGATCACTCAGACGCTTACAAGTGATTAACATCTTCCATCTACTATGTGGTCGCTAAATCTACACAGGGACGAAAATAACGCCATTAACGTTTAGCGTTATCTTTAACAACCGTTCCTAATCGTCATAAATTGCACCTTGAGAACATTAAAAAAGCTAGCTAAGATAAAAGATATACCCATGTTATAATCTATACCAACGAACTATGAACGCTGAATCACTAAATCAAAATCACTTGTATTGTCCCTGCATGTTACCTGTTCTACGCGCTTGGTTTGATAAAGCATTCTTTTTCTATAGATTTAACATATATCTTTTTGCAATAACATGTCAGCTTTCGCCCATGAGAAAAGATAAACGATATCCGAATTCATTTTTTTTTTTTTTCATTTACGTTAGGGATGGTGCTATTTTGTAGAAACTTTGAACGATGGAGGTAGAAACTACTAAAATGATAACAAAGGATTTGACTAATGCAATTCTAGAATGTTATTATGGGACTAATTATTCAAAGGAATTCTGTACAATGCCATATTGATACGTATTCGATGATCTAAAATGTATTCAGAACATTCAATTGCTTTTGAACTAGAATAGAACATTAAGGATTATATTGGATTCACTTCATAATACTGTAAGTTCCTCTTTAAATCTTAATTTTATAACTTTGATAATTCAATTATTTGAAACTTGTTGGCTTTGCTGATTTATGTTGCTTAGTTTATGACCAAAGATTCGTGACACGTATAGAAAATACTTGCGTTCCCGAACACATGGACCAGTTCTTCTTCATTCCCCAGGACCACGAAATAAGAATGCCATTTTATAGGTATGTATAAAAAGACAAAGAGAGAGATATGAATACAATAATAGAGTTGTGTCTATCGTTGCTAATCATCAGAAATCTTAATTTTATAACTTTGGTAATACAATAATAGAGTTGTTTCAGTCCTTAAAAGAACTATTTATAATTAGTACGTGTAAAATGTCTGTTAATTATATAATGCAGTGGCTATTTTTCTCAGGTACTATTATACTCTATGACAGGGAATACAGCATGTCGTGACTTAGTATCGATAAAGCAAATAAATTTTAAATATTCTGGTAAGGAATGTTGTCTGTCCAGGTCTGATCAGCTACTCGCTTATAAATCCTTGCATGGGATACATTAATTTTATTTGGCATTGATAATCTGACCTTGTTTGGACACAGGACTATGATAATTGGACTGTGTTTGGACACAGAGCATTGATAATCTGACCTTGTTTGGACGCAGAACATTGATAATCTGCCTTGATTGGACACATAACATTGAAAATCTGACTTTGTCGAACATTGACAATCTGACCTTGTTTGGATACAGAACATTGATAATCTGACCTTGTTTGAGTAAAGAACATTCATAATCTGACCTTGTTTGACCACAGAGTATGGATAATCTGACCTTGTATGGCCACAGAGTATGAATAAACAGTCCTTGTTTAGACAGAGAGCATTGATACTCTGACCTTGTTTGGACAGTGTGTATTGATAATCTGACCTGGTTTGGATAGAGCATTCATAATCGGACCTGCTTTGGATAGAGTGTATTGATAATCTGACCTGCAGTGGACAGAGAACATTGGAAATCCTATCTTGTTTAGACACAGAACATTGATAATCTGACCTTGTTTGGACACAGAACAATGATAATCAGACCTTGTTGAACATTGATTGGACAGAAAAAGTTGATAATCAGCCCTTGTCTGTACAAAGAACATTGATAATCTGACCTTGTTTGGACACAGAATATTAATAATCTGACCTTGTTTGGACACAGAATATTGATAATCTGACCTTGTTTGGACATAGTACATTGATAATCTGACCTTTTGTGCACACAGAACATTGATAATCTGACCGTGTTGAACATTGATTGGACAGAAAAAGTTGTTAATCAGCCCTAGTTTGTACAAAGAACATTGATAATCTGACCTTGTTTGGACACAGAATATTCAAAATCTCACCTTGTTTGGACACAGAATATTGATAATCTGACCTTGTTTAGACATAGTACATTGATAATCTGACCTTGTTTACACACAGCACATTGATAATCTGACCGTGTTGAACATTGATTGGACAGAAAACGTTGATAATCAGCCCTTGTTTGTACAAAGAACATTGATAATCTGACCTTGTTTGGACACAGAATATTGATAATCTGACCTTGTTTGGACATAGTACATTAATAATCTGACCTTTTGTGCACACAGAACATTGATAATCTGACCTTGCTGAACATTGATTGGACAGAAAATGTTGATAATCAGCCCTTTTTTGTACACAGAACATTGATAATATGACCTTGTGTGGTCACAGAATATTGATAATCTGACCTTGTTTGGACATAGTACATTGATAATCTGACATTTTGTGCACTTTGAACATTGATAATCTGACCTTGTTTGGACACAAAACATTGATAGTCCGACCTTGTTTTGACACAGGGCATTGATAATCTGACCATGTTTGCACACATAACATTGATAATCTGACCTTTTCTGGACACAGCGCATTAATAATCTGACCTTGTTTGGACGCAGAACAGTAATCATCTAACCTTGTTTGCACACATAACATTGATGACCTGACCTGATTTGGACAGAGAGCATTGATAGTCTGACCTGGTTGGGACAGAGTGTACTGATAATCTGACCTGCTGTGGACAGAGAGCATTGATAATCTGACCTAGTGTGGATAGAGACCATTGGTAATCCGATCTTGTTTAGACACAGAGCATTGATAATCTGACCTTGTTTGGACACAGGGTATTGATAATCGGACCTTGTTTGGACACAGAGTATCGATAATCAGACCTTATTTGCATACAGACTATTGATCACGTGACTTTGTTTGCACACATAATATTGGTAATCCGACCTTGTTCGGACACAGAACATTGATAATCTGACCTTGTTTGGACTAAGAACGTTATGAATATGACCAATTTTGGACACGGAACATTGATAAGCTGACCGTGTTTGGACACAGAACATTGATAATCTGACCTTGTTTTGACACAGAACATTGATAATCTGAACTTGTTTAGACACAGAACATTGATAATCTGACCTTGTTTAGACACAGAACATTGAAAATCTGACCGTGTTTCGACACAGAACATTGATAATCGGACCCTGTTTTGGCACAAATCTTTGATAATCTAACCTATTTGGGACACAGAACAGTGATAATCTGACCTTGTTTGGGCACAGACCATTGATAATCTGACCATGTTTGATAAATGGTATTGATAATCGGACCTGCCTTGGACAGAGAGCATTGATAATCTGACCTGATTTTGACACAATCCATTGATAATCTAACTTGTGGTGGACAGAGTAAATTGGTAATCCGATCTTGGTTAGGCAGAGAGCAATAATAATTTGACCTTGTTTGGAAACAGACCATTAATAATCTGACCTTGTTTGCACACAGACTATTGATAATATGGCCTTGTTTTGACATAGAGCATTGATAATCTGACCTTGTTTGGACAGATCATCGATAATCTGACCTTGTTTGGACATAGCGAAATAATAATCTGACCTGGTTTGCACTCACAGCATTGATAATCCGACCTTCTTTAGACACAGATCATTGATAATCTGACCTTGTTTGGACAGAGAGCAATGATAATCGGACCTTGTATAGTCAACGAACGTTGATAATCTGACCTTGTTTGGACACAGATCATTGCTAATCTGACCTGGTTTAGACAGGGAGCATTGATAATCTAACCTTGTTTGAACAGACGTGATTGACAATCTGACCTGGTTTGGACACAAAACATTGATAATCAGACCCTGTTTGGACATAGTGCGTTAATAATCTGACCTTTTTCCAAACATAACATTGATAATCTGACCTTGAATGGACACAGAACATTAATAATCTGACCTTGTTTGGACACAAATCATTGATGATCTGACCTGGCTTGGAGAGATAGCATTGATAATCTGACCTGGATTGGACAGAGTGTATTGATAATCTGACCTGCTGTGAACAGGGAGCAATGACAATCTGACCTGGTGTGGATAGAGAACATTAGTAATCCGATCTTGTTTAGACACAGATCATTGATAATCTGACCTTCTTTTGACACAGAACAGTGATGCTTGGGCCTTGTTCGGACAAAGAATATTGATAGTCAGACCTTGCCTGGACACAGAGCATCGATAATCTGACCTTGTTTGCACACAGACTATTCATCATGTGACATTGTTTGCACACAGAACATTCATAACCTGACCTTGTTTGGACACAGAACATTGATAATCTGACCCTGTTTTGACACAGAATATTGATAATCTGACCTTGTTTGCACACAAATCATCGATATTCTGACCTTGTTTGCACACACAATATTGATAATCTGACCTTGTTTGAACATAGTAGATTGATGATCTGACGTTTTGTGCACACAGAACATTGATAATCTGACCTTGCTGAACATTGATTGGACAGAAAATGTTGATAATCAGCCCTTTTTTATACACAGAACATAGATAATCTGACCTTGTGTGGTCACAGAATATTGATAATCTGACCTTGTTTGGACATAGTACATTGATAATCTGACATTTTGTGCACTTTGAACATTGATAATCTGACCTTGTTTGGACACAAAACATTGATAGTCCGACCTTGTTTTGACACAGGGCATTGATAATCTGACCATGTTTGCACACATAACATTGATAATCTGACCTTTTCTGGACACAGCGCATTAATAATCTGACCTTGTTTGGACGCAGAACAGTAATCATCTAACCTTGTTTGGACACAGAACATTGATAACCTGACCTGATTTGGACAGAGAGCATTGATAGTCTGACCTGGTTGGGACAGAGTGTACTGATAATCTGACCTGCTGTGGACAGAGAGCATTGATAATCTGACCTGGTGTGGATAGAGACCATTGGTAATCCGATCTTGTTTAGACACAGAGCATTGATAATCTGACCTTGTTTGGACACAGGGTATTGATAATCGGACCTTGTTTGGACACAGAGTATCGATAATCAGACCTTATTTGCATACATACTATTGATCACGTGACTTTGTTTGCACACATAATATTGGTAATTCGACCTTGTTCGGACACAGAACATTGATAATCTGACCTTGTTTGGACAAAGAACGTTATTAATATGACCTATTTTGGACACGGAGCATTGATAAGCTGACCGTGTTTGGACACAGAACATTGATAATCTGACCTTGTTTGGACACAGAGTTGTGATAATCTGAACTTGTTTAGACACAGAACATTGATAATCTGACCTTGTTTAGACACAGAACATTGAAAATCTGACCGTGTTTCGACACAGAACATTGATAATCGGACCCTGTTTTGGCACAAATCTTTGATAATCTAACCTATTTGGGACACAGAACAGTGATAATCTGACCTTGTTTGGGCACTTATCATTGATAATCTGACCATGTTTAATAAATGGTATTGATAATCGGACCTGCCTTGGACAGAGAGCATTGATAATCTGACCTGATTTTGACACATACCATTGATAATCTAACCTGTTGTGGACAGAGTAAATTGGTAATCCGATCTTGGTTAGGCAGAGAGCAATAATAATCTGACCTTGTTTGGAAACAGACCATTAATAATCTGACCTTGTTTGCACACAGACTATTGATAATATGGCCTTGTTTTGACATAGAGCATTGATAATCTGACCTTGTTTGGACAGATCATTGATAATCTGACCTTGTTTGGACATAGCGAAATGATAATCTGACCTGGTTTGCACTCACAGCATTGATAATCCGACCTTCTTTAGACACAGATCATTGATAATCTGACCTTGGTTGGACATAGAGCAATGATAATCGGACCTTGTTTAGTCAACGAACGTTGATAATCTGACCTTGTTTGGACACAGATCATTGCTAATCTGACCTGGTTTAGACAGGGAGCATTGATCATCTAACCTTGTTTGAGCAGACGTGATTGACAATCTGACCTGGTTTGGACACAAAACATTGATAATCAGACCCTGTTTGGACATAGTGCGTTAATAATCTGACCTTTTTCCAAACATAACATTGATAATCTGACCTTGATTGGACACAGAACATTAATAATCTGACCTTGTTTGGACACAGATCATTGATGATCTGACCTGGCTTGGAGAGATAGCATTGATAATCTGACCTGGATTGGACAGAGTGTATTGATAATCTGACCTGCTGTGAACAGGGAGCAATGACAATCTGACCTGGTGTGGATAGAGAACATTAGTAATCCGATCTTGTTTAGACACAGATCATTGATAATCTGACCTTGTTTTGACACAGAACAGTGACGCTTGGGCCTTGTTCGGACAAAGAATATTGATAGTCGGACCTTGCCTGGACACAGAGCATCGATAATCTGACCTTGTTTGCACACAGACTATTCATCATGTGACATTGTTTACACACAGAACATTCATAACCTGACCTTGTTTGAACACAGAACATTGATAATCTGACCTTGTTTGGACACAGACCATTGATAATCTGACCCTGTTTTGACATAGAATATCATCGATATTCTGACCTTGTTTGCACACAGAATATTGATAATCTGACCTTGTTTGAACATGGTAGATTGATAATCTGACGTTTTGTGCACACATAACATTGATAATCTGACCTTGCTGAACATTGATTGGACAGAAAATGTTGATAATCAGCCCGTTTTTGTACACAGAACATTGATAATATGACCTTGTGTGGTCACAGAATATTGATAATCTGACCTTGTTTGGACATAGTACATTGATAATCTGACATTTTGTGCACTTTGAACATTGATAATCTGACCTTGTTTGGACACAAAACATTGATAGTCCGGCCTTGTTTTGACACAGGGCATTGATAATCTGACAATGTTTGCACACATAACATTGATAATCTGACCTTTTCTGGACACAGCGCATTGATAATCTGACCTTGTTTGGACGCAGAACAGTAATCATCTAACCTTGTTTGGACACAGAACATTGATAACCTGACCTGATTTGGACAGAGAGCATTGATAGTCTGACCTGGTTGGGACAGAGTGTAGAGATAATCTGACCTGCTGTGGACAGAGAGCATTGATAATCTGACCTGGTGTGGATAGAGACCATTGGTAATCCGATCTTGTTTAGACACAGAGCATTGATAATCTGACCTTGTTTGGACACAGGGTATTGATAATCGGACCTTGTTTGGACACAGAGTATCGATAATCAGACCTTATTTGCATACAGACTATTGATCACGTGACTTTGTTTGCACACATAATATTGGTAATTCGACCTTGTTCGGACACAGAACATTGATAATCTGACCTTGTTTGGACAAAGAACGTTATTAATATGACCTATTTTGGACACGGAACATTGATAAGCTGACCTTGTTTGGACACAGAGTTGGGATAATCTGAACTTGTTTAGACACAGAACATTGATAATCTGACCTTGTTTAGACACAGAACATTGATAATCCGACCGTTTTTCGACACAGAACATTGATAATCGGACCCTGTTTTGGCACAAATCTTTGATAATCTAAACTATTTGGGACACAGAACAGTGATAATCTGACCTTGTTTGGGCACTTATCATTGATAATCTGACCATGTTTAATAAATGGTATTGATAATCGGACCTGCCTTGGACAGAGAGCATTGATAATCTGACCTGATTTTGACACATACCATTGATAATCTAACCTGTTGTGGACAGAGTAAATTGGTAATCCGATCTTGGTTAGGCAGAGAGCAATAATAATCTGACCTTGTTTGGAAACAGACCATTAATAATCTGACCTTGTTTGCACACAGACTATTGATAATATGGCCTTGTTTTGACATAGAGCATTGATAATCTGACCTTGTTTGGACAGATCATTGATAATCTGACCTTGTTTGGACATAGCGAAATGATAATCTGACCTGGTTTGCACTCAGAGCATTGATAATCCGACCTTCTTTAGACACAGATCATTGATAATCTGACCTTGTTTGGACATAGAGCAATGATAATCTGACCTAGTTTGCACACAGAACATTGATAATCTGACCTTGTTTGGACACAGATCATTTTTTTGACACCGAATATTGATAATCTGGCCTTTTTGGGACAAAGAACATTGATAATCTGACCTTGTTTGCACACAGAACATTGATAAACTGGCCTTGTTTGAACACAGAAGATTGATAATCTGACCTTGTTTACACACAGAGCATTGATAATCTGACCTTGTTTGAACACAGAACATTGATAATCTGACCTTGTTTGCACACAGAGCATTGATAATCTGACTTTGTTTGAACACAGAACATAGATAATCTGACCTTGTTTGCACACAGAACATTGATAATCTGACCTTGTTTGAACACAGAACATTGATAATCTGACCTTGTTTGAACACAGAACATTGATAATCTGACCTTGTTTGGACACAGATCATTGCTAATCTGACCTGGTTTAGACAGGGAGCATTGATAATCTAACCTTGTTTGAACAGACGTGATTGACAATCTGACCTGGTTTGGACACAAAACATTGATAATCAGATCCTGTTTGGACATAGTGCGTTAATAATCTGACCTTTTTCCAAACATAACATTGATAATCTGACCTTGATTGGACACAGAACATTAATAATCTGACCTTGTTTGGACACAAATCATTGATGATCTGACCTGATTTGGAGAGATAGCATCGATAATCTGACCTGGATTGGACAGAGTGTATTGATAATCTGCCTGCTGTGGACAGAGCATTGATAATCTGACCTGGTGTGGATAGAGAACATTAGTAATCCGATCTTGTTTAGACACAGATCATTGATAATCTGACCTTGTTTTGACACAGAACATTGATGCTCGGACCTTGCCTGGACATAGAGCATCGATAATCTGACCTTGTTTGGACACAGACTATTCATCATGTGACATTGTTTGCACACATCACATTGATAATCTGACCTTGTTTGGACACAGACTATTCATCAAGTGACATTGTTTGCACAAAGAATATTAATAATCTGACCTTGTTTGCACACAGACTATTCATCATGTGACATTGTTTGCACAAAGAATATTAATAATCTGACCTTGTTTGGACACAGAACATTGATAATCTGACCCTGTTTTGACACAGAATATTGATAATCTGACCTTGTTTGGACACAAATCATCGATAATCTGACCTTGTTTGCACACAGAATATTGATAATCTGACCCTGTTGGGACCGAGAACGTTGATAATCAGACCTTGTTTGGACACAGAATATTGATAATATGAGCATGTTTGGACACCGATTATTGATAATCTGACGTGGTTTGGACACAGAGTATTGATTATCGAACCTGCCTTCGACAGAGGGCATTGATAATCTGACCTATTTTGGACACAGAGCATTGATATTCTGACCTGTTGTGGACAGAGAACATTGGTAATCCGATCTTGTTTAGGCAGAAAGCAATGATAATCTGACCTTGTTTGGACACAGAACATCGATAATCTGACCTTGTTAGCACGCAGACTATATATAATCTGGCCTTGTTTTGACACAGAACATTGATAATCCGACCATTTTTTGACACCGAATATTGATAATCTGACCTTTTTGGGACAAAGAACATTGATAATCTGACCTTGTTTGCACACAGAACATTGATAAACTGGCTTTGTTTGAACACAGAACATTGATAATCTGACCTTGTTTACACACAGAGCATTGATAATCTGACCTTGTTTGAACACAGAACATTGATAATCTGACCTTGTTTGCACACAGAGCATTGATAACCTGACCTTGTTTGAACACAAAACATTGATAATCTGACCTTGTTTGCACACAGAACACTGATAATCTGACCTTGTTTGAACACAGAACATTGATAATCTGACCTTGTTTGAACACAGAACATTGATAATCTGACCTTGTTTGAACACAGAACATTGATAATCTGACCTTGTTTGAACACAGAACATTGATAATCTGACCTTGTTTGCACACAGAACATTTATAATCTGACCTTGTTTGCACACAGAACATTGATAATCTGACCTTTTTGGGACAAAGAACATTGATAATCTGACCTTGTTTGCACACAGAACATTGATAATCTGACCTTGTTTGAACACAGAACATCGATAATCTGACCTTGTTTGCACACAGAACATTGATTATCGAACCTTGTTTGCATACAGAACATTGATAACCTGACCTTGTTGGACACAGAGCATTGATAATTTGACCTTGTTTGGACACAAGGCAATTATAATATGACCTTGTTTTTACAGAGAGCATTAATAATATGACCCTGTTTGGACACAGCATTTCTAATGTAGCCATTTCTAACATATGTTTGGACAAAGAGCATTGCTAATCTGACAATGTGTCGACACACAGAAAATCAGAAAAATATTTTAGTCAGCTCGGTAAGGTATATTTGTGTAATCGCTTTCTGTCATACAAGTGTATGATGATAAATGCGACTGTTTGGAAGAGTTGCCTCTGGCACTCTTATTGTATAGATATTTTGTTGATAAATGCTGAAATCTAGTTTTCACTGCATTTCATACAATTTGATCAACTTTAAGAATTGTTACTAATTTTAATGTCAGCGAGAAACTTGAATATATAAATTTATGTAATTCCAACTGAGAAAAAATATAATGTATTGAAATGCATAAAAGAGAGGAAAACCTCTGAAAATAACTTACATTTATGTTTTTCACGGAATATACAAATCACATTCCATCTTGGTTTAAAAGCTGTTAATTTAATCTTTCAAGTTAAAAGATTTTCCTATATTCGTGTGGAGATGAGTGCAATTAGACGTACTTCTAATAGCAGGAATGAAAATTAAAATTTAGATAATATACAAAGAAATAATCTTGATAAGACTACAGAGACTTTTATTCAAGCGCAGCAAGGAAGTGTCTGTATTGAATTGAACCGTGTCATACAATTACACGGTACGTTTCTGTATTGAACCGTGTCATACATTTGCAAAACAGGCCACCAGTAAATTATTTAGTATGTGATTAAGCAAGTTGTTTTTAAAAGATTAATTACTGAGTTAGGTATATGTATGTATGTATGTATGCATGTATATATATATATATATAGAGAGAGAGAGAGAGAGAGAGAGAGAGAGAGAGAGAGAGAGAGGAGGGAGGAAGATAGACAGACAGACAGACGGACAGATAGATAGATAGATATGGTAGTGTGCGATGTCTTGACTAGAGTTAGGTTTATGTATGTATGTATGTGTGTATATATATATATATATATATATATATATATATAGAGAGAGAGAGAGAGAGAGAGAGAGAGGAGGGAGGAAGATAGACAGACAGACAGACAGACAGACAGACAGATAGATAGATAGATAGATAGATATGGTAGTGTGCGATGTCTTGACTAGATGTCCCGCTCGCCAACGGAAAGTGAAGCATCTCTGACAGCCTCTCCTTTCCAGGTGTAGTGATCGCCGCGTGACCACTGACTCTGCTGGGCTGGAGGTTATTGCATATGGACTCATATACTATTGTGTCCACAACATCACCTTCACGCGGGGCCCGCAGTTATTCACAGAGTCTGCTGTGTTGCGCGACAGAGTGCCCTGCGGTATAACTGGGTGGGAAGACTGGGCTCGTTAGCCTTGGTAGGAAGCCAGTCTAAATGAAGGAAAACTCTGACTCCATACCCGGGCAGATGGAGCTCGTTAACCTTATCAGGCAGTTTGTCTGGGAGAAGGGAACTCTGATTTCCAACCTACGAAGTTCCCCAGCCATTGGATGCCTTGTGAATATCTTAGGGAAAAAGAAAGGCTACGGGAGTCGCTCGATGGCTTGGACATGTCCGACGCATGGAAACATGTGGCAGCAACTCCAGCAACCCAGACTTGCCAATACGTCTGCACCAACTGTAATATGGACTATCACTCGTGTCTGTACAGCCACAGCAGACGATCCCAAAACTCAGAGACAGACGAAACTCCAAGGGTGATACCCGAATGGACTCCCGAGACTGAGTCGCAATATATATATACATATATATATATATATATATGTATATATATATATATATATATATATATATATATATATATATATATATATATATATATATATATATATATATATATATATAAACTTATAAATTGACTCAGTGTGATATGTAAATGGCGGTAACATAAACATCATGTGACAATAAGAGTGTATTTGCCCTGTAGAGCTATCATCTACGCCCTAATTGAATAATATCCCGATTATATATATATATATATATATATATATATATATATATATATATATATATATATATATATATATATATAATAGAACAAAATAGAGACAAACAGTCATACATATAATTATATTGTCATAAAGGATATACAATATATCAATTTTTAAAATAAAATATACAATTTTATATAGTGCATTGGCATTAAGCCATTAGGACACAAAGTATCTAACTTATGAATCCAGCAAGTTTATTTTATGAGTCTATTCATGACACCATACACAATATCTATTGGCATGAAAGAAAAATCGAGTAGAGAGTGATTATTTCTGCTAAAGTGTGTTGAAATATTAGAGGAAACCCGAGGATTTCTATAATATTTTATATGAAAGCGATGATTATTCATTCTCCTAGAAACTTGTTGAAGTGTTTGTCCATTTTGGAAATTTTTATTTTGGAAATATGTTATTTATTCAAGGAATTTTGTAATTTACATTCATCTGAAATAATGCGTCGGTATCTTTTGTCCTGGCTATCTGGTATACCGTTGTTACATGACATGTGATGATATGAAGAATATTCTACATAACTGTGGATATTAGTTTCCTTGATAAGAAAATTTGTAGAGATAGTGTTATCAATATGTTTTATTATATTTCCGTCTAAAAATGAAACATGCGTACTAAATGCAGTATAAGTAAATTTAATCGTCAGGTGAAAACGATTTAGGCGATCAATACATTTTTTTCAATTCTTCAGTTGGATGGTTCCAGATCATAAATATACAATCTAAAAATCTGAACCAAACAGATGGATTAAACTTTTCGTTTTGAAGAAAATATTTGTCTAATTTACCGATGAAATGGGACGCGTATGAAGGAGTCATCGGTTTCAAAACATTTCGTGCCTGAAGGAGCATGGATGCGAAACCAGTTGCACAGAATTTTCGGCGTTTGTGATTTTTTTTTATCCCAATATATATATATTGGAAATTATCTAACATTTAACTTAGGACCAAACTAACCAACAGAAAAAGCAAGCGCTAAAGGCAAATATATGTTAAATTCCTTTTATTTTATTGTTATCGGAGACGGCGAAATTAAGCCCTTCATAAATCCAAAAGTCTAGAAAAGAAATATTCTATATTCGGTTTTATAAGGATGTGAACTACGGTCAGGTATTCCATATTCCACGATGGAAAAACTCGAGTTATGTAGGAGGTATATAGCGACACGTATGCAAGCTTTGGACAAGTTCTCGACTACAGAGGCAACGTGCATTACTTTTTGACTTTGATCAATGGAAACTGAGGCGAAATTATCCTTTTTCAATAAACTTTGTGGAGCGAATGGTCATAACTGGAAATGGGATATTCGCTATACTAATATTTCATTAAATGACAATATGCTTTAAATCAGTCGGTTTTTTTGTACCAGACTACGCAGTAAGTGTCTAGAAGTAAGGCAAACTGCTTTGGAAACGGCACATTAGTTGTGTTATTCAAAAGAAGAAACTATCTGGATAGTAAATATGGAATTAAGGGATGACTTGATTCACTTTAGAAATATAGATATGTATATTTAGATTTAAAAACAAGTAACATGTGATTTCTAGGAAGACAATTTTCATCGATCTTATGATATCTGTTCTGCCATGCCGGTTGTTAAACCTGTGATATGTAAACTCGCTGGAAAAGAGATTGATGACAGAGATAAACATGGTATTTTAGGCTTCGATATGTTGCTTGCAGAACGCAATGTTTTCTTTGAGAGTATGACTGACACTTCAGAGGTGAGAGACCGGATTGCCCAATTCAATCCGCAAGATCATATATTGTAAGAAACACTTCTAGGAAGCAGGGTTGAAGGTTTGCAGCCTATCGATGATGATGAGTGGATTAGACAAATGCTGGTGACGGCGAGCGGTATAACCTCTTAATAAATAAAAATATATGCCCTTGTTAAAACCAATATGTCCTAGCTTAACAGCGAAGACAAGAAGTATATTATCATGCAATGAAATCAAATCTGTGCAAAGACTTGTATTAGTGCGTGAATCATGTTGTATCACAACCCAAGGAGATGTAATGTCCGTTCGTTCACGTATAGTAATTATTACCACATATCGTCAACTCTGTTCTCTTTATTCACACTAGCCGTGTTTCCCTGTTGCTCCTACTTTGATCAGGACCTCGTGTTTTTATTCATTTTGTCATTGTTTACTGCGCAAAACACATTTGTAAATCATCCTCTAATATATACATAATGACGTTGGTAATGTTATTCGGTGCTGTGTATCACAATCATGCATTATACTGAATCTGTAAACCTCGATGCTATTTCTGCTTAGTAGGAAAAAAGTGATCCAACAAAAATAAATCCGTACACACACACACACACACACACACACATACATACCAATCCCCTGAAGCATCTTATCCAGGCAGTATATCTGTGAAACTGCTGCCTGTGACTTGGAAGAAAGAATGGCTGATATACAATACGACTGTAAATACGTATTTTATATGTGCGGAAGCCGAAGCGGATACCGACACCGACATTATAAGCTAAATGTAAAGTACTGCAACTACAAGAAAACCTGATTCGAAAGATCACTGTATTGGAATACCAGTGATCCAAAAAACTGCGATATTTTAACAAAATTTTAGAGGTTTATTATTTGGTAGTGTCTAGGGATAGTACGTATATAAGTCTGACTGATGATTATTGACAGTAATATCCAATTCATACTGATATTAAGGCATCTTATTGAAATATCCACCTGCTACTGATATCAAGGAATCTTACAGTAATATACAATTGGTCTGATATTAAGGCATCTTACAGTAATATCCAATTGGTCTGATATTAAGGCATCTTACATTAATATCCAATTGGTACTCTTATTAAGGTATTTTACAGACATATTTACCTGGTACAAATATTACGCCATCTTGCAGTAATAACCACCTGTTACTAACATTAAGGCATCTTGCAGTAATATCCAGTTGGAACTGCTATTAAGGTACCTTACAGTACTATGTAATTGGTACTGATATTAACTCATCACACAGCAATATCCAAATGGTATTGATATTAAGTCATATTACAGTAATATCAAATTGATACTGATATTAATTCATCTTATAGTAATATCCTATTGGTACTTATATTAAGGTATCTTACAGTAATATCCAATTGATATTGATATCAAGTCACCTTACAGTAATATCCATTTGGTACTGATATTAAGTCACCTTACATTAATATCCAAATGGTACTCATATCAAGTCAACTTACAGTAATATCCAACTGGTACTGATATTAAGTCATATTACAGTAATATCAAATTGATACTAATATTAATTCATCTTATAGTAATATCCTATTGGTACTTATATTAAGGTATCTTACAGTAATATCCAATTGATACTGATATCAAGTCACCTTACAGTAATATCCATTTGGTACTGATATTAAGTCATCTTACAGTAATATCTAATTGGTGCTGATATAAGTTATCTGACAGTAATATCCAGTCGATATTGATATTAAAGCATCTTACAATAATACCCGGATGACACTAATATTAAGCTTTATCACATAGTCGATACACTTTGCCTATAGCCTATGCAGTTTAACATTTTTGATATTACAAAATTTGAACATATCACGTTATGGGATTCTGGTTGGTCCAAATAAGCCAATGAAATTACTGTGCGTTATTCATTTTACTAATTGGCTGCGATCCTGGGAAAACTTTGTTAAACCCGCCTTCTGGAATGTTTTGTTGTGAATGAACATTTTTGCCGCCATTGTTATATTCGGTTCACAAAAAGGGGGCGGGGGGTCGTGTGTCTGAATAGGGCCAATTTACCACCGCAAAGGTTGTTATGCCATTTATGACATATCATGACAAAAAAAATGTCTAAAACCCAAAAAGACAAGAACCACAACATGTAAGACAAATGTTATACCGCAATTCTTAAGAGAATCGTGTAAATTGGGGTTGAAGGAGGGCAGTAAACATGAAGCATGAAATCCATCCTAGATACAATCGTGGTTTAAATGTTGACATACTGAAATAAATAAACTCACCTCTGTTAACGTAAGAACGTGGGGATAAACAAGTCTCCAAACGGATAGAAGTTTATCCAAACACAGCAAATTGACTCGGTAAATATATGACGCAATTCCGACTCAAAATGAAGTTTACATATTATGTCGTTTACTGTTCCAAGTTAGGTTACAAAGACATGGACAGCCTACTGCATCCTAACCGGTACTGCATCAAGCAATGTGATATCACGAGCACTGGACAATGAAAATGACTTTGCCTGTATAAAATGTTCTGGTTATTCGGAAGGACGTTTGTTCTTTGACTTATAAACTGTAAGAAATGTATAATCTACTTTTAAACATTAATACTAGTTCAACTTTGTGTGGGACTGTTTCTTTACGCACAACAAATGAAAGGTGCAACGTCTGCCACAATGAACGAGATTATTCGTTCTTCTTTCTATCTAAATAACTTCCACTGAAATAAAAACTACGTGATAAAAAGAATCTCAAATATGTAATGATTTAATATTAAATTTATGAAGCTCGTTGAATAATGTCAAACTACTGCTCGCCAAGGCTTTCAAAAGCTGGACATTATTCAACTCGTTTCCTAAATTCAATATTAAATCATCACCCATCCTATATATCTTACAGTAATGTCTCGTTGATAATATCCAGTTGGTACTGATACTAAGGCATCTTACAAAAATATCTAGATGACACTAATATTAAGCCATCTTACAGTACAGTAATGTCTTGCTGATACTGAGATTAAGGCATCTAACAGTAATATCCACCTGGTACTGCTACTGATATTAAGGCATCTAGCAATAATATCTCATTGATTCTGATAATAGGGCATCTTACAATAATATCCAATTAGGATTAATCACTTATTTTGGATGGAAGTTAATCAGGAATGATTACTTTATGTCTCGCAATTATACCGCTACATCCGTCCAGAAAGGTTATGGCTCGGTCTCTTTGATGCCCATCTTGGTCATGTAAGACATTATCTTGCAAAATATGGTTTTATTTAGGAATCATAGGTTTCAATCAAGGAAACCGTCTCTCTTCAGGAAGAGGAATTGATTTCAGTTTCCGCTTTAAAACCGAGCCACTTCCCAGTCTTCTGTTATCATTTAGCGGCAGGTACAGAACAAGCGGTCTCTCTGACATTACGCAATATAAATCTGCCTACGCTGAAAGAAATAAAACACCGTATGCAGAAATACCATGCAAACATAGAAACAAAGAAATATCACCCAAGACATACAGACGTATATCACGATCAGGGGTCTCCTTTAAAATATTTTACTTCCCCGTCACTATCAATAGCAGGAACCCACTTTACACAAATATTTTGCTATACCCACCTGCTAATATTGTAAAATGTCAGAGAACGGACGTTTGCGAAACCCTAAGTATCAGTGGCTTTAAACTTGTATGCACATAGTGTCTTTTCACCACTTGTCACGAAAGTTATTTTTTCACGAGTGCGCAAGTCTAGACTGGTAGTAGCCTTCAATTTAATGAAAGTTCGTCGTATCGAAAAGACGAAAAGCATATGTCTAAACTAAATAATTATATTGTGCCTATCTATCTATCTGTATATCTATCTATCCATCCATCCATCCATCCATCCATCCATCTATCTATCTATCTATCTATATATATATATATATATATATATATATATATATATATATATATATATATATATATATATATATATATATATATATATATATCGATCTATCTCTGTTAGATAAATGTTTTATAGATGGATAGATATTGGTGTGGCTTGTAAACCAGACTATTTATGGTTGTTCGTCGAGTGTCATAATACTTGTTAGCAATTTTCAAGCCAACATATGAGGGAATACAACGTCACTGACTATATTTACTGGATTTGTTTTACGGTCTGTAGCAGTCATGTATATTTACTAGATTTGTTTTATGGTCTGTAGCAGTCGTGTATATTTACTGGATTTGTTTTATGGTCTGTAGCAGTCGTGTATATTTACTGGATTTATTTTACGGTCTGTAGTAGTCGTGTATATTAATTGGATTTGTTTTATGGTCTGTAGCTGTCGTGAAGTAAAACAATATCAGATGTTGATCACACCCATACCTCAGTTTTGTTTGGTTTTGTGTGTTTGACGCCATTTTAGTACATGAGATACTATGTATATTTGGTTGAGGAAGCACCTGGAAAAACTGCGGTATGAACCACTGACCCACGGGAAATTACTGGGAAGCATTCACATACACCCACGCTGACCACATAAGCCGGTAAGAAACTCGAGCCCACGCAGACAGAGGTGAGATGCCAGAAAACTGTTAAGGCGAGCGCTTTCAAACACTCGCCTCTTCACTGAACACCAATAGATTAGAGAAGCAAATAGGTAATGGAGGTATACATGTTTTGAAAAGAAACATTAATGTCTTTCATTACACTTGAAGAAAATCCGATCCGCAGTCCTTGTGTGATTTCCTATTGCTATTTCATCATTATTCAGAAAGATAAACCGTGACTTCTGGACATGCCTGTTTTTGCATTACGGCATTCTCAATCAACGTTTATTTTTTTTTTTCATTATTACCATTATTTCAAAAAGAAAGTTTTGTACATGAACTAAAATATGCATATTAAAAAGATACGCATGAAAATACTTATTTTCACTTTCCTAAATTTTGCTTTTTACAAGTTTCAGAAGATAATCCTCAGATATTTGTTTGAACTCTAACTATTGGCAACAGTTGTTCTAGATAGGTGCCCAATTGTGGTGTCTGATACGTGAAATGGTTACTGATCCAGGAATTTCTTCCGCGTAAATGCCAGTCAAGTCCATATTTCTGGCCATAATTAATGGGGTTTTTTCTGTCAACAAGCCTTTATGTGCTTTACCTCTTGTTTACATGTATATGCATATGCAGCAACACGTTATGGAGACCTGTCGTCAGATTGATGTTCTATTCTGCGGTGAAAATTGACAAAGAATTAGTATTGTCCTTTTAGGTACGCCTCTCACACACACACACCCAAGCAAAAACAAATAATAATAAAATAATTTAAAATACTTTGAAAGTATGTCAGTGTCTTTAATATAGTTACAGTATTTGTTTGATTTAAATCATTGTTTGATTACTCAGTGTTGGGAAGATACTTTTCAAAGAGCGTAATTAAAAAATTACATGGAGCAGACGTCATAATGTATATAAGAAAAATCTGAAGTTCTTTAATTTCATCGAAACAAATTGGTGCAACTCTTTGTTTTTAAAACTGGGTTTTTACTCAGAGCACTCAATTTCGCATTCGAAACCTGTTTTAATCATGCCGAGCTAGATACCCAATTCATCTGGTATATCTTGAATGCTTACTTAAAACTAATTCATGCCAACTTAAGCTCTGATACTTCTTAAAGAAATATTATGCCACAGATTAAATGTCCGGATTCACATTTTGAAACAGATATGACCCATGGATTAAATGTCCGGAGTCACATTTTAAAATAAATATTACCCCAGAGATTAGTGTCCGGATTCACATTATAATATAAAATATTACCCCATATATATGGACCCATAGATTAAACGTCACGATTCACATTTTATTCAGAAATTCAACTATGTGTACGATGCCAAATTGTGTAGTGGAACCTTAGCTAATGCTCTGAAATGAGTCCGTCAATATCAGGTTGTTTTTTTTTTTTTTGCTTTTTTTGGTATCCGCCGCTATTTGTTCAGTACGGTTGTCGCTATATCTTCATATGTACGTTTCGATAGCAAACATTGACATTTCTTTCATGGGGATTTGAACATAATTGAATTTTGCAATAATATATTAATTTATAATGATGTATTGAGTAGTCAGTATCATACACAAATAATATCCCTATGAAAATTATTAAATCAAACTGATATTAGCCATAGACTTTGTCCGATATAAATAGTAAACAGAGTATGATCGAATCAATCATTTTCCCCATTAGCAACGTAATGCTCTTTTAGCTAGTATATAATTTTTATCCACTTATAGATATTGATATAATAAATAAATTCAAAACACTTTTGAATATACGTTCTACCAATACAAGGAAATATGTTTATTCTGAGTATGTATATGACAGGTAATTATTGATCAAATAATGCAGATAAAAGCTGTTTAATTGAAATAATATATAACTAATTTGTCAAAAGAATTCGATTAATACCCCTTCTATTTAAACTGGACCTTTAATATCTTCAGTCATGAAAGGAACTACCAAAATAGTAATAAAAAACATGCAAGACAACGCCTGATAACACGTTTCTGGTCAAAAGACAGAAACTAGACAAGAAGGAACAAATATGTCGTCATGGATGCTGATAGCAAACATACAGGCCTGCAAATTAAGAATGCTTGCTTCAAAGTCAGCTTTCATTTGCCACCTAGTATTGACGTGACAATGAAAGAACAATATAGTCTTAAAACATTTCTTGTTTTTCTTTCTCCACTGCTTTATTTACAACCTGACAAGAAGGAAAATTTTAAATATCAGTCTGTACGTTCCCTTTAAGTTTCACTAAATGGAAAAGCGCAGTTTCAAGTATGGTGTATTATTATTATCAGTATTATTATTATTATTATTAGTAGTAGTAGTAGTAGTAGTAGTAGTATCATTATTATTGTTTAATAATAATAAGTGTTGTTTGTAATAAAGACCACTGGTCCATTAAACACTTATTATTTTTTATTATTATTATTATTATTATATATATATATATATATATATATATATATATATATATATATATATATATATATATATATATATATATATATATATATATATATATATATATATACATATATATATATATACATATATATATATATATATATACATATATATACATATATATATATATATATATATATATATATATATATATATATATATATATATATATATATATATATATATATATATATATATATATATATATATATATATATATATATATATATATATATATATTCTAATGGTAGTCTCTCGAGTCGAGGAAGACAAGTTGTGCGATCTCATTCAACGGTGGACGCGCATGTGGCTCCTGAGTCTAAATTCCGATGCACACAGGCGGTTGCAGGTGGGGCATGGGACACCGGTGGTTGGTGGTATTTGTGATACAGTTCTGTGACGTCTCTTCCGAGTTGCAGCAAGACGCTGGCGGCGGTCATCCTCAAAGGTGTAACAGGCTTTTCTGGTCAGCCCTCGCCAATGGCTTCTGTCTAAGGCAGCGAGCTCGAGCTGGCGGGGTTGGAGGTCCGTCCTTTTGATGTTCATCGTGAGGTTGTCTTTTTACCTCTTATGAGGGCGGCCTTGGTTTCGGTTTCCCTGGGCTAGCTCGCCATAGAACAACTGCTTTGGGATTCTGCTTTGATCCATGTTGATGACATGGCCAGTCCAACGAAGCTGGGCCTGGATTAGTTTGGCTTCGATGCTTGTTGTGTTGGCTCTGTCAAGGACTTCCTGATTGGTGATTCGGTCCTGCCACTTGATCCGCATAATGGATCTCAGGGAGCGCTGGTGCAATTGTTCCAACTGACTGATATGTCTTCGGTGGAGTGTCCACGTTTCACAGCCATACAAGAGAGACGTGAGGACAACTGCATTGTACATTTTCATCTTTGTTGACAGGCGTATGTCCTTGTGCTGCAAAGCATTGGTTCGAAGTCGTCCGAGTGCTTGACTGGCTTTTTGGATCCTCGCAGTGATTTCTTTGTCCAGGGAGCCGTCACTAGATATTGTGCTGCCAAGGTATTTGAAACTGTCCACATTCTTCAGCTGCGTGTCGCCAATGGTGATACAGGGTTGTGAGGGGACAGTGGTTGGGGCGGGCTGGAAGAGGACTTCTGTCTTTCCTGGCTGATTGTGAGTCCAAATAAGTTGGGGGCTTCAGAGAATCTGTCCATGATTGCCTGTAGGTGAGTCTCTTCATGGGCCATGAGGGCACAGTCATCTGCAAAGAGTTCTTCAATGATAAGTCTTTCTAGCGTCTTTGTTTTTGCAGCTAGGCGACGGAGATCAAACACTGATCCATCCAGGCGATACCTAATGTAGATGCCAATGTCAAGGTCACGGATGGCATGGAACAGTACCTGTGTGAAGAAGAGGTTGAAGAGTATCGGAGCAAGTACACAGCCCTGTTTGACACCATTAGATATTGGGAATTTCTCAGAGGGTTCACCGTCTGAGAGAATCTCTCCAGTCATGCCAACGTGGAGGAGCCGAATGAGGTTGGTAAACTTCTGAGGACAACCAAGTTTTTTGAGTACTACCCACAGTGCGTCTCTGTTGACTGTATCAAAAGCCTTTGTCAGGTCCACGAAGACAGCATATCGATTCATGTTCTGCTCAAGGCACTTCTCTTGGACTTGTCTCACTGCGAAGATCATGTCAACGGTGCTGCGGTCTGGGCGAAAACCATACTGTGACTCGGGGAGGTTATCTTCTGACACTGCCGCAATATGCCTGTTGAGGATGATGCGAGCAAGTATTTTGCCAGCTATGGACAGCAGGGAGATGCCTCTGTAGTTACTGCAGTCCACATGTGTGCCTTTTTTTATAGACGGTCATGATTGATGCGTCCCTGAGGTCGTTTGGCATCTCTTCTTCCGTCCAGATGCTGATTAGCATATCGTGGAATGCCTCCAGAGTCTGTTCACTGAGAGCCATGTACACCTCCGCTGATACCATCCTTTCCAGGTGCCCTGCCACAGTTAATTTGTTTAATGGCCCTCCTCAACTCCTCCATCTTTGGTGGAATATCCAGTTGGTCGTGCGTTGGCTGCTGGGGTATTTGGTCAAGAACAGATTGGCTGACCGATGAGGGCATGTTTAGGAGCCGACTAAAGTGTTCTTTCCATCTTTCCTTAATGCCATTCTTGTCCTTTATTAGTGTAATGCCACCTGCAGCGAGCAAGGGCGCAGAGCAGGACTTTGCGTGGCTGAAGATTGACCTGATTTCGTTATAGAACTCTTTGGAGTTGTTAGTGCCAGCATAGCTTTGCACTTCATCAGCTTTCTTTTCCCACCAATGGTCATGCATCTTGCGGATTTCCCTCTGAGCCTCAGCTTGATAGAATTTGAAGCGGTCTTTATTGTTGATGGAGTTTGTGTCATTCTGCCAGTCCATGAATGCTTTGTTCTTTCTGGCAGATCTTCAATGGCATCGTTGTACTCGTTGAACCAGTCTTGATGGATTCGCTTCTTTCGGCCCAAGGTCGCCATAGCTCTTTCTCTTATCGTGTCCCTGAGCTTGTTCCATTTTTCGGAGGCATTTCCACATATCGGTCCGTTTGTTGACAGCTTGTCATCAAGTCTCTTCTGGAAATTGAGCTTGGTGGGAGGCTGCTGAAGTTTGACAATGTTGAAGGCTGTTCGCACAAGTTTAGGACGTCTTAGGTGATGAGGGGCAATGTGCAGCTGTAGGGTAGTTCGGACAAGTCTGTGGTCTGTCCAGCATTCTGCTCCTCGCATGGCCTTGGTGATGAGGACATCCTTGGCATCACGCTGGCGGACTATTACATAGTCGATTAAGTGCCATTGGCGAGACCCCAGTATTACTATCTTGTCGTCAGCTGGAACTGAGCTAAGTACAGAGCTGAGGTCGGTATAGAACTGCTCGATGGCTTCTGCTGAACTCGATAGGGTAGGGGCATAGGCACTGATGACTGTTGCATGGCGTTTGTGGCTGATACTAGCCTCTCATTGATACCAACAGGCATTTCCGGAAGCTGCTTCAGAAGACATGATTTGATAGCCAGGCCGACTCCATGGATCCTGTCCTCATTTTGGGCTTTTCCTTTCCAGAAGAATGTGTAGCCGCTTGCTAGCTCAGTAAGAGAACCCTCCTCTGCGAACCTGGTTTCACTCAAGGCTGCAATGTCAATATTGTAGCGTGAAAGCTCCTTAGCAACTAGAGCTGTTCTCCTGTGTGGTCTTGCTACGTTCTCTTTGTCCATGAGAGTACGGATGTTCCATGCTCCAATAATAAGTTTTTTCTTTGATTATTTCGACCCCGGATATGGATGATCTTGCCAGCCGCGGCATGCTGGCCAGATATTTTAGGGCAAGCTTTTTTAAGGCCACCTTTTCTAGGCCTCTCCCTATTCAAGGTGAGCAGCGCCATCCTGAAAAGGTCTGCTCAGTCGCCCCTGGATGCTGCCGAACTGTTCTGCTGCCCTGGGTGCAGAGCAAAACGACCACTTGTCCAAGGGCCGCCTACGTGCAGGTCTCTGACTACAACTTCCAGTGGTCATCTCCACCTGTTGCGTCGCCAGTCGCCCATCGCCGTAGGACTTTGGCAGGTACAGGTAAGGAACAATGAGTGTGATGATGAGGATGAATGATAGGTGCACAACATAACCTGTGCGTGAAGGAGATTAAAGTGAAACAGCCTTTGCACAGAGACAGCCTCACTCTCTCGGCCTTGGTAGTTAGAACTCAGTGGCACGAAGATTCGTCACGGCTGGGGACTACTTCGGCTGCATTGGATGGCTATGACGTCTTCCGTGCCTTGTCATACCCTGCGCTCTCCACAAAACGTTTGCAGATTCGCCTTCGTGGCCGTTGGATCACTCAGTTGATCTCCTCCACCCAGTCTGCAGAAACTGGCTTTGCATGCAAGGATAGGCAAGCTCCTAAGTCACCGAGGGTTTTTTGAGGCCCGTCGGCTACCCTCTACCTGGTTTAGCCGGCCAGTCGAAGCCGTTGCCCGTGGTGTGGCCGCTGCGCATGCTACAGCTACTTGGAGCCACAGGTGAGGGCTGAGCGCCTGGTGAGGACCAAAGATGGACAAGCTACTCCCGAAGGACCACGACGTGCCCATCCACCAGAGGTACTACCCCTCCCAGATCACCCCGTACTATATATATATATATATATATATATATATATATATATATATATATATATATATATATATATATATATATATATATATATATATATATATATATATATATATATATATATAGATATATATATAGATATATATATAGATATATATTATATATATATACTTATATATATATATGAATATATATATGAATATATATATATATATATATATATATATATATATATATATATATATATATATATATATATATATATATATATATAGATAGATAGATAGATAGATAGATATATATCCATACATCATGGGGTACAATAGCGCAACAAAATAACATCATATCTATTGGAAGCTATATAAATGAAAGTCATCATTACGGCATTTATAGAATTGAATGAGATACAAGTATATATAACAGACTAATTACACAAACGAATTTAAAGGGAACCCAAACCTGCATGGAGCAAAGTTTGTGCATTGATCTAGAATCTTATGTAGCAGGAGTCATTGCTAAAACGGTTTCTCTCATCTTTAAGGCTGTAATATATTGCAGATTAATTGTATATGTTACATATTGCTAAATTAGTCATCAGAATTTAACTAGTATCATTTTGCAAAAAGACCTCAATTTTTCTAACGTTGGATTTTCATATACAAAGGTAGTTAAATATTTTCTTCCTATTTCTCCATAATAAATTGGAATTCATTTTTGATGTATTGTTCCAAATAGCCGACAAGCAGTAATAAAATGAAATTCATGTTCGATGTTTAGGTTACGAATTTTATACTATCTTTTCTCATTGCAGATACTTTCATATATTCACGTGTTACCTCTGATTGGCCAGTTCCCACTCTAAGCATAGTTATTATAGTTATCTTCCAACAATTCTAGGCATCTTTGACAAGTGAAGTCTACTTCCAATGACCTCTAGAAACGCAGTCTTTCCATCGGCTTAAACTGACCCTGCAACTTTTCCTTGCAATAGTTTCACATCTCTGGTTGAACAATCTAATAAATGCATTTTCATCATTTACGCCCTGAGTACATGGAACATTGCCAAATCTGAATGTAAAAAGAAGCTTTTTAACATTTTAGCCCAACAATCACAACTTTCCCCCATCTTAACTGCAAATTGTAGCACTGTTAGGATATCTGTCTTCCGGCAATTTAAGCATTCTTAGCCAATATTTCAAAATACGTTTATATCTTATACACTGCCTACTACTTCTTCCTAATTTGTTATATACAAATGCATTTGAAGTAGACTTAGATGTGCCAAGGATATATTATGAAATGGCAGATGAGCTTTTTGAATATCATTGGCATCTTAAACCCCCAAACCTCAGCCCCATAGTTAAGGTTGGGAGTTATATTGGCGTCAAACACACGAAGCAATCCATTTACGGGTAATCTGTCAAATTTTGAAAGACTTTGTTTCAAAATATGCATATCTTTCAGCACCTTCACGAACAGATATTTCTGACACATATACCAGGAGTTGTTGAAGTAAACATGCATTCTAAATACTTATAATATTTTTCAACCGTTACCTTTGTATGGTCATAGTGCCACTTTGCGTAATTACTAAAATAGCCACCTCTGCAAAATAGAACCACTCTTGTTGTTTTTTTATTTCCATATTCACTTTTAATTTCCACCTTAGACAATATGTATGCAGTCTATTAAGAATATTTTGCAACTGATGAGCAGTGTCAGCAAAGCCAATTAAACCGTCTGCATATAACAGTAAAAATAGTTCTAGGGTTTCAACCGACATTCCCGTTCCCTTATTATTGTTAACAACAGTCAGGGAAAAGAAGTTTCTTGAAACACGATGCCTCAAACGCACGATATACTGTATATTTGTAGTTTGTTTGTTTTTTTTCATAAATATTTTCGATTTGAAAAATTATCACCCTAATGTAGCTGAATGCCATAAACCTGCCGATGAAATTGCATAAATTATTTGCCTGCATCCCTGACATTGTTAGAGCATTCTACGCGACATCAACGAAGGCCACAAATGTTTAATACTCGGTCAATAGCACTTTAATTGTATACTTAAAACAAGCATAATAATCGTAATGTTTGTTATGTTATAAGAATAACATAGTTGGCACCAAACAAAACGTCAGAACAATGTACACAATATGTTGCACGTTGTTCAATTGATGAATGAAACCGAAACACCTAGCAGTAATACCAGCTAATTTACTGCTATGGAGGCGCGAGCGAACGCGAGAAAATCTCATTCAACACTGAAGTATATGAGGACGGAATGTCATGAGGATAAAAAGGTACAACGAAATATTAATATTTTGAAAAACTGACGCAAAATGAAAATTGAAGACGACTTTAGGAATAGACTAGATAGAGAAATTCAACCTAAGGTCATAATATTGTTGGGATTGTCGCAATGTTGTTCTTATGGTGGCGGGTAAATCTGAAAGTGCAGTGGCCATCATGATTGTTACCAGGGTATTGTGGTCCATTAGAATTGAATAATATATCAATAAAAACGATATACATTCAATTTGGAGTCGTTCATGTTTTATTACAGTCCGAGCAAAAGATAAACAAAATGTAATTTAAGATTAAAAAAGTGCAGTTTGCGTAAATTAATTTGATGACAGATATATATATATATATATATATATATATATATATATATATATATATATATATATATATATATATATATATATATATATATATATATATATATATATATATATATATATATATGGCATTCATATATATATCTTCCATGTGACCAACGGTAATTGTTCTCCTATCTTTCTCTCTCCAGCCTCCTCTCTTTGCCTCTGTGTAGGTACGTTGGGTATAGAGAGCTAATTCCCCAATTGTTAAACAAGAATAATAATAAATGACCTTACTATATGCCGGATTTTTCTTCTGGGTCGAACTTTAACCACACTCTTATTACGTCAGATATCGTCATATCGTAATTCAACAGAAACTAAGACTAGTATGGGTCAGTTCGCAGCCCGGGAGCTGATTAACAACTCTAGTACAAAAGATCAATGCCCATCCTTAGCGGCCATTTTGCATTACAAACCGGACCATGACATAATATAGACCTCTTAATAATAAACCATTCATAAGCCATACTGTGGACTATAGTTCATTAGCTGGACTAAATACCTCTTAATGCTAATACCGTTGACTCTCGGTTAACTGAATTCAATTCTCAATTATACAAATAAATGAAGGAAATTCACTTGATGTCTTAACTACAATTTTGCTAACTAACAATTCATTGGCATAATGATACGATAACCCAGGAATGACTTAATTCTTTGCGTATATACTTCATATAGTTTAAAATAGAAAAATTTAGACAATTCTTATGAATTGGTTAAAAGGTGATGCATGAAATTCTTATAATAAACGAGACATATACCGTAACCTTCAAGACAAATGAATGAAAACAGTTACCTTCCGAATTCATCAATGGAAAATTGATGTATGAATTTTTTTAAAATAATTTCAACAAATAATTGCGAACCCATATGATGACAAATGCAAGAGACAGACAAACCTTGCGCTTTGCGAGACTTCCTCTCTTATATTAGCAGATTCTCTCTATTCCTTTAAGTTCCCTGTTCCTCAAACTTTCACACACCCGTACCATAGACTATTTTGACGAGGAAGTACTTTCTACTAATTTTGAAATCAGCTTCTTGCCTTACCGCAGAAACTTAGACTCATTTTGCAAGGGAAATAAGTTAAAACATTGAATTTCGTCTGGGAACACCCCTCCCTCCCCCCATTATTACGTTTATCCAATCTGGATTTAATTCATCTAATTAAGACACGCCCATTGAGAATAAAATTATTCTTTATTCCACCCCTCTTACATAAACCGCTTCCTGTACAATTTCACTAATGACACTAAGTTCAAATGGCACATATTAACCCTGGATTGTCTCCACTTTGTCGTTTTTCTGCCCTTAAACCCACATTCACCTTGCCTCTCCATCTGTCAGATGGCTATCCCATTTAAAAATTAATCATAGCCCAAACCATATGTATTAAACCCTTGAAGTTTTGTGATGTATTACGGTATCTAGCCATTAGTCAATTTAATTTTCCTCGTGTCACACCGACCGCGGCGAGATTCAATCAACTTTGTGTTGCAATAACATCTTACGAAATTCACACTGATGCAAGCTTGCGTTTTATCACCGGAAATAAAGCTGTCAAAATCGTCCCATTTAGAACTAAAGGCATGATATATGAAAGATCGCAGCAAATGCAGCTAAAATTATTGTGGTTCAGTTAGCAAATCATAGGTTTTGCTCCAGGTGACACTTTACTACCAAATTCACAGGGATGTGGCAGGGGTATTAGATTAGTCATGGGAGGTAACCCACAGTAAGGAGCATGAAATGGCAGATAACTATCGTCCTCCATCTTAGTGAAAATATAATATCTCTAACGCTGACGTGAAGCTACCAAATAATATATGCAGCTATGGGGAAGTTTTCTATTCGTTTTGGAAATGACGTCATTGTTGTGTAACTGATCAGAGATAGTGTAGTAGTTACTGCCTATGATATTGGCTTGCAATTTTAGTCATATTATTACGTCATGTAAATTTGGGTGTGATAATCCTGATGATGTAAAGACTTTCATAACGGATGAGATCTAAACTTATCTGCTTGACGTGACGTAGATTAACCGCAAAGTGGCGTAGTTTTTTCATTTTTTCCCCAGATTGATATGTGCAAATCGACTGTGCAGATGGAATCAATCGCTTTCCATTATTTAGCGATGACAGTCAACGTGTACCGCGTTTGAGCTAGGTTTCTTGTCCATATAGGAGTGATGGTATGGATACCTTTCGAGGATTGGTAATAGACATAAGAATTGTTTTACAAGAACATAATTATGTAACTAGCATTTATATGGCTTCATTTGAAAACGACTGCGCGTGAGAAGCCTTAATCTTACGTTCCACATAGGGTACGTTAAAGGCAGACTGTTAATATTTTAGTACCGAACATCCTTTATATTATTCCCTTGATGTAGATGCAAAGTTATTTATCGCTGACAGCACCAACCTCTTTCTCAAATAAAAAAGTAGATATGAAGGTAACATTGCTACTGTGACAATAAAGATATGCGGAGGAAAAATCGTAACCATGGTCAATGCAACCGCAACAATTACTCTCTGCAAGCATTCAGATCCTATACCGGAGTGGCCCATTTGAATGTAATTCCTTTCTTCTTTGTTTTCTACATGCATAATTAACGTTGGCGAGTCGAAACATATGGCCTGTCAGCAATCTTAAATTAATTCCCACGGTGATTGATTATTCTACTGTCTTCAAAGTAAATATCAGTACTCTTCCAACATTTTAATTAAACGTTCCATGCTTCTATGTGAATTGTACTGGAGGCGAATCGAATTACAGCTAATTTAATTGCATGCAACTATTTTTCAAGCAAATGCACGAAAATTGTATCTTAGGCTTTGAACCAGATCATAATATCGTCAATCACATCAAGCGACAAGAGTGATGTTGTTGTTTGGAGCTTAACACCATTTTCAGCACACGATAGGCTGTACATGGCAGTATAACTGGGGAGAAAGAATTCGGGAACACCTTGGGAAGAACCCACTGGAAGCTGCTGGCAATCTTTCTCACAAACTCACGTTGGCCATAGTCAGAGACTCGAACCCATGCAGTCAAAGGTGATCGGTAAAGACGAGCGGTTGAGAGCACTCGGTTACCTGTGGATCTCATCAAGCGTGTCCTCGAAGAAACGATGAACAAACTCTTCGCAGAATTGTTATTAAACAGCTAGTTGATCTCAAAATTTGTTTCTTTCTTTCTACTGTGTCCTCTTTTCTAACCAGCAAAATAGGAGATAAATAAGATGAATTATTCATACATGCAAGAGTTGATCTGGTTTTGTTTATCCTTTTCTTGAATGTTAACTGCTCTAATTAAGCAATAATCATCAAAAGCGACACTCTAAAAAGGCGACAATGAGTATTTGACATTGTTGCAGTTTACTTTGAAGATAGTACAAATAACCTACTTTTACAACATCCAAGTTAGCTATATACCGGTGATGCTCAAAAAACCTCAGTCTTGCAACGTTTGATTTAATGGACGATGGTTTAGATTTAAACCACCATTTCAGGTGCTTTTTCCCGACTGCAAAGTCGCATGATAAGATATGTTAATTCATTCTGAGTGGGGTTTTTTTTGCAATCCATTTCTGATGAATTTTGTTATACCCTGAAAATATTGATTTGAAAATGAATTAAGGAGACGTTTAACTGGATGACGATGTCCGGTACGAATCACGTTTTCCGCGGTCATAAAATTTAATCAGGGTTTGGTACAGATTATATGAAGTTTCCCAGTTTAACTTGTATTCTATTTGTGACTGTCTTGTTGAAAGTCCTTTCTCTGAGATCGCCCCAGGGGTCTAGTGGTTAGTGCATCAGCCTCAGATGCGGGGGGTCGCGGGTTCGAACCCCAGCTGAGTCATACCAAAGACTTCTAACAATGGTACTAACAGCTGCCTCGCTAGGCCCTCAGCATTAAGAGGTTAGTGTTAGGACTGGTCGACCTGGTGTCAGGACAATGTGACTGGGTGAGGACATGATACTCCATGTCTGCGGCATGATGCCTAAGTGTTAGACATCACTATAAACTGCCACACTGCAGACATCATATTGATCTGGCTGGAAATCGTTTTATAGATACGTTAAAAAATCCCAATAACAAACACAAACACACACACACACACACACACACACACACACTTTCTCAGCAGAAAACATTTAAATAGACAATGAAATTTTGAAGACCCATTCAGTGTGTTCCAGTAAGGTTATACGTTCTCGTTTACAAAATAGCCGGAAATGTATTCGTGCATGCATTTAACAGGCAAGGGAAGACTATCGATGATATTAATTACTTTTAGGGAAGGCTATCGGTGGTATTAGTTTCTTTTTGAATAATCTGTATATTTCGGTAATCCTCTTGGTGTTAATTCTAAAACTGATCCTTTCAACGACGTTTGAACAAGTAAACAGTAAGAGCTTACAACATTCCTTCCCTTCTCCGATACATACCTTCGTGCCAATCATTTCAACTATCATCCATTGTTCTTATTCCACAATGAATTTGTTAAACTGAATAATAATATATCATAATAATAGTATAAAATATTCAAACTTTCAAATGTGTCATCGAACAAGTAAATCTCGCCGAATAGTATATTGTTGCACAGAATAGACATATATCGATGAAATGTAATACATACATTTAAAACACCTGTTCACTGTTCTAAATCTTCTTTTTCTTTAACATTAAGGAAGTCATTCTCTATGACCATAAAGCTTAATTTTGAAAATAACTTCCGCGAGATTTGTATCCGATATCCAGTTCGTACTTGGAATAGTGGGACGGTTGCTACTATCACGCCTTCCCAAATATAAAAACACATCAAATGTAAGTTCAAGTAGAGTGAATTTCCATGGCATGCCATTTTATCTCTCCATCAAGTCTCTTTGTTCCTTGCAAATATAGTTACTAATTTGGATTGAAAAACTATTCGTTCCTATTGCTAGTTTGATATTAGCCATTCATTCCAGTTCTCTTAGTATCTGTCCCATCTTAATCAGCACCGAG
Organism: Sinohyriopsis cumingii; assembly: GCA_028554795.2. Classification (NCBI taxonomy): domain Eukaryota; kingdom Metazoa; phylum Mollusca; class Bivalvia; order Unionida; family Unionidae; genus Sinohyriopsis; species Sinohyriopsis cumingii. The sequence goes on from CM068827.1 coordinate 31,512,299, forward strand.
AAATCTTTGATTAGGCATGCGCCATGAATTTGAATTGCACTAGCCATTTTCCCGTGATGAATTTACGGACTTTATTACATTCCAGCATATTGCTTATACCATGCACAAACAGACTTACTATCTTAGAATATACCAGAGTCTAATCTTCACTTAGGATTAGAGTTATGCTAGAGACACTATTCTCGCAAAATTCTCAAAATGTTAAAGCCGTTGAATTGTATAAGGCCAGGTCCAAGATGATCAGAGCAAGAAAATCCCTCAAGGATGACTTGACATGCTGATTTTTATACAAGGTCTTGGCTCGACATAGATTCAATCTGAACAATCGTCTGTGGAAAATGAAGAAGACAAAAAAGTTTAATATCTTCTGGCGCTTACATGTATTTCAGATATACTGAAGACAGTCTCCCGAACGTTGAATGCAACTCCAACCAACATATGCCCTGATCTGCCCTCGCACAATCCGTCTGCATATCAGGGTTTATGTTGTGTGGTCTACTGATTATTCCTAACAAACTGCACAGATCAAGAACTGTGGGCGCATCATGCGACGGAAGATCTGAAGTTCGACTCGAGGTGAAAGCGAGTGAAGACATTTAAGGTATTGTACTTTTATTGCGACCACATTTATTGCAGACAGTGTTTGCTTTCTATGCGTTTTTATATATTTACTATTTATAACTTTTGTGACTTCCAATACACTTGAAAAATCCTGATCTACAAGCAAATCGTGTCGCTTTCATATTAACTTTGACCTACGTGATGATAAAATATAACATCATATTATCATGTTCTTTTGACCAACTTATTTAAAACATAATAATGGGACAATCTAAGTAAAAACATACTGAGTATAATTATGTTTAATCAGTTTATATCACTAACTAAAACATCTTTAGTTTCAGTGAAAGGAAATCGCTCATTTCGAACATGTTACAGTTTATGTATTTCTGAATTCTTAATATATGTGTATTTTCTGGACAGCCAATGACAATGTATTATTGTCCATATAAACGTTATTATATTAGCAAGCATGATCACTTTACAACCAGCAATTCTCATAAAATTAAATACTCTAATTTTTAAGGGTAATTCCGAAGTGCTTCGTAAATTTTGCATCGGTATATGTTGACAATGTTTGATAGTGCTAGGCTAAATTCTTTATGACAGCATACAACATCTCCCATATTCCGAGACCCACTCCTATTGATCAACTTCCTCAACTACTGTATAACAACCAAAACTCCATGTCCCCGGATCTTGCTACTCGATTTTCAGATCTGTGCGATGGTTTGTAGACATAAAGTTTACTACTGAAATGCAAGCATTACTTCTGAATTCAGTGCATTTGTATAACAGGCTATAAGTGTGGTACTGAAAATTCAAAAAACAAGATCAATCGAATTTACCGACAGTAAATAACGGATGGAGAGAAGCACCAGTGTGATCAGCTTATTACTTTAGGGAAGCGATTGAAATATTGTATGAATACAGCAATCTTGTTTTCAAGAGAAAGTGTCTTCTTGTTTTTCAGTTTGAAAGGGATTAAAGTGTGGTTGAGGTTAGTGTTGATACAATACAAACAAAATCAACAGAATATATATGTTGGTTTGCGTATTTAAAATATATACATATGAAATGTATCAGAAAGATTCTGATTTACAGATTACATTCAACAACGAAACCTTTGAGATAAGCAGTATCAACAGCTCAAGTAGACTCAACAACTGGGGTGGGGATGCGGCTCAGTGGTCGCACCAAATTCCCATCAAACAGTTCTTTAGAAATCGTAGTTAAGATTTGCTGGACGTAGACAGTAAGGGAATAAATTAATCTTTGATGTAGACAAATACACAAATATGCATACGACTATATTTACAACTCCCTTCAACTTTACCAGGTAATCGAATCCACGACGATTCATAAGACACACGTCATCAGAAACAGAGTTAAAGACTGTGGAAACCGATATTTGATTAACCATATAACACGGTGACTCAGTGATTAAATAGCTATTTTTGGATCAAACATTGGATTCGCAAACGTGATCTCATCTAAAATCGTTCACAATTTATAAAGTTACGAAACGCGATGCAAATTGCTAAATATAAAAGTATCAGTCGTTGATCAGTGTTGCGTGTTGCTTATAAATGGCGACCAAAGACAAATTGTCAAATGTAAAACGCTCTCTGGATATCTCAATACCGTTTTAAATCCCGACAGAATACATTATTAAAGGCATCTGTATTGCGATTTTGAAAGTCTAGTTCTTTACACAAACATGAATTGATTCTGGAATCTTATTAAAGGTGGCAAATTAAAAGAAAACAAAATAGTCTGAATTGAAACAATGGTTCAACTAACAAATCTGCCTAGGCAATGGACAAGCAAACTATAAAAATATTGTTTCTATAGAAGGGCTTTCCGTGGCTTTCATAAATTGTTGAGATGCGAGAATATAAAAGATAAAATGATGGATACAAATACATATTAACAGTGATTTATGTATTTTCTAAATATGCATGAGCTCAGCGAATAAAAGAGATTGCATATGTGGCGCTTTCACATGCATCTTTAAACAAAGAAGCCTTACAAGATACAGTGCAATGTGGGAAAAGTGTTACAAGATATGGAAACAGAAAGTTTGGATACCTTTCAACGAACTTAGACAAAAAGGTAACTGTAGCGGAAAAGTTTACCAGAACACTAAAAACTAAGTATTTGACGCAAAGAGAAAGCAAAAAGGAAATAATATTCAGGCATTTCTAACAAGTAAAAGTTATTACCATATGACAAACAAGTTGACACCAACATAGCTGAAAAGACCTTGACGACCAATACAGTCAAAGAACAAAGTGTGTACGAAACAAAAGCGATTTTATATATTTGTTTTTTCTGTTGGGAACAAGCAGAAGACGTTACCCCATTTGATGTAAATGGCATAATCGGGATACATGGCAGTCTCAAATAGCATGAAAATGTTTTTGGAAAATTAACAAATTTCTTGACAATGAAGGACTTAAGACATACATGTCACGTGAATTTGTATTGATAACGAGGTTGTTTTATAAAAATGTAAGCTAATAAAATGGAAATGGAAATCAAAGAGATATTAATAAATTCAGAATATCTAAACCGCTCTTTGAAAAATCACGAAAAATGTATGGCAGCGTATCACGCAAAGGCTCTATCAATCACGCATTTGTCCAGGAAAACACATTTAAGCAGGGGTAATTTTAAATCATCCATCACACCTGTGATCACACAAAAAGGTATCATAAAGATACTCCGAGGCGGAATAATGACAGGACCAACAGCGTGCCTCAAATGACAAAGAATGAGGATTGTAAAGGCATGGGAAAATAGAATATTCAACACCAGTAATGTAAAAACCGAGTAAAATAAAGATTTATTTAAAAAGAGACCCATCTTGCTATTTAGTGCCGTACAAGTCATGAAATCAGTCAACGATTGAGTATATAATTTACCTTACGTTAGGCAATATTTACAACCGATTTGTCACTCTGACTGCCCTAATATATCAGTCTTAAGTTATTTCTTACACATTGTCATTATGTTGATCATCTGTCAATTTATTAGCATAGATTTCGCTGCGTAGAGAAAAATAAAAAAGTATATAGTTTTATTACATTTTACATTTTTAAATTGAAACAAGCTTTAAACGTTTAACCCATTCAGGCAAATCAATACTGAATACTGGAGCTTCTGTTTAAAAACTAAAACCTGTCTACGTGTAGTGTTAAATGTTCAATCCTGTGGAAAACATACCTCGCCCTTTCATTTATTGTCTGACCAAATTTGAAAGTAAATTGCAACATAAACGCACAGTGACATCATTCATTTCACACACACACACACACACACACACACACACACACACTAAAATTTCTGTCCAGTGACCATTTGTTTCGAAATCCATCTACTATATGACTGATGTCATTCAGCAGTCAGTTATTATTACTGTACTTTCTTGTCTTGGTGAAGGCTGCAGTTTAAACTTTCTCGTCACGGTAAAGTAAAACATTACATGGAATATATATCGCTGGTACGGACTGTCCACCTATAATGAATTATATATAGATCAAGGTTTTAAATAATGAATTATTTTAACTTTGTTCATATCTTTCTACTTTAGAATTTCATTATTTGACATACACCCGTTTTATAGTGAAGGGTTACATTTATTGTGTTGTTATGTATATTTGATTTAATTTTTGTATTTGATTTAATTGTTTGTAAGTTTTAAAATCTCTATTTTTTATTTCATTATATGTCAAAATAATATAGTTCTGTTTATTATGGATTCGATAATTTTCCAGAAATTAGTCTGACATTGACTGTTCGTTTCAGTAAACACATAAGGCTGACCTGGCCTCCGACCTTAATTCAAAATTAGTAACAGCCACGTCAGCAAGATTTTTTTTTTTAATTTATTTTTATTGTAGGACTTATATGAGTGAGATCGATGCTGTATTGAAAGCATGAGCCTATACTTGTAAATATTTTTTAGTGAAGTAAACAACTTTTCTTCTCAGAATAAAATGATTGGTTCTTATCAAGGACATGCAGGGGCTACGTGATGTTTTATATGTAAACATGATAACGTGACTCTTATCCGGGGCGTAAAATTCGAGTTTTAAACCATAGTTTTCGAGAAATAATCTTAGTTTGGCTTTTACACAGGAAAGTGTCAGTTGTGTCGTTTGGAAGTATTTCGAATTATTTGGATTCAAAAGGATTAATTCTTTTTCCCTGGAAATATACGTGTGCTCTTACGAAATTCTTGAGCAAAGACATCTCCTATATAAAAAATTCAGATTTCCAAAACCGGAATGATATTTCTTGTTTCTACAAGGAACTGTAGACTTCAACACATTACAGGTTACATTATACGTCATCGGGACTCAAACTTGAAATCATTAGAACATTTTATCATTAGGACTTCTAAAATTTTATTCGTGGATTATTCTTGGGTTATTTTTGGATTCGATTCTTGAAACCGTAAGTTCATATTTTTTTCATTTTTACAGTATTTTTCCAGGGAAATAAATTATTATATTTTTCACTCTTTCTTGTGTTACTGTTTATTCGAGCCTAAACACGTAACATAAGAGATTAGTGAACACCATACAAATCCTCGTTTCTTTGTTATAGTCATTAAGAAAACTTGTTAATATATGAAAACGTGTTTTTTTCCATTTTTATTTTATTTTGTTTTGTTTTGCTTTTATTTTTGCTTATTGTTTTTTTTTTTCAGGGGGAGTGGGCAATCTACATAAAAACATGTTTCTGAGTGTAAGAAACCTGATCTCAAATATGTTTTATACTTTAAAGCAATTAACTCTAATTAACTGAGTTACTACCACGTGATCCGGCTCGTTGGCTTCATAGCAAATAACCTGCACACTATTAAACAATTATGGAATTAATCGTGTTAGTACTACATGATCCGGCTTACTAGCTTCATAGTAATATTCCATACACAATAAAACAAATAACTTTTATTGACTGTGTTACTACCATGTGTTCCGGCTTATTAACTTCGTAGTATATATCCCTTACACGATGAACAATTACATTGAATTAACCGTGTTACTGGCATGTGTTCTGCTTCGTTAGCTGCATAGTTAACATCCAAAACTAACGTTGTTAGTACACCGTGTTCCGGCTCACTAGTGTCGTTGTTAGTAGCCCTAAAACACGATGAAACACTTATATTTAAGTTGACCATTTTACTACCATATCATCCGGCTCACTAGCTTCATAGTAAACATCCCATACACGTTAACACAATTAACTCTAAATTGGCCGTGTTAGTACCTCGTCATCCGACTCACTAGCTTCGTAGTAAACATCCTATTCGCAATAAAACAAATAACACTAAGTGAGCGTGTTAGTACCACAGGATCCGGCTCACTAGCTTCATAGTAAACATACCTTACACGATAAAACAAATAACTCCAGCTGACAGTGTTATTACCACATGAATGGATATCTCGCTATCTTTTTAATAAATATCATTTACACGATAAAATAATGAACTAAATCAATAGTGCTGTATACACTGATGTTTACTAATTGCTACCACATGTTGCGACTCAATAGCTTCATGGAAAATATTCTATACAGATGAAAGAATTAACTGGAGCTGACCATGCTTGTGGCACATTAGTCCGATAAATCAACCACACAAATCTGTGTTGATACTGATGGACGATATGTGGGTATGATTGCACCTGTTTATTAAAATGTGCAATTTGCTACATGCAAATCTTTCCGGAATTAACCTGACACATACCGGTCACCAGAGAAAAGATTTGCTTCGAAAATATAATGTACATGTCACCAAAAGAACCATTCAGCTGATGGTAGCTCCATGGCCATATAGAATTACTTGTAAGTGTATAACATATACACCGATGTATAACATACACAAAGTGTTGCAGCTTTAAAATGAATAGGTGATATCAATTCATAAACCGAAATTTAACATCGTCATGGGTGAGGGCTCATTTATCGTTCTAGTGTCACATCATCTAGCTCAATAACTACCATCATAGTCTTAATTTCTTTACTTTCAGTGCAAAAGAATAAAAACCCATAAAATATATTTGTCATCGGTATCTCACACAAATATGGTAACAATACTTAGGTGCGGATGGAAAATTCTTGATGAGAAACTACAGTGTTTATGACATCAACTTAGCCTTTGTACAATAGTACTGTCCTTTGATACGTTTAAACCTTACATATAAATCTGAAAATTCATTTTGTCTTTGATGCCTGGAAATCAGAGGAAGACCATCAAATGTTGGCTGTTTTATGTATAATGCAATGGGACAGTATTACTCCAGTTATATTCAGTTCACGTTACTCGATTCTCTTAACTGATTGCTACTTAATTAGTAAGTATTGAACTGGATGAAAATAACGTAAAAGGCGATAACTGTATCATCAAATGGAGGACGAATACAGAAAAAAATGTATTGTTGCAAGAGTTATAAAAGAAGATTACTTCGATGAAACACTTTTACCATATACGGGTATAGCCGATATAATTGTCATTTTCTTACATGCTATTAAGTATAATTAATTGCCTGTAAAAACTGAAGCAACTTCGTAAAACAACAACAGCAGCAAACACTATTCGTCAGTGGCTAAGTATATCTGATTTGTGTTTTCGGTGCTTGATACTGACAAATATCATTTTTCAGTTTTGAAGATGTGATTACATTCAGCTCAGTATGCAAGAACTTTTCATTCGTAGCATGTTCTATTTAACAGATTGCTCTATATTTGACACTGCTAAATGGATTCTCTTGAAGATCGTTGTTCCACTTGGGTGATAAGCTACTAGTAGAATACAATATTAGTTTACGGAGTGCTCTCAAATATTGTTCAGTTGTGTTGAATGATGATATAATGTTTCACTAACTTCTAGATTTCAAACGTAACATTTATACGATTTATTTGGTATGGATAAGTTGTTTCGTAAAATTACTTTATGGTGTTATGGAATAAATTAAATTTGTTGGTACGAGTTTGCTTGGGAATAGCTGGATGAGTATTCAGGATTATCAATAGAATTAAATAAACATTTTTCGGTTTGACTGAGGGTAAATGGGAAAAGTTGTAATTGACGTCACTGATATACAACATTAGCACGTGACCTCCATATTTTGTACTATTTATTTTATTCTGTACTCGCGCTTCATTAAACTGAAGGATAATTGTTCAGTTGGTTATTAGGTAGTTAGGTTGGTAAATAAATAGGTAGGCAGTACACTGCAGTTTTTGTAGGTAACCACTTAGTTACTGGCGTATCCGTTCTGGCTGTCTGCAACTACAAGTTAACCCTTTTATATCAATAATTCTCACAAATGCAGAGCTGCTTAATGGAATATACCAAGCAGCCATACCAAGAAATTTTAACAGGGGCGACTTGGATTGATTGTGATCTTACACAGCCAGCAAGGAACACATCCTCATTCAGTAACAGCAGGGAAATAATGAAATTAAGCTCCGCAAAAGAGCCCTCATACCTCCAAGCATATTCTCTGTAACATGCTGTGGTCTGTTAGGCACGCTAATATGACATACTCCACTAATCCAAACAGCGAAACAGCAACAAACAGCAATATTCTTTAAGTGCTCTCCCATTGTGAATGAAACTGTTTGCAAATATTCTTCTATTCTACTGAGTGAAAAAAGCGTTCTTCCTTTAATCTAATACAAATCAAATATAACATCAAGCACGATTGATCTATTGGAGAAGGTGCCTCGGGAAAATTAACTTTTGGAAAGGGGACATTTCATCAAAACAAGTTTAGTTGAGTAGGCTTTTAAATTGGGCTTTACGCAGTTTGCTAGGTTTCAAATAATTGAATAATCCTGCACAATGATGAAAAATAAGCGGGACTGTAATTCCATGTAAGTATTATATAGGAACGTTTCAATCTGATGTATCGCGTGACTGAGATTAAACGTTGACACACACCTTGCTCATTTTGATGAAGGACAAATGTTACGTTTGATGAAATACATTATGTTTAACTGCATAAAGTAACTGTATACCTTAACCATTGTGGGTAATTACGAGTCATAAGGATGATAATCTAAGACAAGTTCGAGTTTCAATAAGGATTTCTCACGAAGGACGACCTGACAGATGAGATTGGCATAATAGGTCGCAAAATTTTAATTTGCACAACCTGAGCATACCAACCATATTTTTCTTGTTAGCATTTATGAGTTCGGCGATATTTTCTTTGTGTTCTGATTTTGAGCAATTTACTTAAGTTTTTCTGTCACTCGTTTGCTGAAGCACTCATGGCTTGGACCTTTAATAAGTAATTGAACAGGGTACCAGTCTCGAATTAGCGGAAATCTGGGATACCGTACTTACTACTTTGAAAACTGGCTTTTGGTTAAGTCATCAGCGTCAATTTTTATTTCTCTGAGGTTTTTATTAGTACTTTCAACTTCTACATAGATTATGTATATGCACTTACTTCAATCTGATTTGTTTTCTCGCCAAGACAGGTTTCTTTTTCTTGTGCAGCAAAACACTAGGGTTTGAGTCATCAGAAAATCTGCATTAACTAATGAAGAATTGCTAAGGAGGAAAATTATATAGCTATTATTCGTCTAGTTAGTCAGTCGGTAGGTAAGGTCAGTTGGTATAGCGGAATGTAAGTCGGTAAGTTTGACAGTTGGTTCGTGCGTTGGTTTTATTGACATATGAAAATAACGATAAAAATTATTAATAATCCTCGTTTTCTAAATGAATTTAATATGGTATACATTTTCATCACAATCCTTTCTGACTTCTGTTCCCTCCTCCCCTCTCATGCATAATGGACAAACTAAGCAGAACTGAGGAGTGAGAAGAAAAGGAATTTAGGCTGTATTTAAAACTTTAAAAAAAAGACACGTTATAATAGTAGTAGTAGTAGTAGTAGAATTATTTAATCTGTTTAACTTATAACTGATAGTTGATTCAAAACCTAACCAATTGCCCGTGGACAAGGTGCGCTAAATTATTTGAAGCTCCTTATACATAGCCCTTTCTAAAGCAATGAGGGGATCATCAATGCACTTAATGTGCGCACACCTCGTTAACGCAATAATAGATAGATCAAGCGGCCAGTTAAGCAACTAGACTTGGGACTACAAGCAGTGCTGGATAGTACTTTTAGTGTAAATAGCACGAGGAGGCTCGAAAAATATCAGCGCAATTTTAGAATTGAGATTATAAGCGACGATCACCCACAGAACGATCTCTACATGTAATAGTCAGTAGATATAAAGCCAATGTAGAATCGTTACTTTGTATTTCCATTGAATATAAGGACATATCCGTTATTAAAAACATTAGAAAACGTATTCGCTTGGAAAGTATCAACTGCTGTTTAATGGAAGCTAATCTATGTTGCTTACTAAATTTCTGATACAACGGACGCTATAATTCATGGGCAAATCGATTATTTTTAGCTGGATAATCATCTTGGAGGTCGGTTATATTGTAATGCACTGTATAATTTATGACAAATTCCATCTTTTTCGATCAAGTAATGCTTCTCTCATCAAAAACGGTAGGGTCCATTTTGGAAAAAGTAAATTAGTCGGAATATGCAGCTGAAGTAATTGGCACTATATCTAGCTGATGTCCAAAATCCACCCCTTTCTATTTGGGATCACTCGTTTTCTTTGTCGAGATATTGATCCGCCTAACTATCTAGCTTTTTATTTCCTTTCCTTATTTCTTTCATTAGTCTTTAATATTTTATTTTTATTTATTTTAACATATTTTATTGTTTCTTTCCTATATATAGCAGATGATGGAAAAAGTTATAATACTAGCACACACACACACACACACACACTCACACACACACACACACACACACACTCATATATATATATATATATATATATATATATATATATATATATATATATATATATATATATATATATATATACAGAGAGAGAGAGAGAGAGAGAGAGTGAGAGAGCGAGAGAGAGAGTTATAAATATGCACCAGACAGAACGGAAAGTGCTATCCCTAGATTCCTATAAAAAAAAATGATTGATAATAGTAGACAGAATTCATATTTTAATACAAATAATACTATCATAGGGTTCGAGAATTTTTAATTCGTACTCTACGGAGATTTGAACGCAGGTCCGCAGGTAAATGGCACCCATCGCCTCGTCTGCACACACGAGCCCATATTCCCTCATGACTAAGCACACATCACCAAAAAATGATGGTAATTGGTGTTATATGCACTCGTGTGTAGCAGACACACTCGCATGAAGACCTAGTAATTAATTCTCATGTATCTACACAGTCATTCCGGATTCTTATGAAAGAAATCAAGGTATATAAAATTAATTAAAGAGAATTTTAAATATATCCAGACAGAACGGAATGTGATATCCCTGGATTCCTACAGAAGAATGCTTGATAATAGTAGGCAGAATTCATATTTCAATACAAATAATATTATCCAACAGGTAAGAGAATTTTTAATTAATACTCTACGGAGATTCCAACCCATGTCCGCTGCTAGACACGAGTGCATATAACACCGATTGATTAACATCAATTGTTGGTGATGTGTGCTTAGTCATGAGGGAATATGGGCTTGTGTGTGCTGGCAAGGCGATGGGTGCCGTTTACCCGCAGACCTGGGTTCGAATCTCCATAGAGTATGAATTAAAAATGTAATATGTACCAACTTTTTCAACGATACATTCAGCCTTGCTTGCTGTTCCTGCCTCTTTGACAGACCAAAATGTATAATTCTTGTTTTCGTATTTAATTATTATGTTTCCATATAGGCCTATGTTTGATCTGGTCCGTTTTATTCCGCTTCCTAAAATCATACAACAATTATTTCAATAGCCATTGCAAACCATTCCATGTAGTTTAAAATCGAAGCAAATCCGTCCTCGTTTTTTAATCATTCAGTGAGGTAGCTATGTTTGATGTACGGCATTTTATACCACTCCTAAATGTGCTTACCGTCTACTTATTCTGATGATAAACAATTGCCATTGTAGCACTAACAATAAGAACATTACATTGACTAAGTCTGGCACGACTTTAGTCGATTCTAAGCAGTTCTAAGAAACTGCAAATATATTAAGTAATCAACAATCCCAAAATTATCATTTCCATTTCAGTACTATTTAATTTCACAGACTGCAGTTTTGATGTTGCTAATTAAATAGTTATTGCCCTCCCAGTAATTTTAACCAGAATAAAAATCGTATCTATAGTTATAGGAAACATGTATAGTTTACCCTTGTGAAACGGAAAAGTATCTATTTTACGCAGTAATTAGGTTTCTCGCCTTAATCGAGGAATGTTATCATCGTTATAAATAATGTAAAGTTATTGTTTTGTTTTAACTTGTTTCGACGTTGGTTTAAATAAAATCAGATCTCGATTATTTTTAACGATAAGGTCGTATAGATCATTTTCAGATATTAGTTTTAGCTGGCCAAACCTATTCCAGAGCGGTATCCGGTACGATCATGCGCATTTGACGTATGGCAACTCGAGTGACCTACACTTCTTACATGAATAGAACATTTGTCATTTTAGATCGCCGCAGATAGTAGTAAACAATAATATGCCAGCCCACAAGTATAAGAGCTGAACTGTTCGTTTTCATCAAGTATTTTTAACAATAAATGAGTATATATTGCTTTATGACTCTCATCTTAACTCCGACCCCCTACCCCCTCTTATGACTGCATGGTAATGAATAATCAGAAAATAAACAAGTTAACTTGTCTAATTAGCAGCAAACAATGAACACGAAAAGCGGCACATCACATACTAAGCAGATTCCTCAAAGATTTGCCATTAAGTTAATAAATTAAATGGGAATGAATGTGAATCCCAAAACTGCTTATGTTACATTGGATTGGATAAGAAATTTACTCTCTCTCTCTCTCTCTCTCTCTCTCTCTCTCTCTCTCTCTCTCTCTCCTTAGTTTGCTAACTCTTTGAACACATATGGATAATAATGATGAGTTAACCCATCCTGCGATACATCTGCAACGGCCGGTTGCTTCCGTTCTATCAGCTATGTGTAACTCGTGTGGCTTCTCGGATTGGGCTTGTGATCTGATTACGTTGGCATTGATGATGTTGTGTTCACCTCTATGCATCCATCCACTATGAAATTAATTATATGCAACAAAGGGATTTGTAAGTCATCGTGTTTTCGCGAGTATATAGTCTTGAAGAGTCATCTAAATACACATAGATTTGTACAATTTGTAATTCTGATCACATAGGAAAATCGTCTACCCACCCCTTTCCTTTCACAAATGGATCATCCAACTTTGTAAGTCCTATCCAGAACCGCGGACAGGGTAAGACATATTCCGGTGGAACACAAAGGTCAGAGGGTCCGTTGTTGTTTCAATTTGTGATTCATTGGGGCCTACTGGATAATTTTTTCTAGGGCCCACAAATCCTGTCAGCTGTTCTGGTCCTCTCTGATACTTTTTGTGCTCGTATCTGCTTTTCTGGTTTAGGCAGATTTCTGAACTATCCACTCATGATTTTTAAACACCATTTCTGTGAAGGGTGTACAGATGTCAAACCTTTACAAATTTGTTTGAAATTTTCTTCACGAACATACACTATGTTAATGACAATCGCTTAAACGTTGCCCTACGTTGATTGCGCATGCGTTAAATATTGGAGTTGAAAAACCCAAAATTCGACTTCATGAAAAAGGTCTATTCGTGATATATTCAGTTTCAGTTTTTTCTTTTGCCATCGACTAAGTCTGCTCTGCTACATGGAACAGACACGATGCATTCTCCAGCAGAGCATGCGACTAATGGATTCATCAGCCGCAGTGGCTTATTGGTAACATACTGGCCTCGTGACCGAAAGGGTGCGGACTTGAATCATAATCAAATCAACTGGGGTCAGCTCCCGTGGTGTTTGATTGGGCAGGGCACTTTACTCCAATATGCCTTCGCACTAAATAACCTACTTTTGCTGCTCTGTAAAACACCAAAATCAGTCGGAGAAGTGGTTGCAAAGTCGGACTTTATTTTGCAAATATGAGACATTTACACTGGCTGATTAGAAGCCATAACAAATGTACAAACAGAAAGTACTTTTATTAAAAAGTAAAAATAAAAATAACGAGAATTCCTTTGCCACAACTACTATGACAAAGGAACAAATGACTGATTAGATAAAGAATCAGATAGACAGATAAAATATGTTGTACATTATAGACATGACTGCGTTGAGTATCTCCACACTGTAAATGTACGAATCAATTTTTGTTGACAGATCTAGTTTAAACACTTCCTATCCCCATTTATATATATATATATATATATATATATATATATATATATATATATATATATATATATATATATATATATATATATATATATATATATATATATATTTATTTATTTATTTATTTGGCTGTATGCTCCTATTTTTCACAATATTTATACTGTGGGCATTAACATCTCCATGATTTATGTTTGAAATATTTTAGACTGCATATGTTTATGATGAATATTTGAAAACACTTTCTATACTTTCATTAATTTCGTTACTCGACATCCTCCATGATGTTTTCACAAGCAGCCGATTTAGCGACTTCATTCCATTTACAATTTAGTACTCGCCAGAACAGTCCGTATCTAACACAATAATAATAAACTCAGGTTGTATAACGCTTTATTAATTTTCAGAAACTATGAAAGGTACACATAACGATACAGAAAACTGCTTCCATCCATCATCCACCCCAGGGAAATATCTTCTTAACTGTAGTCAATAACTTTCTAATGTAATACTTTTGTTGTTAGATTATCTTGTTCACCTACGGTGGAAATATTGTGAACGTGTTGCTGCTGAATTTCAAATGTCGAATTGTCGCCATTCAAGATGACCGATCAGTTGCCTAATTGAAATGACATACGCTTTAACGTCCTAATCCGCAAAAAAAATGTCGCACTGATATCTACTGCATCTGAAAATATCGGACTTTTCGTGTGAAATGTGTGTTATGTCCCCCAGCTGGTAGGACGTATGATAATCGTAGATTGTTCTTCCAGGATAAGGAAACACTGTTAATGGCGAACGCTCAAAAGGCAACACCAGGTTCTGCTCAACGCTGATCAATAGCTGTCTCGGTGTATAAAAGGAGTAATCCTTACAATATATACTCTGCTATTGACTGGGCCAACTATCTGTCGGCAGTGCTACCTGCTTTTGGAAACATGACTCTCGAGTCACTCCCATCAATGATAATAGCGGAGGTATTCGGAATTTTAAGAGACGGTTATTAATATGAAGACTATTCTGTATCAATGTACCGGCTTGAACCACTCTAGATGAGTGACATGTGCAGCGTGTTATTTAAAGAGAAGAACCAGGTGTTATTCAAGAAGTAAAAAAGCAAATTAGTTTTACGATGGTTCAAATAGAGTCATATTTATCGGCTTAAGCATTAACTTAGGTTTCATTTGTTCGAATTCGTGTGGATATCTAACGGCACTGGAATGATACTATTAATTTCCGATTGTTTCGGAATTTCGACTGTTTGTTCAGTTTAGTGGAATGCATAATTTATCAAGGGTTGTATCAATAATTGGTGCCCTCGACAGAAGTAACGGAATGAACCTATTATCCTGCTGGATTACGATTCACTGGATTATGGTTCCCTTTGTTCCCAAGAAGCATGAGGAATTTCCGAGACCAAGTTGACACTGTTTTTCAAGAGGAATTCCTCTGCACTATATACAAGTTATTGGTTTTCCTCTATGTTTTCACTTTCGGAAACAACAAAGGTAAGTTGTTTAGATATTTTTCTCTGTAATATAAATACTTTTAAGTCAGTAATCATTTTTATTGTTTTAAAGCAGTTTTCTTAAATCATACCAATTTTCGTATAATGATTGGGGTAATTATTAGAAATCGCAAACTAAAATACAGTACATCCCAAATGAATGTGAAATGTTTTTATTACTTGACTTATTTTAACAACTATTCGTTGGTGATCAAAAAAGCTACAGAGAGATCAATGAATCTATTTATATAAAAAAAGGTTTCATATCGTATTGCGTAGATAACCAAAATTGAAAGCATTAGACTGCTCTATCATAACTCAAGAACATGCAGCACAGGAATTAGACAGAAAACAAAAACCTTTATTTATTATGCAAGTTCAGAATCTGTTTGTCTTCATGGAAGACTTGCAAATTGCGGTTTACTAAACCGTAATCATATAACTGACTCCTCACTTTGTGATGACATTAAGGAGTTTTAAATTGCTTTTCACTTTGACCCATTCTCTGAATCAATTCATGATTATTTTATTGGTTCCTTTGTACTGTGTTATAGACTGCGTATTTTTCATGGTTGTACAAAACCTTTATTTTAGAGACAGGTAGATTTATTTAGGTTTTTATTCAAACGATATCAACTTGTATAAATACATTGCGTATACTCATTTATATCTAGCTGCATAGCTAACCCGATCCTTTCCTCTCTCTTTGTCTCTCGCTATTTCTCTCTCTCTCTCTCTCTCTCTCTCTCTCTGCATATATATATATATATATATATATATATATATATATATATATATATATATATATATATATATATATATATATACATACATACATACATACATACATACATACATACATATCGTGTTTGTATAAGTCCTATATCTGTTTATTTATGTGGAGGCGGAAGGGGGTTGGTGGACTTGACAGCTTGACAGTTTCCTGTCACCATTGCTATTTTTTTTGATTGCAATGTAATTAGTTTCAAACGATGTATATGTTATTGCGACATGGTTCTCACTTTCCTTTTGGGGGTTCTATTATCGCATACCCTTATGATACAGAGAAAGAATATCATCATACAGGTTAGAGAATTTATAACTGACACTCACTGCCATGCCTTCAGACACCAACCCCTATACCTTCTTAACTAAACGCACATACCTCAAAACTGATGGAGCATAGTCGCTATATGATCGAATGCACTCTGCTCCATACATTCCTTCTGTTCTGTGATCAAATCCACTATGTTCAGGTGCATATTTGCAACATTTCAATTCGTTTTTCCTTATTTAATTATTTGTGTGATACTTAAAACCAAAAATCAATATGAATGTTTTTGGGAAGTTTCAACTTCTTGTAAAAGCCAACGGTATTCGTACATTTAAACACAATGTCACATTAACTACATGATGTGGAGGTGGAATATTCGCTGCTGGAATGTAGCTCGAACCTAGTACCTCCCTAACTATAGATGAGTGGTCTACGAATACCGGCTATCGTAATAGATGCACCGGGACCCTGATATATTTCCCATACTTTTCGCAGACATACCGTTGTTTTTCCTTTATCCAAAATTAGAAATTCAAGAAACAGAAATATGCAGGAAAGCATTTTATGCTGGTTTTCTTTTCAAAGAAATAACCGTATGGTGGTATCGCCTTATGAACATTAACAAGCAATTCTTAATATCAATCATCATATTTTGGGTAACATGGGATTTTAAAACCAATAACAGTTGCCTCGTTCATTTCAAATTGAACAGACAAAAATAATGATTTAAATTTAATTGTTCCGTTTTTCCTAAAACCCGAAAAGGTAGGTTTTCCTGTGAGTTCCAACTACGTAGCAAAAGTCGAAAAGGTATGTTCAAGGGAAGAAATTCACTATTCACTATATTCCCCTATCAGGAATGGAAAATCGGAACGTACGTTAGACCCTTTAGCCAAAACAGGACAATATAAAAATATAGTTTTTCCTACAACGTTTTATTGTTGCGAAGTGTGGTCATAAATTGATTGAAATACTTTAAAAATTAAGTGTATTTCAGCATCAATGTGTGAAACATGTTCAATAGTTCTCACGTTGAACCAGAGCGACAAAATGCTTAAACTGGGCAGCTTCCATTGTAAATTATGTCCCCTTCCTTAGAATACATTGTCTTCAATAGTATTTTAATGACAATGTATACATTCCTTGATGGGAATCACAACACGAAACATAAATGGAAGTTATTCCCGATATATATATATATATATATATATATATATATATATATATATATATATATATATATATATATATATATATATATATAGAATTCGTCACCAATATGACTTGAAAGGACTTTATTTCTATCTTTGTTCAAGATAAGACATATCCGCATGAGAAGGAATGAAAGAACATTCTATGAAAAATGAATATTAGAATAATTAATTCAAGTACATATGTTTCAAGGATTCATCATTTTCAAGATATAAAAATATGTATCACTATGTTAAACCCACCATTTGGTCGGGCCCAGAATTGCCAAGTGGTCAAAAGTGCACACATTTACCAATCATTGCTATTTCACTCTTGACCGCGTGGCTCCGTGTCTCTCACTCGGCCAATGTGGGTATGTGAGCAAACTTGCTAGTAGCTTCCCGTTGTTGTTGTTGTTGTTGTTGTAGGGTTTAACGCATTTTTCAGCACACGATAGGCTATACATGGCGGCCAGTATTAATGGTGGAGGAAGAACCCGGGAAATCCCCGGAAAGAACCACCTACCCTCGAGAAGCTACTGGCAAGCTTTCTCACATATCCACATTGGCCGAATCCGAGACTCGAACCCATGCAGACAGAGGTGAGATGGCAGTGATCCGTAACGGAGAGCGCTTTAGACCACTCGGCCACTCGGGGCCCCAGCTTCCCGTTGAGCGGTGGTTCTTACTGGTGTTTTCCCAGGTTCTTCCTCCGCAGGTTATATTGGCCGATTCAGCCTATTGTGTGCTGAAACCTCCATAAAAAAAAACCAACAAACACATCATTTTGTGAGAAATACCAAGGTCAAATAAAGAGCTCAAACTGTTGAAAACGTCAGCAATGTTCTCAACATAGCGATGCTTAGTACAGTGGTACAATGATGTTAATATTGCTGAAATGCAAATCTCGTGCACAAAACACAAAGAATGAGACATCCATTTAGGCCGCTTATTTATCAATACATTTGATAATGGTGCATATCTTCATGATAGATCAGATGAAGAATTTGTTCAGCACAGTGAATTCTCCTACACGTAGGACTGAATGACCCCGAAGACTACTTGAGCTTTTATGTCAGCAGGAAGCTTACATCAATTTTGCAACTAATGAAAACGGTTTGTTTTGGTTTTGTTTTTATATTATTGCTTTATTTGGGAGGGGGTATTTGCTTTGATTTTTATGTTTTTTAACTGCCTTTTTTGGAATGGAATGTTTTTGTTAGCATTGTTTTTGTTTTTTTGTTTTGTATGTTTTTTTATATAAATAAATTTCAGGAAAGGCTAACTAAAGAAACGATGACAAATGAATGTGCTCAAAATTATCCCGAAGGTTGACTTCATTGATTACATGACTTCATAGTATTGATTATTTCGTTATATAACTATCCATACTCTAGGTGAAATATCTATCATAGTTTTAACCTTTGTACAGTGCATTTTGTACCTCTTTTATATGTTGACTTGTAGGATAAATGAATGATTGATTTGTATGTATATGGCTCCATCAGTCTTAAGATGATATAAAACATGTCAGAGTTCGTACGTAAAATGAAAATTTTTGATCTTACGATATGAGCTTCAATGACTTCTAATTTGACAGCGTTATTCGATCGATATTGACTTATATAGCCGTATAAAACATGGGTGTCTTAGCATTGAAGATATTAGAAACATTAGGACATCCACGAAATGTCACACTTGAGAGAATTTTGTCGATGAGAGCTTCATAAATGTATGGATTGCCGATTATGACCTTCTTTATTTCAAACTCTAACATTTTGCACATTTCATTAGACCCCAGACCAGTATTATCGTTTGTTATGTACGAGTCATTACGAAATTATGCTCGTGTAGTGCGCTTCTTCTGAATACATAGAAACAGAAACCAACATAACATTTCTCACTTCTCACGGAATATTCTAACATTCATTATTATTAATTAATGTAAAAAATTTGAACAACAAAATGATTCTAAATTTAAAATAATTTTAATTTATAGCTGAAGCTATCACCTCTCTGGCAATTTGTCAATTGGTTTTTTCCTTTCAGTCCCAGAGGATGGCTCTGTTTAGCGTGCAGAACTCGCGACCGAAAATGTACGATTTCAACTCCTGTTATTTGATCACCTAGAGTATGATATTGCAGTGTGTTCTTGAGCAATCCACTTTAATTACCACAGCACTAACCAACTTTGTGTTGTTGTGCCGAAAGAAACGATACAAAAATCTCAAACGTCATTTTAGTTCCAGTCTTTGATGGGCATTCAAATGCTATTTTATTAGGAAACAAATGTATCTGAGCTCAGTAAAACGTTTTTTTTTTTTTTATATAGAATAAATAGCGTTTATTTCCTGTACACGTACGTAAAACACAAATACTTAAGTCGAAGACAAATATGTTCTTGTATCACTCTTCATATCGAAATATATTTAGATGCTTTAATCATTGTTAAACATCAAAATATTAAGGTTTTTCCTCGTATGAAGCATCGTTCTATCTATTCTATGGTTGATTATTAAGATATATAACGTTGTTTTTCAATACTAATCTTCATGAATCATATGCATCTCTAATCCATGAACAGAACATAGAAAGCAAACTCGACCGTTTACATAGCAATCTTTTGGGAAAGATCTAATATATGAAGAATATAAAGAAGACAAATTTATCTATCTTTATATAGTATCGTGAAGCATTCGCTCACCATCCCACTCACCGCTAATATCAACAAGATTTTGGATATGTATTGTGGTTAACCTTAAAGCTTGGTGCTTGTGATTATGTATATATATATAGTTACTGTAAAAGAGGTAGTTTTCTTTAAAAGCGAACGGCAAACGCATCATGATGATTGTGAATGATTAACCTACGATACAGTGGGGAACATTTAAACATTAGCTTTTAGGAGACCAGAAACCAATGGAAATATAGAATAATAATAAAAGTACTATAGCAGAAAACCTTATTCTGAAGTATCATCTGCGACCGTAATGCCAATATTTAAATACTGGCCTATCTTCTAGGAGCTGAATTTCCGTGACCTCGTATGCAAAATTTCCGCGCCTATTCGGTTACTTTCGGGATGTGACGTCATAGTAGCGACTCCAGCAGCCCAAGTGGGAGTTGCCAGAGTAAAAGACAATACCGTTTTGCATTGCTTACGGGTGTAATAGAACATTAAGAAAAGCCTGTTGACATAAAAAAAAATTCTTTTCCGAAAGATAAAGGAATAATGAAGGAATGGGTACATTATTACAAACGAGTCGATTTCAAAGCAACACCATACAGCACTATGTGCTCGTTACATTTCTCAAAGGAATGTTACGAGAGGGATCATGAAAAAAATAGCAGCTCAAAGATACGCAAATGCTAGGCCTAGACTAAAAGTTGGCGCTGTTCCAGACATACCTTTGGACATTTAAATCCTGGAAAAAGTGTTAAATGTGTGAGTTACGAAAGGAGGTAGAAGGACGAGTAAGTGACCACAAAATGCAACAATCAATCCACATCTTTTATCTAAAAACAGCAGTGCTAAAAACAAATCTGATAGTCCGACACCCTGGGCCCCTTCTGGTTTTAGTTCCGGCCCATCCTGTATTCAAAGTGAGGTGCCCGTCAGGCTTGTCGAAACAAACATTGTTTGCCTGAGGAAACTTTGATTGCGCTGGTGAAATGAGTAAATGTATTTTCAAGACGTTGACATGCATGCCTTAACACGGCACAATTTAAATCAAATCACCACTGTCCTAGGTGAAATTTAGATTTGATTTTAATCAAATGGAAACTTTGCTAAAAATAAGATTCTAAACCTGTCGTGTTTCGAGAAAACACAATTTTCAGTAATCTTATAAAAATTTAAAATTTACAAAAAAAATGCATTGTATACATGTAACATGCATAAACTGTAATCTGTAATAATTGGAACTGATATAAAACTATTCCTTGGGCAGTTTAAAAAGCAGCGATTTAAAAGAAAGAGGTCAAAGTTTCACATTAACTGTCTGACAACGGGGGGGCGACTATTGACCCCCCCCCCCCCTTGCCCCAATGTGCGACCGCCCATTTGACGTGCCTTTTCTCCATGTGATACGCCTTATTATTCCCCCATGACAAGCCCCTTTTGCATATTCTGGTCAGTTTTGGCTAAATTGCAAAATAGCTAAAGTTTCGATTTAAGTACGCAAACGATAAAACTGGTGTGACTAATGAACATAATCCTTATCCTTGCATTGATCTTGTGAAAAGGACTGCCCTTCGGACATACTTCAAAGAAACCATGTTCGACAGTGGGTGTATGCGTAAGCACCAGCAATTGATTACCAAATAAACGATGCCTATTTTGTTGTTACTTACGATGTCATGGACTTAATTTTAACAGTTCAAATCTGCAGTCACAAGTTACCGTACTGTTTTTCTCACGTTTTATGCCCCACCTTATTTCCTTGGGTTTAAGTCTAAATGCATGTAACACTGTTTGCTGAATAAAATATTTATTCAGAATTAGTTCTTTAGGGCCACATATATTGCATCATATATTTTGTTTTATTCTTTGTAATTTAATCATGATAATTAAACTTTTCATATACGGTAGAGGAATGTCAGGTGTTAACTGGCCGAGTGTCTTTGGCGGAAATGGAGATGCGATTTTGTTTGCAGAGAAAATTTCAAAGTGATCATTCATTTAAGCTAATTGGTGACAATTTTATTCTTTTAATTTTTTTAATACTATAGTACTGTTGTAGTTCTTTAAAAAATCTGAAATTTACTTGAATAATGTTTAATCTTCACGTTCTATTTACTGAAGAAGAAAAAAAGAAGAAATAACCTGTTGTATGATATTAATTATTTCGTCCAGTGCCGGTTTAGACGTGTGTGCGTGTGATTTGAATTTTTAACGTAGCTTTAACAATTTTTCAGTCATATCGCTACGATGTCTGCAGTGTGGCAGTTTAGACTGTGGATT
Organism: Sinohyriopsis cumingii; assembly: GCA_028554795.2. Classification (NCBI taxonomy): domain Eukaryota; kingdom Metazoa; phylum Mollusca; class Bivalvia; order Unionida; family Unionidae; genus Sinohyriopsis; species Sinohyriopsis cumingii. Next base: position 31,534,886 of record CM068827.1, read on the forward strand.
GCATACGTTATATTTAAAAATGGTTTGGGGTTGGGGTTTTTTTCTGACAAATGAAAATTGACAGACATAATGTAATAATCGGGACTTCGCTGCGCAAAACTGAGAGATATTACGAGATCGGGAGGTAGATGAGGAAATACATGTACCCACAAAATCAGGAGGTTTTTCCCCCGGCTTGAGAGTTGACAGGTATGAACTGTCCGGGCTTGTGGAATTTCATTCAGGACTTTAGTTTATTTAAGTCACCAGTCCGAGGCCTGTGCTTAACACATTTCTTTTAGCACTTACCAGTACAGTACATAAACTATTATATCAGATTGCAGATTCGACTTTTGAATGTGCAACCCAAATGTGGTCTCCTGTCTGCCTCGTCCGCCAATGTTTATGTTTGTATTCGAGGACTCGCTAGTATAGCGTCACGGTACCACGTGATCTGTCGTCTCATCAAAACTCGGAAAAACCCGGCAATTTACGGAATCGTGGAATCTTCCACGCAATATAATCACTATCCGCTTACGATATTTAATTTATAAACATTGCAGTCGAATTAAAATCTGTAGAGAATTACATACGCAAAAGGAAAATTTTGATTTCTAGTCTCCTTTAAGTTTTAGCTGAAAATTGGACCTAATCCCCAAGGTCTTATATTTGGATTATATCAACACACACTGCAATTTAGCAGATTACCTTTACTACTTGGCAACTATTCCTCGTGAACCAGAGCTATCAATTTACTAGATGACCCAAAAGTCTTACCACGAGAAGGCATATTTGTGAAGGATCAAGGTAAAAAAAATATATTCGTATTCCAGTAGGCGTGCGTGTTGTCGGCATACACAGCAGCATCAAAAAATGATCAGCCGATCTATCTATATTCACCCAGACACATACGTACAAGCGTTTGCGGAGATTTTTAACTTCTAGCTTATTTAATCAATCGTTTTGTTTGGAATATTTTCGATCTAGAGATGACAGATAAATACGTCGGTTATCATCATTCAAGATTTGACGGACTTCACTAATCCTTTAAACAGATTCTCTAGCAGGATGAGAATAACATGTAAAAGAACCACCTCATACGTCAAATCAGGTATTTTAAATGATTTCGTGTTTTAAGGATATTTGTTTGATTAATAAACAACTTCTGCAATGCTATTATCAGACTAGAATAAAACAGTTATATGTGTGTCTGTGATTTCTTTGTGGTGAGAGGAAGATTATAATAGGAAACGAGAAGACTGAACATAGCCTTTGTCTGAATGAAAGTCAGTCCTAAATATTTTATAGTAATAGGCATGAGAAAATATAATCGACTAAGATGTCACAAATGCTGTATAGCTTAGTTATCTTCGGATCGCAAACAAGAATGACGTAACCTACATAACGCAAACAAGCATGACGTAACCTTCACACTGCAAACAAGCATGACGTAACCTTCACACTGCAAACAAACATGACGTAACCTTCACACTGCAAGCAAGCAATACTTAACCTACAGACTGCAAACAAACAAGACGTAACTTTCAAACTGCAAACAAGCAAGACGTAACCTTCAGAAGCAAGACGTAACCTTTAGACTTCAAACAAGCAAGACGTAACCTCCAGACTGCAAACAAACACGATGTAACATTCAGACCGCAGACAAGCAAGACGTAACCTAGCAAAAATCCCAGTTAATTATAGATACAGTATTGGGTGAAATGAATTAACATTGTAAAACAAGAGGGAAAGAAATACAGTTTACATAATATTAAAAGTCTATCTGCATAAACAACATTTTGGATCTTAACTTCATTTTACTTTGCGCGTATATATCCATCTTGTAAAAGCAAGTGTTGTGGAAGAGATATTATGTGGTTGATAAAGGACGACTTTTAATTGCTTTATTTCCAACTACCAATAACTGACGCTCTTGACTTTTGTTTGGGCTAAAGTAGTTAACTTTTGGGGCAATATATGACAAGAACATGTCAGCAAATTGTCAGCAAAGGATTTCTGTAATGAAGGCACGCCAACGATTGACGCTAAGATAAACCTCCCTCTAATCGTGTTATGGAGAATGCGGAATTTGGCATGAAGCTTACCCCTTGTATTCGTCAGAAAGGATGTACCACCATATATAAAAAATGGAACAAATGAAGGAAATTACCGTTATCAAACCAACAAATGTTATGCTATACTTACTTGTCTTTTTTCTCTTCTGATTCTGAATTATATAACCAAAAATGTTGTGTATGCGTTATTTTTTCCGTATTTCTTGCACCAGGGTACCTATGATAGAATACATCAGTCTTTCTGCATCACATTTGTACTCAGCTAAATGCTTTATATTTTATAGATCAGTTACTGAGGAACATAATTCACGCATTAGCGTCCTGTATATGTCTTTCAAAGTTAAATGAACATACACATATTTCACTTTCTTTCGTATGTCTAGCGATACTGGCATATTTTGTGAATACTCTTTTGTTTCGTGACACTTATACATTGCTAATTAATCATCTCCACTTTTTAGCTGCATTTATATAGCAATATATATATATATTGCTTCGGATTTAAAATATTGCCCTAATAAGGTATGAAAAGATATATTATATATTAAAGAATTGGCTGCCTAACAACCATTTTGATCGGCATTGATTACTAATCTCAGTAACAGAGTGTGTTCGATTAGCTCATCTTTTACAGTACATAGAATATTACACTTCCGGAAAAGAACTATCTTAGTCTTGCAATATACTAAACCCTATTCAGCGATGAATTACATAATACATTTGTACTCATGATACAGAAGATCTTTTCTTTGAGTACATAAACCATTAAACTAGAACTGTTCCTTCACGAAAGAACGCAAGACCAGGACATTTGCGTTAGTAAGGAATTAGTGAATTTTTGTAATTCTCAGATGTGATATCGCCTCGGAGCAAGTCATAAACTTTGCTTATGTAAGGCTGAATATAATCTTATGTCCAAAAGCAAATATAGTGCTTTGCTAATTTGTTTTTAGGAAGAAAGACTTTCCATGGTTATGTGTTGGATAAATGAGTTCGTCCAAACATTGTTCGAATATGGTGTCTGGCATCTGACAGGGCACATACGGTTTTTAGAGAAAAATATAGAGACTGGCTGACCCATTCTGGGTTACTTCAGGTCTTCTTTGTTTAAGATCTTTTTGATTGCTCAGGATCAGAGTGAACATTGCACCTCTTATTGACTGCAGTCAGAGCGTCCGCCTCGGATACTGGAGGTCGCATGTGTGAAACATGGCTAAGCCATACCAAAGACTTATCAAAATGATATTTGCAGCTGCCTCGCTAGGCGCTCTGCATTAACCAGTTAGTGTTAGGAAAGGTCGGCCTGATGTCAGGATAATGTGACTGGATGAGACATGATGCCACTTGTCTGAGGCATGATGCACCAGTGTTAGGCATCACTATAAAATGTCACAATGCAGACATCGTAGCGATATGACTCAAATTGTTAAAGCCACGTTAAAAACATAGGTGATGAATAACTGAATAGAATTATTTAAAGGTGGTAAATAAATGAATAGTATTATTTATAAGTTTAAATAACAGTGAATATTTCTAGTAAGTTCATTCTCAAAATATATTTAAATTGTTTGGGGAAATTTCGAGACTCCTGACTGACTGATAATTGCAATCAACACAAGAGATATACATGTCCTCGCACTTGTATTTGTGCAAGACCACTGCTAGACATGAACATTTATTAAACATTTCGATATATTTTATAATCCTTGAGATGCAACAATTATTTCAGAGCTGAATTTTGTATCTTACGGGATTCTAGATATCTTGAAGCTTGAAAATCAATAACACACTGCAAGAATGTCCACAGCATACACTCGGATTGCATGCCTAATCAATTCATACATCCTATATAATATGAAATTTCAATTCTTATCATTTACAAGTGTTATCATATCATAAAGAACATAAATAATAAATTAAAGAACTATCCTTTCAGGATTGTTTAAAAACATCCTCAAAACAGAAAAAAATATGGCACATGAATGCATAAGCCGTTTATTTAAGAACCAAAAATACTTGTAATAAAGTGTAGGTAAATGCGTGTTTTTATATGGACTGCGATGACTACTATGATGCATAATGTATGCCCCTGAAGACTGAAGATGACCAAGGGAATACCCCAGGATAGCTGATGATGATTAGTCGATTTTCGTGACAATTTATATAGCTAAACTAAGAATTCTGCCAGAAAGTTAATGAAGATACAATATAAATCGTTGTACATACCGTACATCATTAGATCTAATATGCATTTCGCGATAACCTGCTGAGATAAGATGCAACGCTTAATAATTCCGTCAACAATAAATGACATTATCTCATTCCACTGTCATCTTAAGAGGATAATTCCCAAGTTTATTCTCGGCAGGGCATTTCAGGAATGAAGGTACGTCAATACTCAATACTGAAGAAACCATTCTCCTCCACATGCTACCGGAAATGCCAAATGCTTTTGAAAGCTAGCGTTCCTACCAGGAGGATCCATATGGTCCAATCACAAGTTACAGCTGTCATTCCGTTAGAAAATTTAACATCTGATTTAGGTCCGTTTTGCTTTTTATCATCTGTAAATGTCATCTCTTTAAAACTCATGATTGGATATTCCTCCTATTTTTCATACAATATTTTATTTCACTTTGATAGTTCTTTGGCGCTTTTGTTTTCTTGTGACAAAATGCAATTATTTCGACAGACTTTAACCTTGCGAATAAGGCATACCTAATAATTATATATATTTAGACAACTACTTTGGATTAATTCATTGAGGTTCTCCACATAAAAAGATCGTTGACTTAAACGATAGCATTAGGTGGTCGAACGATTTTAATTTTCTAAGCCTGGATGACATCGAAAACAAATAATCCTTTCTCAGCTGTAATATGCAATATACAGTGACTAAATCGCAATAGTGAATTAATGTATCATTCGCATGGATTTATTGTATTACTAATTATCCATTACCAGTAGCATCAATATCGATATTATTATTATTATTATTATCATTATTATTATTATTATTATTTTGGTGGTGGTGGTGGTGGTGGTGCTGGTAGAAGTAGCAAAAGCAGGATTATGTTCGTGATTTACCGCTACTGATCGGGAACATATACTGTATGAAAGCAAAAACTATTACGTCAATGATAAACTTTATAAAAATGGGAGTTTTTGTCCACTGTAATTTGGCCACATGCGATTGTCATCAGTTGAAAACTCTGATAGATGTATGCATGCTTACTTCAAATCTAATTGATCACGGAGCGATACGATCACAGACAGTTGCAGAATTTCACATATTGCTATGTTACAGAAGACCAAAATTCCAATATCAGAGATTTTAGAAGAATGCTTTAGGAAGATATCGGATCGAAACTAAGGCCTATACGGAAGTCCAAACTAAGGCATATACGGAAGTCCAAACTAAGGCCTATACTGACCTACAAATTAATCTGCTTGTCCAGATCTGAATCATAATAATATTTCGCCTTGTAGCTATGTTCCAACTGATATAAATTGACTTGAGTTTTCTGCAATGCAATTGCACATTCATGGTCATGTGATATCGATATGGAATGTTTTACACATCTGTAAACTATGCAGACTTATTTTCGGTTCCTAAACGCTTCCAGTGTATTTCAGATGATGATTTGTCTATGCCAATTCCTTGCATCATAAAAATAACAGACACAAGACCCCACCCCCAGTGATAAAGATTTTTTTTCTTGCAAGGCAAACTTTGATCATTATCTGTGGGGACTTGTGTCTGTTAATATTAGAACGGCGATTAGAAGTTAAGCAACGTAATCGCAGTCCTTTCTAGACTACGACCCTCACCGCTGTAGTCAAACAAAATCTACAACAGGCATGTTACAAGCCACCTTACAGTAATAAATGACTGCATTTTCGCTTCGAGAATATATTTCATCGGCTGTTGTTAAAGGATGTAAAATCAGGAGATCTCACTAAAAATGGACATAATCTGGGTTTTGAAAGATCGAAATAACCATACCCGTGGCTAGACGAGATGTTGGTAGGTATAATGGAGGCATAATGTGATGCGACTAACGAAGGAAAACTAAGAGTAACCTCAAGTCAGATGTTTTGTTGAAATCTGGTTCTTTAACAAGAAAAAGATGAAAAGTGGCATTATAACGATTAAATAATGATGGTTGGGTATTTACTTGATTACACATTTACTTTTTGAGTTATTAGATAAATTTTACACTTCAATAAATAAACAACAACACACACACACACACACACACACACACACACACACGCACATACATATATATAAATGTCTGTAAAAAAAAATGAAATCTTTTGTTCCATCCATACTTGAGTTGATCGGCCTAAGTACTTTTTAACTGAAAAACCCTGTTGACAGCGTGGCTTCATATTTTAAAGATATCTAATAACTTATTGGGGAAAATTCGACTGGATCTTTAATTGAATCATCATAAATATCTCCACATGAAGAGTTTTCAGTTTTGTAGATGACAACGGAAAATGTTGGTTATCAACAGCTGTTCGTCAATTTACCACTGGGTTTCATTCTTTATCAATTAGAAACAACTTCGTCAATTTACCACTGGATTTCATTCTTTACAGGCAAAACCACAGCCATAGACCGTTGTATAAAGTCTTGTAACTTATTTGAATTTCTCATGATTTACTTGAATGGACTCCGTCTTTGTAACATTATGTACTTAATTTTCAATTAAATCCCTTCAGATTTAGTAAATGTTTACCTTTCCGTTTCAATCTTTTAGGCAATAATTAATGTTTACATACTTGACGAATCTGAGTCAATACAACATGAAACTGAATGTTAATGAATAATACAGAGCGGTGTCGTACTTGAAGAGATGAATTGACTCTAACCATACTGTCAGTGAATGTGATAAGGAATTGGGCGTGCAAGAAGTATAAGCTATTTAGAGTTTTCATTTAATAAAATCAATACATTTTAATATTTTCTTTTAAAATATTGTCCCATCGTCGTTATTTTTCAGCTGCTTTTATCAAAACGAAATTGTAGTGACACGGAGTTTTAGTCTATACTCACCATGTTTTAACCATTCTAGTTATTTTTTGTCTTATGAGAGAAAATGAATAATTGCATTAGCTTTATTATTTAAAATGTACATAATGTATATATTTGCGTTTCCTGTGGTTGTTTGTAGAGGTATATCTATCGTACGAATTGCTAATTGGACCCTTCGAAGATTTCAGATCTATGCACACAAGAACATGCTGATTGCACAAGTGATGACCATATTAAGAGCTAATATCCAGTTAATGTTTCAAAAACTCCATAGCTTTTGTTTTATAGTTAAGAAGATCATGAAATATTTTACAGTTGATTCATGCAAAAGTTTGTCACCTAGCTAGTTTGTGTGTCTTTTTGTGGATAATATACACACCAAACATTCAAAACCATTGCTGTCTTTACAATCTGAGGTTTCAGGGTTATCCACCTGCTGTTTAAATATATTTATATAGAATGGCTTGTTTAGCGGAATTCAATGGACCTTAATTTTGAAAAAACTGTTTAAAATAAGTCCTCAGAATAAAGCATGAATGAAATAACGTTCAATTTTATTCCCCCATTCATCATTAGCACAGTTTTTGTCTACGCTTTCAGTCTCTAAAGCAGGGTGGAAATCATCATTATCATTGATTATTATTATTATTATTATTATTATTATTATTATTAAAGATACAATCAAATGTGTATATATATATATATATATATATATATATATATATATATATATATATATATATATATATATATATATATATATATTTTTTTTTTTTTTTTTCTTGGAGATTTCAACTTTCACTTTGATTGTCCTGGAAACCCAAACACATCAAATCTCTTAGATTACATTAATGCTTTCAACCTCAAACATTCAGTTAACCAACCCACCCATAAACATGGTCACATTTTAGACTGGAGTTTTCATAGACCTGATGATAGTATTCTACGTTCCTCCCTGGTATCCCACGAACTTGCATCAGATCACGGGGCCCCGAGTGGCCGAGTGGTCTAAAGCGCTCTTCGTTACGGATCACTGCCATCTCACCTCTGTCTGCGGCGGTTCGAGTCAAAGATTCAGCCAATGTGGGCATGTGAGAAAGCTTGCCAGTAGCTTCTCGTGGGTCGGTGGTTCTTTCCGGGGTTTTCCGGGTTCTTCCTCCACCATTAATACTGGCCGCCATGTATAGCCTATCGTGCTGAAAAATGGCGTTAAACCCCACAACAACAACAACAACAGCATCAGATCACCTCTGCATTATATGCCATCTTGACGTATCAATCTCTAACCCTCCACCTTTATTTGCTACTAAGAAACCTCTGTATGTTAAATAGAACCAAACTAATGCATGACATCCAAGCAAACCTAACAACTTGCTTACCTCCTACAGCTGAACAACTTGATAACTGCCTGCGTTCATTGCTCGATAAACATGTCCCAGCCACCAAGTGCAGAGTATCAATTCAAATATGTTCTCCATGGTATAGCAGTGTTAGGTACCGACTTCGCACTGCTAAAAGTGACCGCTGTAAAGCTGAGAGGCATTAGCTTTCCACCAAACTCACTATGAAGCCGCTAAGAAGAACGTCACAAACATAGTCCATGCAGCAAAATCAGCCCGCTACAGTACTAAGATCATGGAAAGTTCCAGCTGCAAAGAGCTCTTCGAGATTACTGACAGGCTAATGTCAAGGAACAAATGTACACTACTTCCAACTACCTTCTCTCTGGTCGACCTTACGGACCTGTTTGCAAATTTCTTCCGTGCCAAGTACAAACCATTTGAGATAAGGTTCACAGCACAATTTAAATCGACTCATCGTCACATACAATTGGGGAATTCCAATCATTTTTCGAAACTGCCATTGTAAAGCCTCTGCTGAAGAAACCAACACTCGACCATAACGACTTAAAGAACTACCGCCCAGTTTCTAATCTCCCATTCATTAAAAAATCTTAGAAAAGATTGTTCTATCATAGCTTGTAACTCGTCTGAATTCAAACAGTCTTTTCAGCAATGTACAATCTGCATATCGCCCTTGCCATAGTACTGAAACTACTCTTCTAAAAGTAGTTAATGACATTCCTTCTGCTCTGGATAGCGGAAAGATTACAGTCCTCACCCTCCTTGATTTGTCTGCAGCATTTGACACAATAAACCATGCTATATTACTTCACCGTCTCCAGCATGTATTTGTCATTCATGATAAAGCCGCACTGTGGTTTCAGTCCTATCTGGTCAACAGGACACAAATTGTGTCTGCAAATGGAATGCACTCCAGCCCAGTTGATCTATGGTGTGGTGTTCCACAGGGGTCTATTCTTGGACCTGTTCTCTTTATTCTGTACACTCAGCCGCTCTCAAGTGTCATAGATCATCATCCAGTGTCTCACCAATTGTACGCTGACGACACCCAAATATACAAATCTAGCCACCAAACTGAAGCTGATGCTACCATCCAAGGTGTAGATAGGTGCATTACTGATGTGAAATCATGGATGACTTGTAACAAGCTGCTGATGAATGATGATAAAAGTGAGGTAATTCTGATCACAACACAAAGACTTTCTCATTCACATCCTTTACCTCAAACAATAAATATCAGTAACACCACCATTAAATTCACGCAGTCAGTACGAAACCTAGGTGTCACTCTGGGCAGTACTGTCACGTGGCACCAACATGTCATGAACATATGCAAGTCTGCATATATTCAGATGAGACGCATCAGCTCCTTTCGCAAATATCTTTCAGTTGATGCCACTAAAACACTTGTATGTTCATTAGTACTTTCAAGACTGGACTATTGTAACTCAATTCTGTCTGGTTCATATCTATATCAACTCCAGAAACTTCAAAATGTTCAAAGCACAGCTGCTCGGATCATCCTTAGACGATTAGAGCACACCTCACCACTGCACTGTACCCTACACTGCCCATCCATTCGATCCAGAATCATACACAAAATTTGTTATCTGTGCTACGTTTCATTGACAGACTCCAGCCCAATATACCTATCTGACCTCACCCGTGTGTACACAACAGCAGATGCTTACGCTGCTCTGCTGTCAATCGTATACTCATTATTCCCACTATGAAAACGAAGTCATATGGACAACGTTCTTTTGCATACCAGGGTCCAGCAACGTGGAAAGAATTGCCCACTGAATTTAGACACAAAGACACAGTGATCCCATTCAATAGTGCTCTTAAAACTCACCTATTTCGATTGCAAGAACAAACTTTTAACGACCTAATAATGTTTCCTACCTTAAATATTTTCAGCATGTTTTTGTGTTTTTATGTTTTTTGTAATAATATCATTGTATATGTTTTTATGTTATAGGTGCGTCTAATGTTGTAAAGCGCTTAGAGCTTCTAAAGATTAGGCGCTATACAAAGTCATTATTATTGTTATTATTATTATTAATATTATTATTATTATTGTCACGTTTGCTCAGCCTCAGGTAATAAGTCGTGTATTAACTAAGATATTATTGCAAGCCATGGTTTGATGTCTAAACATTGCTGCAGGCTAGAGTTAATTTCTTACGCAAAGGTTACCGTGACGAGAAATAAGACCCGACATCTTGAATCGGCACAGGCATTAGAGAGCGCGACTTCCCACCTCTGTATTACAGCTTTGTTCTAAGATCAGAGGAACCCGCGAGGGAACGGGGCGTGTTCTAAATCTGTACCCACGTGGACAGACAGTGAGAAGGACATTGTCCGCTAAGTTTGATTGGATCCGGTCAAAGCGAAGCCCAATCGAAATTGTGATAACAATTTCGATACGAATGATAACTTCTAACTAGCAAGCGAAAATTTAGTCTCGCCTAGGAAGATTGCTGAGCAAGATAGGGTTACTCCGAGGAAGCCACTCGTAAGTTGGCGGTAAAACTCAGAGGAGATTCTAAGGAGAGATCCAACTTCGTAAAGTTCAGTATGTTGTTTGCTCGATTTTTGCAGAATATTACGGCATTTTAATTATAATCACGTGTTGTATGTGTACTTAATTACTAGAATCGTTTAGTACATATACTTACCCTTGTGGTGTTTAATGTACATGCGTATTTGAGAAATGAGCTTGAGTATTGTGTAGAAAATTATGTAGCTTGTTAGCTTTTGGTCAGAATTAAACTTGTAATTCGCTATTAGGTTACCTTATATTAAATTAGTGCATTTATTCAGGTGATAATTTAGAATTTACACATGCTTGAATTGTGAATTTGGACAATGGTCGAAGTGTGTAAGATTAGTCAATATGGATATATGAATATATCATCAGAGTATGGATATTGGAATATTCGTATACTTTGTATGAGATGTAATGTAAATAAATGCGTCTGGTTGTTGTGATATTGTTTAGTATAATGGGATTATGAGTATATACTGATGTGACGTAGTTTATTGACGTATGTATGAGAAGTAATTGATACCGTGCTTTTATTCCGATGTTGTTTTACTATACAAGAACGTATGAGTATTTCGATGTGAATGAATGCGTAACCGAAGAAATTCAATAGCTGTTATCTGACGATAGGCTTCGTGTAGTGTGAGATGACAGGGCTAAGGAAAATATTGTACCGTTCTTGTGTTTTCATACGAAGCTTTCTTGGGTGACAGAACTTCCAGTTCAGTTAAGTTGTGAGTCTCTAAGAGGGTAGACGGAAGTGAGACAAGCAAAGCAGTCGGAGTCGACAGGTCTAGTCGGTGGAGAGAGTTGAGGAAGACGAGGAAAAGAATTCGAGGAAGAGAAAGTGGAGAAGGAGGAGGAGTATGGAGAAGCCGAGGAGGAGAGGAATTTGGAGAAAGTCGGGAGGAAGAGGAGAAGGAATATGAGGAATAGGTGAGACGAATACACAGATGAGTGGAATACAAGGACAGGTGGAAAGTTTTCTTATACTACTAATCAAATGATGCAATAGGCTATCACAGGGTCGAGCGGAAGGATAATACTTGGGAAATTTTATTCATTTGACTATTGAATTGTCATTAAATTGTTATTCGTTGAATTTCACATTTTTGTATATTCAGTCATTTAACCGCCGGCATTGCTGACTGGGAGCTCGGAGCTTTACATCTGTATTTACAATACAATAATTTAAATAGAATACTGGGAGCACTCCACCGCAACCATAGCACACCTATCACAGTGACGGCATAACAATCCGTCACGCCATATATATATATATATATATATATATATATATATATATATATATATATATATATATATATATATATATATATATATATATATATATATATATATATATATATATATATATATATATAGTTAGAGAGAGATAGAGATGTGTGTGTGTGTGTGTGTGTGTGTGTGTCTGATTATTTACTTGAAATTCTCCTGAGAAAATTTTCGTGCATTACGTCAAAAAATAAATTTAAACTCATTATCTGTCTCGTTCACGGATGCATTGGTTTCATGGATTATCTTGCGGTCAAGTGTAATCGATAGAACGGTTGGGTTTCATATAATTTTGCATACCATTCCCCACATCATCAGACGTTGTTGATGCAGATAATGTTTGTTTGAACATTTCTTTATGGAGATTTGATGACAAATCCTCATCGTTTTGGCACGCCAAACGGCCCGTAAATCAGCAAAAAATCGACTGCTATGAGAGAAGAGTTGGCTTTGGTCGTGGTACAGTTTTGATTTATGGCTCACATAATGCAGTCTGAAGAAGTAGCTATAATTACAACGCATGTCAATTTCACATGAACATGCCACCAAAATCAGGACTTATCTTACTTCAAACAACCAGCATAATTTTTTCTCCACCCAGTTAAATCTCTCTTCACAAGCGCTGTCACTGACGCTGTTAACGATACCACTATTGCTTCCTAAACAACATCACCGACACATGAAAACAATAACAAAAGCAGCAACTATTACTACTACCAATACTGCTGCTTCTACTACTACTACTACTACCACCATCACTGTAACTGCCTGATACTTTTTACCTATCAGATTACCGAGCTAGGCCAGACCCATTTTATTTTGACAGATAAACTTTAAACCTAATTTTCGTAGTTTCAGCCCCTTTACTATCTTTGCATTGTTAATTTGAATATAATAGAGCTACATGTACATTGTACAGTCTTTCCGTATACCCTGTAGTAACACTCTTAGTGACATAATTGCATATTTTGTGTTAAAAAGCATTTATTGCATGGATTGATCACCAAAAAAAAGCATTTCCTATACCTCAGAAGAAATATTTATTCGTGATGAAAACAATCAGCCCTTAGGGAGTTAATGTACAGCTGCATCATTCCTATGCGACATAAAATACATTCATTTACGTTGCGCTAACTTTGAGCAATAATATCTGATAAAGGACTGGGCATAAACTGCACAATGTATCAGAACCAGACGTAATATGTATTTAGCTTGAAGTAACGTCCATAAACCTCCTTCTCGGTACAAACTGGGGCCTCAGTGTAGCTCTTCGAAAACGATTATAATATGAATACTCACCACCTCGTAGTTCGATAAAACTTTTACTACCAGAAATATAAGATTTAGGAAAGTTTCACTATACGTACATACATACATACATACATACACGCACGCACGCACGCACCCACACACACACACACACACACACACACACACACATACATACATACATACATACATACATACATACAAGGGCGGATTAAGGCTCACTGGTGCCCTAAGCACTGACAAATCTTGGTGTCCCCCTCCTTTCCACGTACACCTGGGAAGATAACCCTAGGGTGCACCATGATCAAGAAACAGAACATTATGATCAATTTGCACTAGTTTTATCATTTTGTTTCCACAAATCTTCATTCGTTTTTTTCTTTTCACTCTTTTCTCAACTTCGTGGTGCCCCCTTTGGCCCTTGTGCCCTAAGCACGTGCTTAGTCTGTTTAATGGTTAATACGCCCCTGCATACATACATACATACATACATACATACATACATACATACATACATATACAGAGAGACAGACAGACATGCCTATGCAGTTCGTAACCGGTCTGTAAAGAATCATTCATCAAGCTATAATGTCCCATTTGCTGACCCATTCAACATCATACATGTTGGAGTTTGAAACTCGTAAGCTCAATATATATTTCCTATCTTGGAGCTGTTGAATGTAAATTGTAAATGTTACAATGATGACCATAAATTAATCAAATGCCACTTGAAATGTGTACTAGAAGTACAGGACATTTTTGTGCAACTCTCCTTAAACCAAATACCTTGCATGTCTGGGCAGAGTTCGATGTTAAAATACACATCTCAACATTTCAAGCAATAAATGATTTGGAATCCGCTTGATGAGATCAGCAATACGTATGGTCTTGATTCTTAAACAATGCGCAACATTTAGCCAAAATTTAATTGTGTGCGACATAAATTTAAATGGTGAAGTTAAAATTTCTTCGTTGAAATACAACTATTTAAACCATTACTTCGAATAGAATTTTGAAGACTTCGTCTCCGTCATAAGAGTGATGAAATGGAGTATGATTCTTGTCTTTGTAAGCTGTATTTTATTGGATATCTCCTTTTTTATCAACTGTGTGTTCCCTGTTTCTTTTTTTCTTATATGTTATCGGTCTTATTTTGCCACAACAACTTTTCCAGATACAGTTCAGCATTGAGGGTGACGAGCCTCAAAGGAGATAGGTCTGCCTATAGATTATCGTGAACTCTGACGCAAAATCGACAACAGAAAGATATTATAAATTGTAACTCCCTTTTTCCCAAGCGATTGTCTTTTTGAAGATTTACCAATAACTACACGTCACAATAACGCGAATAAAGAGACGTCGTCGATCAAAGACCTGTCAGAGTTTGACAACAGTGCAGTCGGAACACCTTGAGCAGGGCCGGTTCAAGGGCATTTTTCACCCTAGGAGAACCTTCCACCATACCCCGTCCCCCTTGGGACATCGATTATTATAAACTGTTCATTAGTATTAATATTCGTTAGGCATGTTGATTCATTAATTTCATTATTTAGTCTAAATATTTAATACTAATTAATCAATTGACATTGCACTGCGTTTTTTGGCGCCCCCAAAATATTGGCGCCCTCAGCGTCCACCTTGTTAATCTAGCGGTTAAACTGTACATAATCTAGAGTCCTCCTCAGCGAATATTTACATCTGCAATATTCAAGTGGAATGTTACAGCGTAAAAGAGAAGAAAACGCCTGAAAATGGATGAGAAGTAAAAATGTAATCAGTTTATAAAAATTATATTAACGATTGGATCAAGTACAAAAGTGGACTTGTCGTGAGCAATTTGAAATAAGCACGCTTCCGTTGTGCATCATATAGTCTGATGATCACGCACATTCTGAACCCCAGGAATATTAGCAAATCCACTACAAAGCTTATAAGTAATTCTTTCTTGAATATATGACACAATTATTTGCCTACACAAACAAAAGTTTTTTCTAATTAAACCGGGTACTCTATGCTAAACTCTTTCCCGGTGGCTCTGAAATATTTGAATTATTCGTTTGGATAAACGGTTGGGAACATCGATGCTAAAACGAGGTTGTTATTGCCCAAACGGTTCAAATCACATTTAGAGATTGCAACACATTGACCTACATTTTCGTTTAAATCAAGCCATCAAGAATTCAAATCGAAACACAGTATGCCTCGTCATTATTAATGACATTCGTAGGATTACTTTGGCAGTATGGTACGGCGCTCATGCCAAGCCCTGGCGCAAAACCATTGATCCATCTAACTTGGTAAAACCCTCCGTAAATTAACTGCCATACTTCCCATTAAAGGACAACATTTACGCAAAAGCGTTTGTCTTTTGTAAGGAACAATGCAAAGATAAAAGCGAACATAAACTGGAGTATACAAACATAAGCAGATAATCTCTATATATAACATAATAATGGCTAAATGTTTGTTTTATTTGCAGAATTGTGTATCACCGCACAGTATATTGATGTGTACAATTATGCAAATTTAACGAACGGGGTTGGGGAAAAGTGTGGTCGAGAAAGGCACCGCTCGGAATGGTAACGTTTACTGATTTCAAAGATCCAATCTCACTTGTGATAATTTATTTTACACTCTTAAAAAAAGAATAAATGTCATTTAATAGTCCTATTTCAAAAATAGTTTCCTTCTTAAATGACATGAACTTTTTTAACAATAAACTATTTTTCCATGCAAATATATAATTTAGAATCAACTAAAATTGCATCATTCTAGTCGTTTATATTTTACTCGAGCTACTTGGGTCGCTAAAGGTAGGCGTAGATAATACAAATATATTTAGTTGATTATTCCTTATCACTATCATCATACTTGACCCTGTCAAATTATACTGTGAAACTAATGTTCTCACTGGAATTCAAAATAATCCAAAAGCATTAAGTTATCCTAGTGGGTAACTCAGTAAACCAACAGAGCAAACGGTTAAACCATCATGTCCATGCTATTATGTAATAAACTTTAGAAAAGAATTACTTTCATTTTGAATTCTTAGTCAGCTAGTTTTAATTCATACTGTACCCTTTTTTTTCCACAATCAATTGCTGTACAATATTGTTGCTTTTATAACTGAGCATTTGTCAATTTACTGTCTCCTCAAGTTCAATTTTGTAAAACCCCTATATATCAGAGATTGATTTTCATTTTATCTTCATAAACAATACTCACTCTACTACCACTTTCTATTATGATTGTTGTCAAATATACAGTTTTCTCGTTTAAACCCAACCGGTTTCAAAATACTGTTGGAAACACGGGCTACTGCTTTTGTACGTCTTACTAACTGAGCAAGGATCTTCATTTCAGTCACAAGTTGCCATGTTCTTCAATGTTTCTAGTGACAGCTCCGTCTTGTTTTTCGTGCTGGTACTCCGTCTTTTCTGTCATTAGTAGCTTTGCTACTTTTCGAAGCTCTTCAGCGGTAGATCAGTTTACTATGAGAACTCGTTGCTAATAACGTTTCATAACCGTCATTAAGTTCTGCCTTGTGACTATGACAAACATTTTTGCACCATTATTTATAATAGCAGAATTATTTGACATGACTTGATGATTCAAGAAAACGGCGAATGTTTCAGTGATACAACGGAGATCAATCCGTTTACGTATACTTCGTTGTCAATTATAATGCATTGGAGTGCAGGGATTTAAAATAATTATTAGCTAAATGATTGTATTGGGTCAAACAGCGCTTATTTGATTTATTTGAAAAACCATCATGGATATAAAGTATATTACGAACGTGTTGACAACAATGCTGCTGGAGTCGAATAACATCAGATAAAAATAGACTTTTTAGAGCTCTATTGGATTTGAAAGACATCACAGAAAAATAGACTTGTTAAGGTACTATTTGATTTGAAAGACATCACAGAAAAATAGACTTTTAGGGTACTATTGGATTGGAACAACATCATAGAAAAACAGACATCTTAGGCTACCATTGAATTTGATATTTGTTTCCATGTACGCAGCGATGAGGATTACACATAGAAAGATATTGAAATGTACAGCTACAGTAAACGACAATTCAGCTATTTGAATGAATAATTTGAACTGAATTGGCATGTCCCAAAAGAAGTTGGCGTAAGAATGGCACATATGTGCTTCGCACGATAGTGCAGACTTCACTGGCCATTATGACTGATACGGCTGACAGAAGCTTGCAGTAATTGTTCTTTTAATGATCGGCTTGGCTCAAACAAGGTTTATTTGATTTATTAAACTCAGAACGATGAAAAGGAATATGACAATGATGTGCAGAGTTAACTGGACATTATTTAATAAATCATTCAGGTCATCGCATATATCGGCATGAAAGTTATTGACGCTGTCAAAGTTGTTGATAATATCCAGTTTCAAAACTTTTTATGACAAAAGCAATTTTGTTGCGTATGGCTTAATTTTAAGTATAAAAATCCTTCTACGTTATGAAATTTAAAAATTACAGAACTTTTAGAAACCCATTTTAGTTGGTAGTCAGAAATGTTTGAAGACAATCGCTGGTGAAAAATTTCTCTTCTCTTTGTGTTTGTTACAGTTACACAAGTTTCTTCTTCCGAAAAGAACGTTTGCTTCATTCATACAAATCAAAAGTCATGTTATTTAAGTTTACTTTAAAGATTCGTATCTAATGACTCTATCTGCGATAAGAACAATGTCAGTCCTTGTTGCCGAAAACTATTAAATCCCAACAAGTCACCCATTAGAGTTTCAAGCCGATACCATGGAAGCATGTTTACGACTTAATGTTACGTTCGTCTAGCTAAATGAAAATAAACTTTAGTCAAGCTAAATAAAAGATAAAATGGTATTATCCCGTGTTTTAAAAGAAATTTCAAGCTGTGCAAACAAATTCGTCCTGTCAATCTGGAGTAGATTTATCATCTTTTTTCCAAAAATGAATGTGTTTACAAAATGCCGGATTTAAGATACCAAGAAACATTAAATATACCTAATGATTCACGTTGCCTAGAGGCGCAAAATAATATGTTTTGTACACTAAGAATGGTCTGAAATACAATTAAACTTATCTTAGGAAAAGATAAAGACTCAGTTTTGAAATATTTGGCGAACAGCACCAAAGGAGGAGATAATCGAATTGTAGTGTTAAATAAAATAAATATTTCGCAATACGTTATAATATTTTATTATTATTATTATTATTATTATTATTATATGTACATATTTGTACATATTCCTATATGTTATCATTGTATATTCCATGTGTTTTTTGAATGACAACAAACATCGAGTTAGTTTGTACATGGTAACTCCAACGGTAGGTTACTGTAACCTAATGTCACGCTTGAGTCACTTTGTATTTCCAGCTATACATTTGTTACACAAAACTATCTTAAGCTATATATCTCCTTCCCTCAGCAAACTCTGCATCTACGACAGCCCAAGTTAAAATTATACAGTGAGCTAATTTTCATGTTCCAGTGAAATTTATACTTTCAGGAATTTGTTTCGTATACTAAAAATATCTCAGATATTTATATCTCAATTCATCAAGCATTTTATCTTGGTGCATCTCCAGAATAAAAACTCGATTATATCAAAATTAGGTGACAGTGTAGCAATTTTCACAATTGTGTAACATTTTTATCTTTCAGCTATACGTTCAATACACCCTAAATATCATACACCCTATTATATATTGATGAATCTACGCTTTGTGTATGTGGTTGCATCTCTCATAAAGCAACTTAACCATATCAATTTAGGTCACTGTAAACTCGTTTTCAAGCTTGAGTAACGTTTGCAATTATAAGTATTTGTTTGAGCACCTTAAACTCTCTTCGACCCTGTAACACTGAGACACTTTAAATCATTTTTTTATGGACGTATCTCTAGGGGAGTCACTCAACCATGCAAAAAAGATTGCTATTATATAATTTTCAAAATCTGTGTGAATTTTGTTTATTGAGCTATTCTTTTGTTATATCATCAGGTGCTTTATACCTATTACATGTAGACTACTCACCTATTGTGCATGGATGTAACTCCAGGAGATGCTTGGACAAACCAGTTAGTTTCGGGTTCTAATCCCGTCCAAAGTATCTGTCTCTCTTGTATAGAACGATGCTTAGTTGCCTTTGACTGATAGACATAATAAAATATACTAAAATACTTAGATACAACTATTAAAAGTCATCTTAACACCAGCGGGCGATGTTTTAGAAAACATACCCAATTCGTTGCATGTTCCGTGGCTGAAAAGAATCAATATATTTAAAAATCCTGAAGGAAATCTTTTGGTCGTTATTTAGTATCAGTTTATATTTGACTAAAAAGGAAAATATACTAATCAAATGAATTAAAGTAATCTGTTGTTGGATCAAGAAGGTAGCTAACAGTCGTATTCATATACTTTAGAATCAAACTGTACCCATTAAGTCGAGTTCTAGTTCGGTGATCATGAAACAAGAGACTGAACAGTAATTCTTTGAAGTATCATTCATTGACTATAACTATGATTGCTTCTTATCAATTCTTAACGATACCGTGGGGTGTATAACTGTTGCCTGACATTCCTGAACAGGTTTAGCGCTTTCAACAAACTAACAGTTTTTTTTATTTTGCAGATTATGTAGAAATGTAAAAATGTTTACCTACTCTGACGGATGAACCGAATGTGCTTATATTGTATTTTAGTAAAGGTACAGAGAAACAGAAACTTAATGAACTTTAAAGTTCTTGAAGCTAACAAGGCCTGTGTGAATTTGACTAATATTGTGTGTTTGACCTTTGTCCGTAATTTGGAGTAGGCATTTGGGCCTACTTAACTAATGTCATTTTATAAATATATTTACTTGAATTTGAGGTCGGGACCCTGTGTACTCCTTTAGAAAGTTTGTTTGTCACCTTCTTTTCGTCCTGATGCTTTCATGAATTTCAGTTCAAAACCTGATCTTATTTACTGCTTGGTATAATTTTCCACTAAGATAACTGAGTATTTTTTTCCGAAAATGCTATTGCGACATATGTAAAGTGGGGACGCATATAATGATGAAGTAAACACAATTATGTATTCCGCTTTAAATATTTGTCTGGAATTGTTTGCTTCTATTTGTCTGGAATTGTTTGCTTCTGTGTTCAGATACAATTTGAGAGGAATCATGTACTTAAACTATTCATTGGAATATCATTGTGCTAATTGACATTTAGGACTGAATAACTACTTTGCATTTATTGTACATTCATTCAAAGATATTCTGAACTGTATTATTGTATATGCAATAGCATTATGAACATGCCTGCTCAACCTGGATTCTAACTCGCTGCGTCTTCTTTATCAGTGCAGCGCTTTAACTGATTAAGTCACTGAGAATATCTCCAAATGTTGGCTAAATATGCAACTTATTTCATCCCGACAGACTCTAGCAGCAGGAGTTTGGGATGAAATTCCCATCTCTGATTTTTCTGGATGTGACCTAATTTTCCTAATTTTTTATTTTACAATATTCACAGTTTTATATGTTTTTATTATCAGTTGATGTCGAGTACGATTGTATTCGATTTTGTTTTCAGTTATAAAATAGAATGATAAGCAAGTCAACTTTGCAATGAAGGCAACCATTCTGTTCAAAAGGGGGTATATTTTCCAGCAAAAGAGATGAACTATAAGAGCTATGGATTTTGATAAATTTTCCTATACAAGTATTTGAAAACACATTCAGAATTTAGAAAGTAATGACGATCGATAAGCATAAACTGGACATCTAAGTTTATTACAGCGAGAAGAGAAGTACGTATGAATGAAAAAATAACGATAAATATTGATTTGAAATAAACGAGGAAACGAGAACACGTGACCTTCATTCTTGTATCAACAATGATCTCTGAATATTGGATGGCTGAAAAAGTCGCTTTCGTATATTTTCCATGGTGTTTCCGAAGACTCTATTGTTTATTAGCTTTATGAAGTCTTTCTCAAATTCTGTTGTTGCAGCTGTTTTTAGTCTAGTATTAGAGTCAATATAATCTTCCATCCAACGCTACTGATTAAAATTTAACACACGATGAACCTTTCTTAGTACCAGAAAATGATCAGGTGCCTGTTTCACATTTTTATAGTGAAAAATATATCTCCATTTGTCAAGAAGATGAAAAACTAGTATGTGAAAAACTGATTTACCACTAGTTCTAGTAATTACTTTAATGCTCTGATAACAAACTATAGTCGATAAACATTGAGTCTGGAAAAAACGATAGTCGTTATAAGCGTCATGTAGCTTTACAGGGTAGTCAAGATCAACCTCAGAAAAATAGCCAATACCATCTGGTACAACTTTATCCGTTTCTTTGAAAAAATTATTCGGACTTATCCAAGTAAATCCGTAATAACCGTGATGATTATTCGCGTCCAAATAAACAATGAAAAACGACGGCAATGTCTTATCACAGTTGGTCATGTACTTGCATATCGCGATCGCATAATGTTTGTTATAACGCTTATTCCACCTCTGATTCCACGTTCTATGAAACAAAACATATCAAAATCTGTCAGTAGTTCCAGTCTGATTTTGTTGTGCTTTAGTAATGCGTACCAACTTAATCCTGGTGCTGAGTAATACCGTGTGGGATCAAGAGCGAAGTTATCAGAGCTGACATTTTTAAAATTTTCAAATATATCCGCGAGCTACAAAACATCTATGATCAGATGTAGGTAATGCTAATCACCGAAGGTTTTACAATCAAATTCATTCCACATTTGCTGAGCGTGAGCATAGTCGTCATCAGTGCAACTTTCATGATTTAACCTGGAATAAAATTTATCGTCCCAGTCAGGTAAACTTGTTTTATTAAATCTATCCCAGTGGTCAAGATATTCGTATGGAAAGATTCATTATTTTGGTAAGTAAATTTGCTTTGTCTTCGAAATATTAGTCATCAATATTTTGTCCGACATCTGTTCCTGGTGCAGTCGCGGCTCCTCTTGAAAAAGCCTTTGACGCCTTTAACGCGATTGAAGATACTTTGTTAACTGTTCCATGTATATTTGTTATTAATTTTTTACAATGTTTCCAAAGAAACCACCTACGATTTTTTGTGATACATTTTTGGTTGTTTCATCTTTTTATTCAAATTGTCTGATAAAATTGGCTTTTGGTCAGCTAGCTGACCACGATCGGTTAACCGACACGCAGATGAAGATTGTAAGTCACCATTTTGCTGTTAACGTCAATCCGACGAACTGATTAATCAGCGTCATCTTGATAGATGCTATTTGAATTTCGACATTTGTCAGAGGAAATATTATCTCTCTCGAACTGGCTTGCATTAATGAACCAGGTAGAACATCAGCACTAAACGAATAAATTGTCTGTCCTTGGCTAGCTCGTGCTGTGCATGATCCAGTTGCAATGGAACAGTTATCAGGATTGTATTTAGATCTGTGATGTTGATGGCTGACTCGCTGTCATATTATATTCTCGCAGATGTGTCAGATCCGCATTGTTGTTTATTGAATCCTTGCAATGACTCGATTGTGTATTAGCCGCAAAGATCAACATATTGTTTATTAATGTTATTTTTGCCCGTAACTTGTTATAATTCAAAATGATCTCAACCTGATCAGATGATATACCACTACTACTAGTGGATATAAGATATTTTATTGTTTTGTTGATATCTGTTATGTTCTGTGAGCCTTGCGGTATATAAACAGATTTCCACTCGATGTCGCCATTGGTTTTCACCCCGAACATGCAATCGTCATTGACGCTAGTTTTAACATTTGCTATAGTGTCCCATACAGTAGCAGATACTATTCCGATCTGATATTGTTTTGTGGACGCTGGCGTACCAGGATAAAGTTCAATAACAGGATTATAGAACAAGTAAAAGTTTGCGCTGTTTGATGTTGTCTGAGATGCATCGAGTAGCAGCGTCATCGACGACATTTTTATTTATTTTATTTATAAAAAGATAATAACTGGTTTGTGTTAGCGAATCAAGTCGCCGCGAATCATGTCGCTGTGTAACAATCCGAGTTAATGATCCATTCAATCTTAGATGATCAAGTATTTCAAATATTTCATTGTCTATTTCTGTGCCAGTGTTTCCAGCTTCATTTGATGAGATTAGCAGCATCCGTGGATCAAACATTTCAGCGGGTGAGGTAAAGGGTTTTCATCCTTCTCCTTTAACAGATTTGAATGAAACATCAAAGTCATACTATTCACCTTATTCACTTTGTTTACCTTGTTCATCTTGTTGTTTGACTTTGATGTAGACACTTTTGAGATAAACATCAGACAAGTATAAAATACCTTTTTCTCCTTTTCTAAAATATTTTTAATTTAAAACTTAAGCTAAATCTGTAACAAACGGTTTTTCGAGCCGTCTACCCATTGTTGTATTTTTCAAATGTTCGAAGATATAATTTGTTATGATACCTTTCATGCGAATTTTAGCAAGATTAACAACATTCTCGTCAACTTTTTCATTTTCAGTAAACATAACAAGTTTTTCATCATCGTTTATCAACTTATAAAAAGGTTCTAATTCATCAACGTATAGTTCACCGTTTGATATAATATCATCATATTCATCGTCGCTCAATTCCAGCTTTGTTGTCATGTTGATATTTTCTTTAGAAAATCTGAGTAGTCTCTGGGATATTCTGGTATAAACTTGCTGATAGTTTCTTCAGTATGTTTTACCCTAAAAATAATTTTTTCAGATCCCCTAGTCATTACATCCTGAAACTTTCTTATATTTTCTGCAAGTTCAATTAGTTTCTTTGCGTCAAACCTACTTTGTTTTGAACTATCATGTGACTTTTGTTGTTTTGTTTATACGTCTTCAAATTCAGAAGACGTTTTTGCAATAATATCAGCAGCAAATTTCTTTTGTTCTTCTTCAAGAAGTCATCGCAGAACATTTTCTTTTAACTTTTCTAGATCTTCCGGTGATATTCTGGTCTATGCCGTGTTGCTTCTAAGTACTGATTCGGTGGAAGGCTTAAAGAGTCTTGCAGTTTCTTCTGTGGTTTGTTATTGTCCAGCTCGGTCTTGCTCAACGTTTTTCTCAAATGCAGCTCTTGTAGCCACATATCTTTTTAGAAGATTTGTCCGCGCCTTGTCCATTATTGTGAATAATATATTATTTTTATGCTTGTTTACATCTAAACACGTATCAATTTCGCGTTGAAACATATGCTGGGTATCTAAGGCAAGTGTTTTAAATAAGAAAAAACTGTTATTTCCACGAGCTACCTCATGATACCGCTCAACAAACATGTCCCTTGACACATCTCCGCATTGTTATCGTGCCATGTTTTGCCGTCAATATTGCCTAGTCCATTAATCAGTATAAAACAACCCTTATTTCTTCTGATACAACTATCAACGTTATAAAAACCTTGGTCAAGATAAATTGCGTTACATCTTCGATTTCTCTTCAATAAAAAAGTAAGATTGGATATTGTCCATCTCAGCATTGCTAAACGGGATATCATTAGAAACGCTCATCTTCTGTTCGTCCGAGTATAACTCAGCAGCAGGAATAAGACCATCTGGTGTCCTTATAACAAACATATATTCGCCAGCACCAAGCTAATTTTTTAGTTTTTCTTTGTACTAGTTCAGCAAATCATATGTGTCCTGCTGAGGACTGGTCGCCTAGATATACACCCGATCGTAGTTGAATATGTCGTCGAGCAGTAAGTTCATTAACAAGTTTGTTTTGCCAGATCCAGTACGTACAACTTTCAGGTAATGATAATCTGGTAACTCAAGCTATGTTTATTTTGTGATACTTTTTCTGTGTCAAAGTTTATTATGCTCATCATATAACATGGTCACAAACATTTATCCTGGTATTGTATTAGCAGCATACAATAAACATTAGTTACTACACATAATTTGGTATATTATTAAATGGTTCATCCGGTGCAACAGCAACAAGTACGACAGATGTTGATCTAACAAATTATCTCAAGAAATCCGGTGACGTAATGACCGGCAACCTTATGATGCCAGGACAACGAGTGTAAGATCTAGAAACAAAGTAGTCTCCTGTCAACGTTAATAACACACAAGCCGTTAGCTAGAATCAACTAGCCACAGCTGTATCTTAAAAATGTTCACTTGCCGTCGGCGTAATGGCCGGCAACATCAACATGAGCAACAACAGGATTATAAGTCTCAGAACATCTTATCCGTTAAATAACGCCGATATCACATAAGCTTTTAGCTATAATCAATTAACCACATCTATATCAGATAAACTTCAACTTGCAGTTGCTATAAAGACCGGCAATAAAAAAGTATCCTCCAGCTAATCAAAATCTTTCTCAGGCGGTGAGTATCAACCAATTTGACACGGTAGCGAATTTAGAAATAAGTAAATCTGGTGATTGTTTCCAGGTACTATTTCATTTATCAGCGGTGGAAAAATAACAGGGCTACCAACAGACTTTCCTCTGAGTGTAGAATATCGTATGATCAGACGATGTGGTCATTAACGGCTTACCTGAAACTTGCTGGAGGATCAATGACAGGTTCATTAGACACCGGAGTTAAAGTGATATACAACGCACAACTCGATAATACTCCGTTGACCAATGACAGTTTCGTAGCAAACGTATAATGTGTTAAAATAAATATTTTTATAAATTCCGGCGATAAAGTGACATGCAATCTTGACATGGGCGTCAACAAGATAACATCAACTGCGTTTCCAACAGCAACAGGTGATCTGACGAACAAGAGATTGGTCGATGATATGATGATTATACCGCGATACGAGTAGGAGTAGGATACGAGAAACAATGACAGGCACTCTAAACATGGGACCAAGAAAAACATATCAACAACATATTATCCAGTAGCTCCATGTGACCTGACAAACAAATAACGCAGTTGCTGTTTCAGGTACATCAGCTGATATTCTTTACGTTAGGCTAACCGGAGGTACAATCACAGGAGCCATTGATATGGGTGTCAACAAGATACCTTCAATATATGTTCCTGTTGCTGTAGCAAATATTGTAAATAAACTGTACGTAGATAGTGTTGTTGGCAGCACAAAACGAACTCGTAGTAATGTTGGTTACATTCCCCATCTTCTTGATTTAAAAGATAATTGGTGAGACTCTGTAGCAACGGCGTCAACACAAGATCCTGGAAATAATCCAAATAATGCTTTTGAGTTTAGCAGCTGTATATCAAGAGGTCTCCAGTGTAAAACGAAACGGAGAAACAAGCAGCTTTTGGATAAGAATACTATCTTCAGCAGCTGTTTCAATTTGGAAGTTTCATTTACGAGGACGATTAAATGCTGGTGTCGGTTGCATATGCATATGGAGATTAGAGGGATCGACAGATAATACCACATGGACAACTCTGTACAGCCCAACGGGTGTTTATATCTCAACGAGTGAAGAGTTTACTATCGCTGATGCTAACACGGTTACCAAGTACAGTTACTTTCGGATATATGTTGTCAACGCAGAAAGTCCTTACCCTGGTTAGACAATCTTTCGGTTGTACGCAGTTAATGATTTAGTAGAAATATCGTTTATAATGTCTGTTGATCCTCTGTCGATCAGAGTTGCAAAAGAGTTTTAAAGTGTTGTATTTAATCCTGAAACAGAAATATTGGTGGTAGCTAATATTGATCAACTAGATCCAGAGAGTGCAAAACAAGCTCGAGCAGGAAGTATAATTGCTAAAATGAAATGTTTAACCTTATAATCACCTGGTTTAACAGATAACCAAGACAATGTTGTCCGAGTTACAGGTATGATAGGTCCACAACTAAAACGCTATCAGAAAATGTGATATTTATCAGTAAATGAAAACGATTGCGCGATTGCGAGGGGCAGAAACTAAAAGTTAAGTCGCTGTTGACAAAGACGTTGCTCGAGAGAAACAAAGAAAATTCGATAACTATTAACAGATCTGACCTTATAAAACCAAACTCTCACGGCGGAAAAAAGACAGAACAAGATCGAAATTAAAAACGTTGATGATAAACTTAATGAACTAGCAGAACTAATAAAGTCGACTCAGAAAAGTCGCAGGATAAATAACAGTTTTGTTAAACGTTGAATATTTCGCGAGCCTTGTATGGACTCTCCTGACTGAAAAAGAAAGTATTGCTCAAGGTAATAGATTATCATGATAACGCTTATCCACTGGAGACGGCGTATCTGAAATTGGTTGACCCGTTGACAAACAGCGATTTTAGTAAATAAAATGACACTGATAAATGTGAACGTTTGTCATTTGCAACAGCGTATGCAGTACTCGGACAACATCTAGTGAGTAAAAGTATTAAAATTGATAATTTAAGATCATACTAAATTACATAGAATCAGCAAAAGATCTTAACCAGGATAGTGTACACGATATTACTGAAATACCAGCAAATTTTAATCCACGTTTGTTGTTGATGCTTATGAAAATAATTTATGACATGAGGATACATCTTCTAATGTATACATGAATAAAAACATTTTCTTGCTGATCCTTCTAATAGTAATTTTCGTCTGCTACTTGATAAAATTGTTACTGATGAATAGTTTAACTTTATGAAGAAATATAAGTAAAATATCCCTCAAATTTGAAACCAATAACAAGAGAAAACTATGTGATCGACTTCAGCCACATATCATCAAGTCTCTCAGACAACGACATCAACCAGCTGATCAAATATTAGAGGTAATATTATAAAAAGCTTTATTGTATGAGACATGCCAGAAAATATTACAGCATAATCATACGCTGTTAACAACAGCAGGAATATCATCAACGGGAGGAACAGCAAATCCTTTATTGCTGGTAGTGTCAGGAACAGGCATTGTGCTATCAGCAATCAACAAAAATCGCGCCAAACTATGAGAAAAAGATCGTGTCTTGTAAGATGGCAACAGAGACTTATAATAAATATTGAATCAACGTCGAGCTTATCTCAGAGATGAAAAGTGCATAACGTTAGATCTGATACAAGAACTACGAGTCAAAGACGATTTACTTGTTGATATTACATCAAACATATTTCTAAAATATGAGAAACAGTATCTGGTAAATTTTGTGTGAAATATGAAATGCAATGGAAGGTATTGTAGTGGAAGATACCATGTTAAAGATGAAGAGAAATCTATTTCAGGGTAAGCATATGACGATTGTGCTTAACAGCGAGAAGCATAATACGTATTTAGAAAATAGATACAAGATAAAGTTGTCTCTGGTTTGTAATGATTATTCAGAATAATTTAATAAACTTGCTTGATCACAAAAGAGCTCGTTAAAACTGTTGATAATCTTTATAATTCAATATTGCAAGACAAATACACAAAAATCACAGAAGATGATGAGCTAACAAAATATTTACGTTCATGACACAATAGTTTCTCGTGGAAACTTTATCAAAATGTTAGGGTCGGATTCTCCTATCAGCGGTAAAATTAATTTTTATTTGTTATGTCATGATGATGAGAGTCATATTATTGCAAAAGCTGAAACGTTAAAAAATATCGCGAGAAATCTCCAGCAATTTTGTGTGAAATATCACACAATATTCTCTAGCAATTTTGTGAAAATATATGAGTAGTCTTGTATAAGGGGTTTAGTTTGACGACGGCTACGATTCAATAGCATGTCCTTGACAAGTAAACAATTATGAAATAGACGCTGTTGTCTCAGCAAAGTTTGTTTTCGTATTTGTTTAGACTAACTTGAGGGGACTATGGAGGGAGTTGGAACTATGTTGTCGTCCAATATAAAATAGGGTTTTTGGCTAAAAACCTCTTTATATAAGATTAATGGGAGTTATATCTTGACATGCATTACGTAGTCATCAGTAAATCAAACGCGATAGAACGAAAAGCTCACCAATTAAGGATTCGAACGGATGCAAGAAGCGCTTATTGCAAGTGATTTTTGCATTAAGGTTAGGATGCTTCTGTCGGCAGAAGTAATGAGCTATTACATAAACATACATAATCAGTAATTCATGGTGTTGTTGGGGTTCAACGCCATTTCTCAGCGCAAGTTAGGATATATATGGTAGCCAGTATAACTGGTGGAACCCTGGAAAACCCTCTTAAGAACTACCGACTCATGAGAAGTAACTGTCAAGCTCTCTCACATAACCACATTGGCCGAGCTCGAGTCTCGAACCCACGTGGACAGATTTAAAATGGCCTTGATCGGTAAAGGCGAGCGCTTGAGATCAATTGGCCAGAGTACCCCACTTAGCGTATCAACAAAGAAACGATTAGCAATCTCTTAGCATTATTGTCCTTAAACAACTACCAGACTTCAGCCTATCAGGAAGTGGTGGTGATGTGATCTCCCCCACTCCTAATGATTTTTGTTTATCATCATCTAGGAGGTGGCCAGCCACTGTGTTATTATCCGGATCGAGTAAACAACAAAAGCTTTCAAGAAATAATTTTCACCACTTAGCTGTAAAGAAAGCTTACGATATATAACATGATAGCTGTTTTGCTTTTATTTTGGGGGTGTGGTGGGTCTGGGAGTGATAATGCTGTGTCCGCCACAAGTCCATTAACAGTCCCTGAAAATACTGAAGTGAATCATATACATATAAAGTGAATTTGTCATTGCTGAATAAGTAACTGTACCACAAGTTGCACTATAACGTGTTTCTTGATTCCAGTCGGAAACACTTTAATCATAATCTCCTCAGTTGTGAATATGTGTTTCTGGTTATTGTGTTGTCTATTATATTGCACCTATTCTTTTTTCTCGAAGACGTATGCGGTGATGATGCTGATCTTTGTGTTCATCTTAAAGCCAACAATAGAGCAAAAGCTTTCGACATAGTCTTGCCATATTCATTTTATATCCCTGAGAAGTACGTTCATATACATTTTTGTCTCAGTGCATTTCTTATGCAAGCTTGATTCCATTCCAATATAAGTTCTTCCACAAATTTCCATTTTTCTAGTTCTATAAATAGCTATTATCAATACATCTTTATCATGATTCATCTTTGAAAATCTGTATGACTTTATCTTTTATACTACATTTTAATATGCATCTGCATTTCTATGTAACATGCAGGTCAGTTATTCCGTACGTAACGCTTTCTAAATACTGTCATCAACACAAGTGGTAGACCTCTGATTTCTTGCAATCGCGGTCATGTTTTGCATTCATTTCATTCATTTCCACTTCTTCTGCATTATCTCAGTTTTTTTATTTGCCGCCGTTGATAGCTAGTTTTCTTTCGTATCTGCATGTGTGCTGATTCTTCCATCTCGTCCCTATTTGACCGGTTTATTTAGAAGAGTTATTCATTCATTGAATATAATTAATAACAGCTCCGTTTATGATGATGACGATAATAATAATAATAATGACGATAATAATAATAATAATGACAATACTTTATTCAGTGATTGAAGCCACCTACTCATACCACAAAAAATAATGCATATAAATATGATGTGCGCAAAGGTGTAAAGAAGTTAAATATGGTGTTCAGCATGAGTATGCAAACATAATTTCTAATAATTGGTGCATTAGATTATGAAAATGTTACTACCTCAGAGTATAGTATTCACCATTCGTTTGAGTTGTCAAAGATTATAGACGAAAACCCAATTGATATAGTCAGAAAGATTTATAATAATTAATATATTTATATGACTCATGAGGGATACCATTTTATTCTACACATGGATGGAAATAATAAACTTCATTAAAGTATTTTTCTTAGACAAATACAAACAAAATTGAATTCATCTTCTAACAAATAAATATTATTTTTTCCGGCGTAATTCATAATAACTATTATTTCTCTCAATACTGGTATGACTACCTGTCTTTATTTTCAGCGTTTTCGTTGAGCATCTAAATTTAGCTAACAACTTCCTAACAAAATATGAGAATCCACATTAGAGTACTTTTCCAATTCTTATTCGGTTTTATACATCCTATAATACACACATTTATGTGAATTATTGATATCACGTTTACAGTTTTGGCATGTCGAATCCTTACTTCTTTGCAAAAGTAGTGAGAAAATTTGTTTTTGGTCTGCAGTATCTTCATCGAGTCCTGACATACTAACAGCCGAAGCGAAATAATAAGTTTTTAACTTTGGTAGTCCAGGTGACACGGTGCGTTAAATCTGATCTTTTCAAGATTAAATAACATTGGTAAGGGTAGCGAGGTGCATGCATTCTTACAACCTTCAATCAGTATCTCATACAGCGTTAAACATATGAGGTATCTCCCGCACTCTCGGAACACAATTACATTAAAGCTAGTTTAGCAACACCTAAATTTTGTTTGCAAAATTCAAAATTTCAATTACTAAATTCATATGCCCAAATGTATGACACATAGAATATGAAAATACTGGTAAAAAGATACACTTGAACTAAATACGAAGACACATTATCATCTACGACTTGCTATAGTAACGCCAACCTTCGAACTGTCGTGATCAATACCAAGAGAATCTGGCCTCCGAATTATACATTGTTGATCAATCCACAAGTGGAAACTTTACGGGCCATCATGACGCATTTGACCGACAGGGAATATCAGTTATTGTTTTTAAACGATAGTTGGTGCTATTTGGGCTGATACAATTCATTTTAGAAGCAAAATTTAAGTTGAATATGACGGTAATGCCTTTGTAAGCGTGCGGTTGAAGTGGCTCAAAGTTGCACATGAAAAATAGGATCCTGTTTGGACCACGTAAGATTATGAAAAGCTGGACCTTGACAATTCAAAAACTACTTGTTATGAGTCAAACACTAAGCTGGAAAAATAATGCGATTTAATTTTATTTTTATGCGATATTAAGCATTTATTTATATTCGAGTTCGCACCAAATTAATATGTCTGTACGGGTATGTATGAAGTAAAAAACATACCAGTAAAACGGTTGTAAGACTCACCAGTCTACTAAAAGTAAACGAAATTTATATTTTGTTCTTCCTTCTGCGCACGAGCCACCAGTCCCCATCAGTATTTTCTGAATAGCAGTGTGGCGAGGTTCCAACGGAATTGAGAGAATTACTCCCATAACTGCCCCAAGTTAGCAAAACGTACCTGGTAAATGTAGAGGTAAATCATGCAAACATATTTAATCGTCAACTGAATAAATGCTTGCTCTTAAATGTTTGATAATGCTATGTAACATTTAAATCCACAGGAAGACGATTAGCGTTATTTGTGCTGCCTTCCTTCCAAAAACTGACTTCACATTGTCATCTTGTCCTTCTTTTAATATTTCTGAATTATTTGTAATAATGATATTTGATGCAATGCAAGTTATTCGATTGATATAAATAACTCAATAAATAAATAAATAAATAAATACATAAATAACTAAATAAAAAATAAATAAATAAAGCATTGTCTTTTAAACTGTATCATTCGTCCATATCAGTCTTATTATCTACCAGCATGCACCTTCAGGTCAACTAAAAGATGCAATTTTATACGAGAATTATGATGGTAATAAACTGGGATGCAGTTTAAGATAAATTTACAAATGCGAAATTGTTACCATTGCTGTGAAGTAATAGTGCAATTCTAGTTGATAAATGAAGAGTGCAAAAGGACCATGGTAGGTCTGAATGGACAGGACCCACTCTAAAAAGAAACGAGGTTAGTCATTTCTTTATCATGAGTTTTGCTGTCGTCACAGAAGGTTGTTCTTTGTTGAGATGTTATTAAATGTTAGGCATTCAGCACTATCCGATACTGAGATTTATAGGTAAAGCTCGACAATTAATAGAACAAATGTTGCTTTTAACTGGATTAACTGGTTCAAGGTCTTTCCTTTTCATATAAACTCGAGTAGGAGTCTTCAGTTCTACATTTATGAAACGATAAAAAAAATATAATTTCGACCAACTCAGATTCTTTTGACCACTTGCAAATTAATTTTTTCTACAGTCAAAGCCATCCGGATAACCGGCAACTCTCAAAACGAACGCTTTTATTATTTTTCATAAACTGCTACACTTAAGGACCAGTTTAAAATACCCGTTTTGAACACGTTACAATTGTAGCAGTTTCTGCTAATTTAACCTCCTGTTACTAATCCAAATTAGTATTACTCCATTTGAAAGACAATTTAGCCTTATAGGAAAAAGCGGACAGGCTATAACTTAATCAATACATACAGAGTACATTTGATTTATTATATATGTTAACTTTGAGCATAACTGGCCCATCGTGTTAGTCGAATTTAGCTTTTAATTCTCTAATTGTTCTTCATACGAGATTTGCCTTTTCGTGTGAAGCACACCACAAATTGTATATTATCTATCACTTTTGTCTAACGCTGTCATGTGTGTGTGTGTGTGTGTGTCTGTGTGTGTGTGTGAGAGAGAGAGAGAGAGAGAGAGTGTGTGTGTGTGTGAGTGTGTGTATACTAGTATTGAAAGTGTAAGTACCTATTCAGTCCCATATTAACGGATAAGTGATTTTACAATATAAAAATCATGATTCAAAGAATGAGTAACGTATCCAGTAATTTATCATGACTATACAATTGATCATAAATTAAAGTGTCTAACGCGTTGTGAAGGACGCATGACGACGGAAGTAAACCATATCCAATGACACGCTCTATCATTGACCAGTTTGTTGACGTGTTAGGGGCAAACATGCCCACTGGAAAACCGATATTACCTGTTGACCCGGGAGGTGGACAAGGTATAGGTCCTGTGGACACATTACCTCACATTATCACAGATTATCCAGTGGCATTGAACTGAAAGGGGAGGAGCGACGGTGGGCCGGATTTGTGAAATGTGATTCAACATTTTTGTTCGCAGGCTTCCACACAGGAACTAAATTAAACAAACAAAAATTCCTTAATAATATTTTTACTGTAGCACGTGTTATGTATAGTTGATTTAATTATATATGATTTAATATATATTTATTTCAATTTAATTGTCTATCAGTTTTTAAAAACATTAATTCTTATTTATTATATGCTATTGTAGTGTAAATGTATTCACTAGAGATATATATTTTTTCCAGAAAATAGTTAGACCTTGACTGTTCGTTTTGTAAGCAGCCAGGTGTTGATCTAGATCCTGACATTGATTCAAAACTGGTAACAACCACGTAAATATGTTTTATATTTTTTATTTCTTAGGGTAAAATGATTGTTTTTGTCAGGGCCATACTGGGTATACGTGATCTTTAACAAGTACCTAATTTCTATGAACTTCCAGAATATGATCACGTGATCTCCTTTTGCGTTTTATAAGACGATATAACTTCTGTTTTTGGAGAATTATTCTGAGTTGCAGCTCGGCTTTCTCTTACACTGTAAGTTGTATGTTGTGCTGTTTGGAGTTATTTCAAATTGCTTGGATTCAAAATTGTTGAATAAGGACAGCTTTTATACAAATTTATTCCGCTATGCAAAGCGGAGTGATAATTTTTGTTTCTACAAGGAACTGTAGACTTCAATACTACATATTACAGCATACGTCATCGTATTTCATCTTGGATTCTTCGTCGCGACTCGAAAGTGAAATAATTAGTACATTTTGTTATTAGGACTTAAAAAATCTTATTCGTGGAATATTTTTGGATTTGATTCTTTAAACGGTAAGTTCGTAAAAAAAATTTCTTCATTTTTACAGACTTTTTCCAGGAAAATAAACTATTATTGTATTTTTAAAAGCTTGTTGTTTTCACTCTTTCTTGTGTTGCTGTTTATTCGAGCCTAAACAAACGATACACGTGTAAATGAACTTTTATATTTTTGTTTTGTTATGTTTTTTATCCGTAGCCGACAGTTACAAGCCTTCGAGTAAGAAAGTTAGTCATTTATGGATTTAGTGTCAGTTATGTGTGACAAAGAATTGATTTACCATTTATAATAATTTAGACTTCTTATACGCAATGCATATTTTAATTGATACACATCTTCATAAATACAGCGTACAAATATTTCTCAAATACACAGCTATAGAAAGAATCTGATGACTGTAGACTTACATTAAAGAAAAAAGAACATGTACAATCCAATAATTATCAGCAGCAAGATGTGTCCAAATGACGTCAACGGAAAAGAAGAAGAATTTTTTCATTGTTTATTAGCGTGATAGCCTTATGATAATAGCTTTCTGTTAATCTCTTGATTATATCCTTAGAATCACGTGATACATAGCTTTCTGTCTATATCTTGATTATATCCTTAGAATCACGTCTGAAATTAAGTGAAATAGCTTAGAAATTAATGGCTGTTAACATGGTGAGAAGGCTGCCTTATATTTGATTTTCTCTTGCTATAATGATCGATTTGTAAATTACTGGTTAATATTTACGATAACTATAGCTTTATCATACACATCGTACATTTACCATTTAGATGTTTGAATATACACATATGTGTGTGGGAGAGATCTCTAATGATTACTTTGTTCCTGATAGTTTGTGTCGAGATACACGAAGAGAGTTTGATCGAATGAGAAGAGTATGGTGAGATTACGCCATCTTTAGCTTCACAGTGTTAACAGACTCAGTATTATTAGGATTAGATTATACTGGTAAACTAAAAATTATAAAGAAGCCCAGTGACGGAACATTTGTCTTATCGCTGACACTCTTTCAATGATGTAATCCTGACTGGAATTGATCAGAAGGCCATAACTCAAAATTGAACACCGGAAACAGGAAGAAAAAAGTCCTTACTGGATTACATTTTCCTACCAATAATTCGATTAAAATTTATCTGCTTAAATTCCATTTTTCTGCACAAATCATTTTCAATGTAAATAATGCATATACTAGATAGAAGAACCAGCCTGGGCTCTTCATATACTAGGGAAAGTACTCGATCGAAACAATATCTAAATGACTGTGTTTGTACAAAATTCTATTTACTAAAAAAGCACAACACAGCAGACCTCAAGGAGTACATCAACAACTAAAATACTTGGATAAAATCTTAGAAAGATAATCACTTCCAAATAATGCAACCATGCAGTACAAGATGTAATATAACCAATACCATGTTCAGATTCTGTAAGACTTATAGAGAACAAAAGATAACAAATGCAAACTATTAAAACTTTGCTTCAAAAAGTCCAAGATTTTCCCAGGAGGTTCCTTATCATACAATTTGTTCATTGAGTTCACAGCAAAATATTTCTGTTTCACAAGATGGAAATCAACACAGCAAAAACGTGTTTCCATATCATTTGACACTGACAGAATATAATACACTGATCGAGGTATACCGTTCATGGGTTTACATAAATCAGATATTTGTGTCCAATACGCGATTGGCACTCACAATACTATCTCGTCTCTGCGATCTCTTCTATACGAACGATAGCACTCTTTAATAGTGGGCTTTATGAACTGAAGTGTATTTGTGGAGTTTTCATTTCACATATGTCGCCATGTTCGACGTACATACTGACTGATATATTTCATGTCAATATACAGAATCTTCAGAATTTGGTGATACATTGCACCTTTAACTGTTTTATTATACCCCAGTGAATAGGCACCAAACTGCACAAAATTCCACATTTTATCAGCAAATCTTGTTTCTGTAATGTTTTGGATATTAACGGCTTGTTAGATTTAAAGTTTTATACGGCTTTCGCTTGAGTATGGTTGTAATGTCTGCAGTAATAATTGAATCTTTATCAGGCAAACAGCTTGAAGTGGTGCTATGGGATGTTGCTATGGCAACTCCATCTTTGTCGTCTGTATTAAGGGGCGTATGGTTACGATATAAGGCTCTCATTTCACTGAATTTGCTCTCAAAAAGAAGAGGATTTGTTGACGATTTTATTTAATTGGAAAGATCAAATAATACTCGGCGGTACCCAGGGTGTTTATTTTGGAACATACAATTTTGTAGTATTTACATGATTATTTGTTATGTTTTAAAGTGAGGACGAATTCGTTTGATAAATGGTGGAACGAAACATGGTTTCTGAACGTATAAGGTTCGTATTTTATCCTACATATACTGGTTTAGTTGGATTAGATTGTTTGCTAGTTAACTGAAAAACCATTTTCTTTCGTCTGAATCAAATCGATGGGTCTTTGCTTGAACATATATGCTTTTTGAGTGCATTCTTAATGCAGCCTGATGAAATTTCAGTTCCTTATTGCATATTGTATCAAGCTTCTAGATATAATATTTATATTCTGATCCGCACACATTCGAGTGAAAGTCAAGTTTTAGATCTTCCTAATAGCATGTATATAAGAGCAAAACGTTCCGATCTGCTACCCCACCCCCCAGTTGTTCTTATCTTAACTCTTATTGAAATCCAGGGATTTATGACATTTGTCTCTGACGTATCTAAGATGTGGAAGGAAGGTTAGTGTTCGGTCGAAAGTAAGCCCATACTATTTGGTCTTCCCCACAGAATGAATGAGACAACTCATAACTTTTGGTCGTCATCAATTTGACGTAATCAGTAAATGTACATAAACGAGTTTTAAGCTTTCAAAAATTTGAACCCATCTTCTTCTTCCTATTACTGAACTCTGTTTAAGCTTATCTGTAATTGACGGTCAGTTTGCATACTTTTTCATCTATAGCAGATCAAACGGTCATCGACATATACTTAACGGTCATTTCCTGGAATAAGGCATTTCACAATGCTGTTAATTTCGATGCAGAATAGGGTGACTGTATGCCCTGTGTATAACATTCAGAAAGGGTCCTGCGTACATTGCCTCTGAAATTTTCATCTTAAAATGATAGGAGATAAAGTTAGGTGGCCATCCTTTTAGACCCAAGACGAATAAGTCATAGAGTATGCTAACTTTCATGTGATGTCATAAAATTTCTCCAAGTCGAATAAGATAGCATTTTTATGTTCTGTACTTGTTATGAAAGCTTCTCTGATAAATGATTCAAGTTTCACAGAACGGTCTGTTGTGCTTATCTGATCCGTGAATGCACAATGCACCTCTAATAGCAGTTCTTTGGATTCAAGATACCATAAAAGTATACCATTTATCACCCTTTCCATGGTATTGACATTACACCTTGTTGATTACATAGGCCGAAAGTTGGATAGATCGGCATGGTCCTTTCCATGTATATGTATTCGTGATACAATTGTTTCTAACCAAGACTGCGGGAAGCCGCTAGTTTTCCAATTTTGTAAGGTTTGGCAGTGTAGTGAGAAATGCATCAAGTACGTGTTTCGAAAGTTGATATTAGATATTATCAGTTCTTTCTGAAGAGTTATGGGACCGATCAAGCGAGTCTTATAGTCCTCTGAAAGTGAAAGGTTTATTTCAATCTTCAGCATCAGCAGGTCTGAAACTTAGAATAACCCCAACTTTCTGTTCCCTTCACGCCGTTTAAGTTTTCAGAATAATTCTCTTGCGATGTATAATTTTGGAGAATGTTTTAGTTGATGCCTGGTAGGTTAGTCACCATTTCTTTAAATTTCATTTTTGTGTTTGAAGAAACTATTTTTATATTTTGCGAGTGATTTTCATACTCTATTCCATGATGATTAAATGTAGGTGCTAGAGTTTAACCTGGAGACGTAGAATCTCCATGTTTTTCTTTTGATGTCTGTAATAGTTCTACGAGATTTAGATTCGTATATACGGTATTTATTCAGATTTTCAATTCAAGCAATGACATTGAAATGATGAAGGATTTGTTTCTTTTCCCTGTTGGTGTCTTTTCGTGCGTCGTCAAACCAATAGTTTTTGATACGCTTAAGAATCGCAGACGTTTTTGGCATTGTATACCCAGTAGTGATTATAATGGAACATGATGAGAATCCTTCATGTCAGCGTTTTTCTTCATAAGTTTCATTATTAGCTTTCCATTTATAGCTGTTTTATTCACATCACAGACGACGAAACATAATATAGATACCAAACCGTCTGCCAAATAATTAGTACTGCGCAGACCCCTGAGAATATTAAATATATTCAGTCTGAAAGGGTTTGCTTTAATTCCAAGTGACCAACAACATAAACAATAACAACAATAGCTATTGCTACTACTACCACTAACATTATAGTTATCACTACAAAGACAACCATTCTTAACGTCAATACTGCTTCTCTTTATCCTCCTTTTTCTCTAATAATACTACTTATTCTCATCTTCCTCCCGTTCCACTTGCTACGACAACTACTACAGCAGCTAATACGATGGCTTATTATCATTTTTAGCTATTAAATGTACTATTCTGCGTGCTTTTATTTTATCTTATCTTCTTTTTCTCTCAGTTTTCTCCATTTATATTTATGATACAATTTTTTCAGTAACTTTTGTTACTTCATCTGTCATTTGTAGATCTATTACTAATAATAATAAGCAACAAAGCAACAAAAAAGAAACAACAAAACAACAGCAAAGCAACAAACAGTGACAATAAAGCAACATGATAATACCGATTTAATCGCATATACTATGATGTATTAACAATTAGCCAAAACGAAAGAAATGCACTATTTAACTTTTCTGAACGTGTTATATTAAATGTAGTAAAAAGTGTGAACCTTGCATTTTAGATGCTATCTTGAATAATTAGACGAAACTAGGAAACATTGTGCAGCCTGCGTCTCTAAAATTTGTATGCAGTTTCCTTTTTCTAAAGTAATCTATTTAGAATACACATTCTTATATCATCGGGTTCATTGAATGTGTGACTTGTTCACTGTATTACTAGTCATGATTTAGACACACGACGATGCCATATTTGGGCTAATGCCAATGCATAGGTTACACATGTGAAAGAGTCAGTGACACAGTGTCAGGAAGTAGTTGCCGATTTAAGTCAAAACCTGATTGGCGGTTACCACGAAAAGGAACGACATCAAGTTAGTTGGCTTCGGACCAGAATATGTATATGGAATTCAATATATTGTTATTACTAAGTCTCACTCCCAAGGGGCTTAGATTTCCATTCACATGAAATAACACTTCCTGGCTGAATATGTTTATAATACAATCATGTTAATATTGCTAGTATGAATTACTAATCGAATAGCTCCAATGAATTCAATAACAAGCTCAATAGTATTCACTCAGACAAGTGGTGCAATTTTATAAATATCTTTGTTTTGTTTTAATAGTAAGAGAAAGTGCACGAGATACCTGAATGGAAGAGACGGTAGTGGCTTTAACAAATTATACATTATCCCTAAGTCAACGAATTAGTACAGTAATAAAGCGAGCAATCATTCCACTAGAAACTATTAGCGTTTCGTCAATATAAATAAAACTCGTGAGATTTTTGGCGGTGTCTTGTGGTCATTTCGTTTAGCAGCGGCCGATAGCCAGTGCCAAATCATATCTATATCACTATCAATAAAAATCTTTGTCGAGTAAAGAGATCATTTGGATGAGTAGGCGGAAATCTTTCCAGACATCGATTTGCTGCCTACCATTGTTTTGCTGCTGTAGTCTGGTATCTTGACCTTTGTTTCTCATGCACTTTATTCATCAAATGATGCATTCTTATAAGATATATTAACTATTGTCAATGAAAAAGGGTCTATGAAAACTCTCTCGTAGCAAGACTAAATACGAATTCAAATAACAATTTTTCAATTACAAATATAAAGAAGCCATATTAAACATCTCTGCATTCCGCTGTCCATCGCTAACTACTTCCCTCCATTGTCCAGGCTGAATGTTATGTTCCAGCCATGCAA
The DNA here is from genome assembly GCA_028554795.2 of Sinohyriopsis cumingii. Classification (NCBI taxonomy): domain Eukaryota; kingdom Metazoa; phylum Mollusca; class Bivalvia; order Unionida; family Unionidae; genus Sinohyriopsis; species Sinohyriopsis cumingii. The sequence goes on from CM068827.1 coordinate 31,576,159, forward strand.
CGTGCGTCATAAAAACTCGAAGAACAAAACAAAGCCAATTTTATAGAAAGGCAATTTAATGTTAATGAATTTATTTTAAAACAAACTAATAGATAAATTATACAATGGTATGCATAAATGCAAAAAAAGGGACTTTTGTGTGAAAATTAACTCTGCTGCTTTTGTCCAGAGTTACCAAAGCGCTCGCCTTAACATATCACTGACATCTCAACCCTGCCCTTGTTGGTTCGATTATCAGGTTCGTCCAACCGGGGTATGTCAGAAAGGTTGCCAGTACCTTATTGTGACTTGGTGGTTCTTACCTGGTTTTCAGAGGTTCTTCCTCCACCAGATACAATGGCCATCAAGTATAGCTAATCAAGTGCTGCAAATAGCGTTAAGCTCACAATGTCAACAAGTCCACAAATATAAATGTTTATAGTGTTTTAATACCACTCCGGTGAACTCGTGTTATGACACTCTGGTGGGAAACTAATACCGTAATAGATCATTGTTTCGTTAATGTGTCATATTTTGGGCACCATGCCAACAAGTTACTAGGTTATTTGCTATTAATAGAGTAAGCAAAATATGAACAAGTTAATGCATGATATATTTTAAATGGAGACTTTAAATAGAATATGAAATGTATTTATTTGCTTTCATTAAATTTCGCAGTATAGTCTGTATTCAAGTCAACGAGGTCGGAACGCTTACTCGAACTCATGTGCATTTTCTCAACCATTGTTTTCTTAATTTAACTTGAGGTATGAAAAACATGTCTATGTTCTGTATCACCTGTGATGGCTTGAAGTAGGATATACACAATGAACCTTAGATAACAAGTTGAATAACTAAAAAAAACAAATAGGTTGAGACTTCCATCTGGCATATTCGATTATTTCCTATTGTTTATTACCTTCATCTACTTCACTCAATATAGAAACAAAACTCGTCTAAAATGGAATTCATTTTGGTAGAGTAATAGTAGATTTGTGCGTGTAAATGTTATTAGGTCTCCCCTAGATGGGCCATTATTTCCTTTTACTTTGCACGGTAAGTGTAAAGAAAACCATAACATTATTCTGTCTGAGACAACTTAGTGAACATTCACTGCAAAGAAAGCAAAGACACCGACTATCGGACATCCAACTTATGCAATATCGTAAGATCGTGAATTTAAGGATGTCTGCGCAGTTAATCTATGTTGTAGTGTTCCAGAACGGTCTGTTCTTGGACCTGTTCTCTTCATTCTATACACTCAGCCCCACTCAAGTGTCATAGATCATCAGCCAGTGTCTCACCAATTATACGCTGATGACACCCAAATATACAAATCTAGCCACCCAACTGAAGTTGATGCTACCATCCAAGGTGTAGAGAGGTGCATTTCTGATGTGAAATCATGGATGACATGTAACAAGCTGCAGATGAATGATGATAAAACCGAGGCCATTCTGATCTAACACAAAGACTGTCTCATTCACATCCTTTACCTCAAACAATAAATATCAGCAACACCAACATTAAATTCACACAGTCAGTACAAAACCTAGGTGTTACTCTGGACACTGCTCTCACATTGCAATAACATGTCATGACATATGCAAGGCTGCATATCTTGAGCTGAGACGCATTAGCTCCATTCTCAAATATCATTCATTTGATGCCACTAAAACACTTGCGTGTTCATGAGTACTTTTCAAGACTGGATTATTGTAACTCATTTATGTCTGGTTCATCTCAATATATGTTCCAGAAACTTCAAAAAGTTCAAAACACAGCTGCTCGGATCATACTTAGAGTACCACGATCAGAGCGCACCTCCCCGCTGCTCTGTACCCTACACTGGTTATTCATTCGATCCAGAATCAAACACAAAATTTGTTATCTGTGCTACGTTTCACTGACGGACTCCAGTCCAACATACCTCTCCGACCTCACCCATTTGTACACACCAGAAGATACTTACGCTCCTCTTCTGACAATCGTATACTAATTATTCCCACTATGAAAACAAAGTCATATGAACAACGTTCTTTTGCATACCAGGGCCCAGCAACATGGAATGAAGTGTCCGCTGAACTTAAACACAATGGCAAGGGATCCCAGTCAAGAGTGCTCTTAAAACGCACTTATTTCGACTGCAAGAACAAATTTAAAGACCTAATAATGTTTCCTACCTTAATTATTTCAGTATGTTGTTTATGTTTTCTAATTTCATAGTGTTTGTTTTTTGTAATCATATCTTTATATATGTTTTTTATGTTATAGGTGTTGTCTAATGTTGTAAAGCGCTTAGAGCTTCTAAAGATTAGGCGCTATACAAAGTCATTATTATTATTATTATTATTATTATTATTATTATTATATGAAATCAATATGTGTTATACAAATCTCGTCGTTGGCGGTCGTTCATTTTCTAATGATAACTTATTTACGTGCTTACATAAATTTGATTATTCTTTAATTCGTCAAATTGGAAAGCTCTTCAATCTGACTCAAATGGTGTGAAGACTATTTTGAGCTTTATAGTACAATAATATTCTACGGTTTACACGGCTCATTTGTCTACATATATAGTTACTATGTGGCTAATATTCTGTGGTTTACCCGATTTATTTATCTGAATAAATAATGAAATAATATTGCTGATATTCCATTACATCTAACATGCGACAGCGAAAACACTTTTAATATCCACATATTTTGAAACATAAGAATGTTATCCCCATTCAGACACTCTCTGGAACATTCTTTCGAACTCTATAAGAAACTAAAGTGTCCTTGACACTACGAGACAGAAGGATTGATGACTTTAAAATGGAAACGTTAAATGTTCCACCCTTCCAAAAAGTGGGTACATTCAATAAATTGGGGCGCTCTAAACTGTTCAAGAGACAACTTGAAAAATACCCTTTTATCGTGTTCTTCTTTTCTTAAACGCACTTTGCCAGTAAGTTTGCAGATTGTATATGAATTTAGGACAAGCATCAGTGGTAATGAACTCTAAGAATTTGTATGCGTTTATTCATGTTTCATTCTTAAATATGATAATCAAGTAAAGCATCATTTGGGTTGCTGCATGACATTCATATAATTTTATCTTTCCTCTTTTAGTCCTTCTCAATTTAAGCCCTCACGTTTTCCTTTTTTAAGGAGAATTCGCTCTATTCTCAAGAACGCCAATAGGATTCATTTTCTTATTACTGCCTTGTATTGGTTTTAAGTTTTGTCTGGAGACTTTAATTTTAAAACCGTGCATTCTTACAATGTTTATGATTCCTTTGTCTCACTCAAATATATACATTTGTTTCATTTCTTCTGTGGGGCCCAGGGTGGCTGAGTGGTCTAAAGCACTATTCTTTGCAGACCACTACCATTTCACCTCTGTTCGCGTGGGTTCGAGTCTCAGGTCCTGGCAATGAGGGTATTGAGGAAGCTTGACTTGGGTCTGAGGTTTTTACCGATTTTTTTTTTTTTTTTTTTTTTTTTTTGGGGGGGGGGGATGGTCTTTCTCTACCAATTATAGTGTGTTGAAAAATAGAACTAAACCCACAACGACAACAATTGTTATGTTCCCTTTCCCTCCTTGATACGAGTCATGTTGCACTAATACTTAAATTCTACACTTTTCTCCTTAACCTGAAATTAATAATATAATCTATGTGCAATATTGATAAAAAATCGATTATTTTGTTAGAAGGGTGATTGTAGGATAATCTCAAATCACATGACACAAGTGTTTAATTCTTGGAGAGAAACGATATATGCTATGTTTGAGGAACGCCTGATTTGTCTGCAGATAATAAACCTAATTAGACTGTTATAACAATACATAGGAATAGGCAGAGTGCTATATTCATCTGTGATAACGATATATATATATATATATATATATATATATATATATATATATATATATATATATATATATATATATATATATATATATATATATATATATCAGAATAAAGGAAAGGGTTCCTTTTGATAGTCATAACATATAGCGTTCCTACTTGTACGTGTGACTATCAGTCTGAATAAACAATTTTGATTGTTGCTTAATGAATCATTATCTCCGCATTGATCTCACACTCATCTATTGCATTTGACTAAAAGAAATCTAATGCATTTTGGAGTTATCACGGTCATAAAAGCCTTGGCAACATCAAACGTTAAGCATTCGCTGTCGTCTTTTCAAAACCCACAGCATTACTTACTAAAGGAACGTAACTGTATGTTCTTGAAGATGGGCTGGAATAATTCTTAAAATATTATTGAAATGGAAATATTTAGTAAACATTAATAATTAGTCTTATGTTGGTATTCTTTTGCTGATGGTTTGAATATAACTCAAATTACAAGATGTGTAACTTTTGATAAACACAACCGGGTAAGCTAAACAAAAATGTGTAAGCCAAACACAAATGGATCAGCTAAACACAAATGGATCAGCTAAACAGAAATCGGTAAGCTAAACACAAATGGTAAGCTAAACACCAATTGGTCAGCTAAACATATATGGGTAAGCTAAACAAAACCGGTTAAGCTAAACACAAATGGATAAGCTAAACACAAATATGTACGTTGACCATAAACTGGGTAAGCTAAACAAAACTGGGTGAACTAAGCAAAACGGAGCTAACTAAAGACAAATAGGTAAGCTATATGATTTAATGTGAGTCATTTTACACTGAATGTTGTCTACAACTATGTTTTTGCATTGTTCCCGTTTGAATTCTTTTTTTTACAAACATCTTTTTTTGTGAACCTGTGAGAATACTTGTTGGAGAATTTGATTGTAGAAAAACTGACTTGACGTCGATTATCATCTTGCTGATTAGAAAACTTAATATATTTAAATGTAAAATGAATGATCAATATTTAAATTTACAGTATTTTAACCATTGGATATCATCAATATATAAGTTGGAAAAGAACACTTTGAAAAAGTGCAATTTGAATAGACCCAGCTATATATAACCCCTTTGTCTAATTTTGCGGCAGATATCTGAATTTTGGAAACATTTTCAACATTCATCTGTCAAACATATTGTTGATATATTTCTCGCGATTGATCGAATGAAATATATAACTTGCAAAATGATTATTTATAGATATTCCATATATTTTGAGCAGCAGTCTTTGAATGAGTCTCTAACCTAAGGTCAGCCAATGACCAAAATAATCAAACGGATGGTAGACTGAACAAAACCCACACAAAAACAGAGGTTTCTATAAGGGAAAAGACATTTTAATAGCAGACGCACTTTTCCGTTTATAACAATTAATTATTTGTTTTACGCTATTTTTAATTTATAAGAGCATTTTTAACATCATGTATAATTAATATATCGTAAAAAGATAGTTTTATCATATAAATCTTTATTTTTCTTTATTGGAGAATAACCTAGTTCCCGACCGTGAGTTAGAAATCAGTGAAAAGTGTAAACAATTTTGTATTTTATTTTTATTATCGGAGTAAAATGGTTGGTTTGTATCAAGGTCATACTTGGGCTACATCATTTTTTAATGTAAACAGCCTCTTTTTGGCCATTCTGGGCTTTCCGAAGTTGCGCATTAATTAGTCTTAATAGCGATGCTTAGATAGAAATCTCTCAGTTGGGCTTTTTTCTTTACGCTGCAAAGTGTCTGTTTTGGATGTTTGGAGTTTTATATTAATTTTTATTCAAATTATTTGGATTCTGAAAGATAATTTTTTTCCTGGAAAGATTTGAGTGCTCATACAGAATTCGTGGATAAAGATATTTATTTAAATTTTATTCGGAAATTCAAATACCGGAATAAAGAAGAACTGTAGACGATACATCAGCATAAAGGCTACCTTATACGCCATCGTTTTCAATCTTGGATTTTTCGTCGGGATTCGAACTTGAATTCATTAGAACATTTCATTACATGGACTTCTAAAATTTAATTCGTGGATTATTCTTGGATTAGTTTGGATTTGATACTTAAAACCGTAAGCTCTTATTTGTTCAATTTTTACAGTGTTTATTTCCTGAGAAATAGATTATTAGTTAAATTTTTCAGAGCTTGTTGTTTTCACTCTTTCTTTTGTTACTGTTTATTAGAGTTTAAACACGTACTATAAGATCAGTTTGATGCCAGTGTGATTAACGGCTGCATTACTACATCGATAAAAAGAAGTTACGAATTTTTACAATAATTTTAGGACGGTGACTCTTTACAAATATAGGGTGTACGTACAATGCTTCAAATTGTGTATTTTGCCGAACAAATGAATATTTTTATGCGAAAATGAAGACATTTTTTTTTCATTAATATACTTCTTGTTCGGATGGTTACAGCCATCGTTTTGTTGTTTGGGGTAGATTTTTCTATGCTTTCTTGACGGCACCTTTTCATTGATTACATAGATGTATACTAATAGGTAAATAGTCTTGTCGTATTTTGAAATCAATTTATTCTTATTGTGGAGAGCTAGATGAAGCTTGTGTGTATGTGTGCGTGTCTGTGTGTGTGTGTGTGAGAGAGAGAGAGAGAGAGAGAGAGAAAAGAAGAAGTAATAAAATAGGCATAAATATCGGAATACAGGTCTAAATAACGTGTACAAGGGCAGATATACTTCTGAACTGGAAAAAGAAAAAGAAAGTCGTACCAAAAGTGATATCGCCTCTGTCTCGTTAAAAGTGGTATCATCACTGAGGCGACATCACTTTTCTCCCACTGACATATCTAAGTATCTCATTATCAATGTATATTAATAAAGCAGAAGATACTTACATGTTTTTATTTCTATATAAACAACAAAAAATATAACCGATCAGATTTTAGATAGATTTTCGTTTCTATTAATCATAATGGTAGATTTAAATAAAGAGAAGTCAATTTTAGAGTGTAGTCAATTTAACATTATCACTTTTTATATACCTCTTAACTTTCTCAACATCCTGCTATGTATTTAATTGCATGTGCAGTGTATTTGAATTAAAAATGTTTTTCCTTCAAGTATGGGGTTGTATTGAATTTGTTAAATCTAGTTCAGTTTTCAAGTTGTTTTGAATTTTGGACATTATAATAAAGTTGTTTATTTCTCTGTTGTCAAGATATCCAAAGATGGTATGATTCCGAAAATTCACTATTATCTCATAATAGACTAAATAGTTAAAGGTCAAATAAGGCAAAAGAATTCAAAATGTTATTTTATTATGCTTTGAGCATGGTGTGTAGATTAACATCCGTTTCTCCTGTAAAATGTATTCCAGTCACATTTACCGAAATTTACCGTTAAAATTAACGAAGACATTGAATATATAAAATTAAACGACTGCATTACCTACCTTGACATTTTGTAATGTAGACGTATTTTGACTGCATGGTCAGATCAAGTAAAAGTGACTAATTTTTACAGTATTCGTTCTCAAAATTCAGCAAAAATAGATGAATTGGTGTTGCATTTATTGAACGTATAAGGTAATTATGTTATTAATCAAAAACATATATTATTATACCTCATAACAGTGTCAGTGACTGACGCACAGAATATCACGTTTCAGGAAACAAAACAGTGCATATCCTCACGTGACCGAGTTTCTCCGTCTTGTTTGATTCGGTACAATAAACGATTTATTGCGCTTTTTGGGAAATATGAAGATTTGTTCACCCGCGACAAGTCGTATTTGTTATGTATACCTATATTTTTTAACTCTTGGGACATGATTGTATCTATATTATGTGTATTTTTCATGACTATAAATTGTAATGATCATATGTAAAAGATATTAGTTGCACACGGATATATGTCTATTTTAAGATATTAAGAGCGTAAATTGCGTAGAATATATAAATATTGTTGACGCAGGTTTTAATATCATTAATATTAAAATCAATAATAAAATATGTTGATAACTTTGTGGAAAATTCTCATTGGTTTGTGGGGTCCGATGGGTTTTTAGGAGAATTAAGTTATTTTCCATAGGATGGGTAGGTCAGGTGGGTTCATTTTTTACGATGTGGGATATTTGCAGAAGTCACATAACTAGTAGCAGAAAAATGTCTTTTCACCAATTACGTATGAATAAAAGTCCATGAAGCTGGACAATTTTAGTCAGCCTAATTTCTTATGATCTTGTTGTAAATACTATTTGATAGGATACTTTTGTTTTCATTATTCGTCAATTATGAAATGCTCATTGGATTCAAATATTTTTCTAGGAAAATTGTGAATTATTTAAAGGAATTCTGGGCAATGCCATTTTGATACATCAGGATTGGTAGCAGACAAGTACGTTTAAAAATCTGAAATTCATTCGGACATTCGATTCTTTTGGACTTTAATATAATATAACTTTTTATTATTATTTTGGATTCAATTCATACTACTGTAAGTTCCTCTTACAGTATAATTTTTTAAAACTTTGATAATTAAGTTATTTGTTAAGATTTACACAACATGTTGGTTTTGCCTCCTTATATTACTTAGTTTACGCTCAATTGGGGCTTCTCCATTGTATCCATGCAAAAATTAGCGTGGTCTTTAACAAACCATACACAATGCGCTTGTATTACCTTGATTTCACTTAAACGTTAAAATAGTTGTTGCTTCAGTACAGCTTCTTTTCTCGATAGGAGGGAGTATTGGGTTGGGGGAGGCCTTACTTTTTGGTTCTTTTTGTTTTTGTTTTATATCACCTTTTGAGGAATTCGGTAAATAATGTACCCAGTGACTGATCATGTAAGAGTCATTATAATACACGGACGACTATATGCAGAAATTTGCCTGTAATCCTCAAGATTAAAGGCTGTATACGTTAAAAAGCAAGCATGTGCCCACAACAAACCGTGTATTACCCCAGTATAAAATCAGGTATCTCGAACCGTAATCAAATCTGTTTGGGTGTAATACTGAATATAGTAAGTTTTCCACAAACCATTCAACCAGTCAATCGACTAATGAGAATGGGCGCCGCTCTCATCTATGCGTACATCGGACGTAAGTCTACTGGATATTTGACATCGAAAACTTTTATGAAAGGAGAAGTCTGTTTCGTGCATATTGACTATCCATAACATTAAAGTTGTGTGAAATATGCAAGACTAAATCTAACAGTTTTAAGCCTCCTTGATTTGATAATATACGTGCATATTGAGGCAGCATCATTTTGTATGAGTAACACAACTGTTTTTCCACATGGAACAAAATAAAAACTGTCTCATGAACGTTGATAGAGGAACCTCAGGAGGCTGCCAACCATACCTTCTCCAATTTGGACCACCTCGGCTAAATCCGCGAAACAAAAAGCCTTAAATGTATCTAGGCATAGACATTTGCATCAATAATCATGCATTTGCCGTAATTTCTTCTCAAAACATGAAACCGTAATCTATTTAAAACGCTGCAGACATTTATACGATTGAATTGGCCGTAGGACTGATGCACTTCAACTTCTCGGTCAATCCATATTTTGTGAATTAGCCGAGGTGGTTCGAATGGTAGCTAATGACATTTATCCTCAAACTATAGTTCGCAGAACGAAAGAGAAGTTTCGAGTGGCCTTGTGAATGTGCTGTTAATTTCCATAGTAACCGGCGTGATAATTGCTTTAAAGTGCTTACTTGTGAAATAGTGGACAAAACTTTTTAAACTAATTATGCGGTGGAATGTCCAAAGATATAATAAAACCAAGTCTGGTGATAATTACACTGAACAACAAACGGACTATATACGAAAATTCCATTTCATGTCAAAAAATCTTGATTTTATACCTACACTCCTTACAGCTAATCTTACCCAGTGATAAGTGAACGGGGTAATATATATATATATATATATATATATATATATATATATATATATATATATATATATATATATATATATATATATATATATATATATAATTATTATATATTACTAACGAAAACTCGTTCTTATTTGAAAAAATTAGCAATCAGCAAAATCAATAAAATATTCTAATGACTTTATTGCAAACCCTTCTGTGGATGAATATCATTTCAATGCGGTTCCTTGTACCATGAGGCGTTTTGCATTCCACGTTGCTGGTGGGAGGTAGACGATTTTCATCCTGTCAGTTATTTTGTCATTGGTAATAATTAGGCTCATGGCAAAGTCTCAAATGCCTGTATTACATCTGCTAAGGAGTAGGAATGAAAATATACAATGTGATGCATGTTTTGGAACAAAGTTTCACACGGTAGATATCAAAGTACTCAGGCTCTACATTCTTCCAACCTTCCTGACATAATAAATCGCTGGAGGAAATGATTGCTAATTATAGTTGGCAAATTGACTTAAATACTCATACATATGTACAGACGGATAGGCATGCATACAGATACAATACATTATTAAGGTTTAGGACAGTTTATGATATATCTATCTATTTATATATGTATAGTAATGTTCACATTGATTTAGTTGTAGCATTTGTTATCTGACACAAACGAACTAATTGAGATAATTAACGAGTCCCTGACGATTCAGAGAGACAGAGTAGATAATTAAATTGTATGTTGGGAGTTAATACATCATAAGCTTACTACAAACTGACTGAGACGAGGTAAATATATCATAGAAGAAGCTTGTAGCAAAACATTATATTTAAATCTAAAATCATTTCCAATCAACGCTGCAGCTGTATCCTAATATGAAATGGCCATAAGATCTCGTTGTGATGGAAGTATCACATAATGATATCCTTCTTGTTCGTTGTTAAATACGACCCCTCCCAACATATTGGTTAATTTTGAACGCATTTGCACACAATAATGTATTAGCCTCTCGTGAACTAAAGTGGCCAGATAGAAGGCATATCAACAATAAACACGGGAACAAACATCCATTATCGACGAGCCGCGTGGCATGCGTTGTTTCTCATTATTGCAAAGTGATTTGTTTGCAGGAAACATGAAAAGTGTCAAACTGAAGACCGTTGTGGACAATCTTTCAATCATCTGTCATAAGTGATGGCATGTTGTTAGCTATAACGTTCATTTTATAACGTTCTCAATGATAACGAATCGTATTTCTTCACAAATCTTTTGCGTGTATTCGTACTTATTAATTTCATCTGAAGACAAGCATCCTGGTTAAATTGAAAGACCAAACAAGAGGAACAAAAGTGAAATAGCGTATCAGTATGATCTGTAGTAGATTATTTTTGTTGCTCTTCTATTTTTCTTCTCTTTTCCCTTGTAACTGGTCTATATTATTATATATTCTGATAATGACAGAAACGTTTCAAAATGTTATGCGAAATACAATTTTACAAAGTATCTTTGAGTTCAAGCACAAACTTGTTCACCTTTTTTGGGTAGTGTTCATTAAGATGCTGTAATCAAAGGAACAGAATGAAACATTGAGGATGATCCCTTATGAATATGAAAAGGTGTTATTTGTGTACTTCAGCGTAAGCCGGAAGCATTTCATTCTTAACGTACGATGCGACAAATGAATCCAGGAACCGTGGTGTCTTAATTGGTATCTCGCCTGACGACCGACCGAAAGGTTGAGAATGCTACAGTCAAATCATCCCAGACCTTCATCCGTAAATCTTCATGGCACATTACTTCAATTGGGTCAGCATCAGGTAATAATTCGTGTTCCTGAACCATAAAGTACCAAACAAAACGCAATCTATGAGACGAGAGAGGCTGGAATACCGGGATAATTTACTCTCAATGACAAATCTGAAATGTATGCAACTGCTCAAATATTGAAATCAGAAACTGACCTTTTGCTAGACCTGACGACCTGATGTATGTACATCCAGGAATTTAAAACAGCCAATTCCCGTGATAATAATAGTTCAATATTTGCTCATGCCCCCCCCCCCCCCATTGTTGCAGAAGAAAATCTTTCCTAATTGATACCAGCCCCAAAAAGATAAAAAGTATACAGATCAAAGATCTATTCAGTATACATATATACATGTACATGAAATACAACAATTTAATCAATTACATAAACAACTGTGATAATACGTTACATTAAGAAGATACACTTCTCTTTTGAAATAAATCATTCACCAAATTTCAAACACAAATATATTTATATAAATAGCCGATCTGTTTTTAAAGCTAGAATTGGTTCATCATAGAATCGAGTGAACAATTGAAGTCATTGCCTTGTACAACTTCATAAATTGCTTATTTCCGGTTCACTCCAGCTTCACTGTGGCTGTTCTTCATGGTCCTTTCGCTTTTATTGTTGTTCATCATCGCACATGCCAATTGATAAGTTGATTGTTTTCTTTTAGAGTTTCTATTTTTATTGATATTAATTAAATCAATATAAGACACACTCATGATTTAAGCATGAAATATGGTTTTTATGAAGAAAGTAGTTCATTACAAACACGTTTAACTTCTTGTACACTGAACCTGAACTGTCAGGCAATCACATACTGACGTACGGAAATTAGCGTGGAATAGAAACTAAGCCAAATGACGAACCAACAACAGGTAATTAAACTATTTTAATATATTGACATTTCATCTCAGTCATTATTGCTTTAATCCACATTTCAAAAGACTATAAAAGCCTCTCTCTCTCTCTCTCTCTCTCTCTCTCTCTCTCTCTCTCTCTCCCCTTTGGACGGTTTGACTAAACTTTACCATCACTCATAGGTCTAGAAGCATCGTCGTATGACACTTAGCGAAACTACCCAAGGCTCCTGTTTTCATGGACTTTCACCAGTATCTAGCTACGCTAATCCAGAGAGAAATAGAGGGACATACAGACAGACAGACAGACAGAGACACAGAGAGAGATGGGGAAGGACACAACCATATGGACATTTTTATATTTAATAAAATTAATCGATTTTTAGAAAATTAAAACAGCTTTAAGAAACAACAACAGCAAAGCATAAAAACGCTACTGTGTATGTGCCTCGTAACCGACAAATTTAACATATAGGCCTAGTGTCGACTGGCTATTGCAACTATGTATCATTATTATGAACACTGTAGATAGATCCCAAGAAAAGCGTAAACATACCGTTACGACGAACCAGATTACTCTAGGTTACTTGGTTTAAGTTCAGTTTTAATGTTTTCGTCCTGCGCAATATGTTTTTTTCTCTCTCAATCCAGATGTTTGCTTATTTTGTCCCTTAGGCACGAGAAGGGAGACGGGAATGTAAAAAGCAAAGGATTCCGATGAAATTGTGTACCATTTTAATTTCATTTGAAAACAGGGACTTTTTATCGTTATGTTCATATGTCATTTATGATTAAAGAATGAGTAGAAATTCATCATTGATATATAGGCCTGCGGTTGAAAGAATGTTTATATATTTGTATTATGGACGGATCACAATTTGATATACCAACAGTACTGGTATATCAATTTGCTTTAGATCAGCACTTTAAATGCCATGTTATTGTTAATGTATGTTATATATAGAAAAAAAAGTTTGCTAATTTGTTAATTATTTTTGCTGATAAATTGCTTTATAGTTGTCGATTTTAACAGTACGTCTGTGAGTCAGAGTTGCTGTCGGTGCCTTGATAATCACGGGTTTAACATGTAAGTAAATAATGTGCATTGACTTTCGTTTTGTTAATCGATGTAGTAACAAGCAAGTCAATAATGCTTATTGACTTTTATATTTGTTTCCAGCCAGCCTCAAATTATATTAAAAATTATTTCATAGTTACTTCGCTAAACATCAGTCCAAGGCCATGTTGGTCTCTTGGGTCCTTAATTTTATCGCTGACGGCCATAACGCATTCAGTAACACATCTGTACTCAAGGCCAAAGGATGAAAATCAGGATCCTTTCACAGCTTAAAGCAGCGGCTTCTCTAATTGATACTGTTAGTTTGTCCGTCCATTCGCAAATCCGTTGATACATCCATCCTAAGAAGCCAGCTAACAAAAAAAAAACGCAAAAACAACTCGCATTAAATTTATCTCACACATTATTTTGATATATAGATAATTTAATTTTCAAGCCATGAGAACATTAGTACACACTTTCAACATGTTGAGACTTGTCCTTTATTTTTATAAACATTGTTAGCACGATTAAGTAAAATCAAATTGTGAAGGAGAAATAATATTTGGTACGTATATGAAGACGACCTGTTTAGACCATAATAACAGTTCATTTTTACAGATAAACCTTTAGGACTCAAACCAAATCCACTTCAGATAGACAAATGTAATTTCCTATAATCTTGGTATGCATACGCACATTGCCTGATTAAATTTTCTTGCAATTAAAGCATTATTTCCATTTTCACAAGATTTCAGATGTATTTGACTTGGACATTTCGGTCTTTATTTTGCAGTAGTACCATATGTGCGTTACGAACACATATTGGGGTGGAGGCAGAATGAAAAGTATTTTCAGTTATATTTATCAAGAGTCATTATTATTATGAATGTTCTATGCCTTCTCCTGTAGGCTTCTTGAAAATAAAGGCTAATTCAAGTCCGAATCTTGATGTATCGAATTCGGCTTGTAATTCTTTTATATTCATACTAATGTTCGGTAAATACATTATGTAGCAGAAATAGTATTCCATGTCCATGAATGTTTAGTTGAGTTACAACCAGGAAATATACCTGGTCGCCATTTTTCTGTAATATTCTGCAATGCCCCACGAGAAATAAAAAGCCGAGAAATAAAATGCCGGTAGTCGAATCTTGCCATAATCGCCATAAAAGGACAATTTATTTACTTTTCAATGATTTTGTTCTAAACACAGAGTAAAAAACCATTTATTCAATATTTATAATCCGATGCCAAATAAAGAATTAATCGTAGTTTTGGATATTAAAAATGTCATTTCAAAAGAGACTTGTATAATGAAAACATGTTTGTTTAAATGTCATTTAAATTAAACAAATAGATCTGACACTGAGCGTATTGTATTGGACAGCCCAATTTTAGTTCACCAATTAATTAAAAGCGGAAGTTTAATGACGAGACAAAGAATAATTCATAATTTCAATTTCCGTTTGGTAAGATCTCATTTATATTACAAGAAACCATCTTACTTTCAGCATCGTTTTTACCAGCCTCATCACTACCGCTCTAAAAGGAATGTATTTTCATTTTACTTGTGATTTGTGATCAAATATATAGATTTTAAGATTCAATTTTCGTTACGGTGCGTACACAAATGTGCTAACAGCTGCCTCGCTTGGCGCTCGGCATTAAGAGGTTAGCGTTAGGGCTGGTCGGCCTGGTGTCAGGATAATGGGACTGGGTGGGACATCATGCTACATGTCTGCAGCATGATGCCCCAGTGCTAAACATCACTATAAGCTGCCACATTGCAGACATCGTAGCGATATGACTGAAAAATTGTTAAAACTACTTTAAAAATCCAAATCCAAATCTGGTTAGGCTTGATATTAAAAATGACATTCACTGTTAGATGTAACATGGTATCCTTAAACGCATTTTTCAACAAACGCTCACACTCTAACCTTCCTTCCTCCAACCCCAACACCCTCTCTCACCTATGATATGTCTTTATTTCTTTATTTTCTATTTTATTGTATATTTGTAGGTAAGAAAATCTTTACCAGCAATGGGACTTTAATATCAATGTGTTTGCCTTGCGACAGAAAAGTACCTTATTTTAGTGATAATTTCTTATGAAGAGAACCGCATTTTACTCAGAGAAAATGATCACGAATTTATTTTAAATGGTCGTTCAATATGAAAGTTACTCGTCCAGTTTAGGGTATTGTTTACGTAGTATTGCGACGATATATATTGCGTGTATTTTGAAAATATAAGTACGTTGTGAGTAGTCCTCTCTCTCTCTCTCTCTCTCTCTGTATGTCTCTCTCTCTCTCTCTCTCTCTCTCTCTCTCTCTCAAAAGCAATGATTTGATACGCCTAACTGCTAGTTCATTATATTATATTGTTTGTGATGTTGTAATGGCGAGGACATACTCAGACTGCTACATTCCCGAACGACACACCGTCTTCTTAGAAAGACTTATGCACACGGTCAATTTTCACTTTGTAACTTAGAGAAGTAATTTATATTCGAATTTTAGTTAAATGTTTGGTTTCCCTTCCTTTTTTTTTCTTTTTTCTTCATAGTTTAAGACCTGGAGTCGTAATGCTTTGGATCAGATGAATATCACAAAAAGAAAACATATGATCAAGCATTCATTAAATCGTGTGAGTTACTGATACACAACAGTCAGATCTTCTTACTATGGCCTTATCATTTATCAGTTTATTAAACACCTTTCTGTGCCTAAAGAATTTTAAAGGTAAAGAAGTTCGTTTAAGTTCGGTTTTTCTCCCTAGAAATGATTTGTCGGAAAATTAGCCTAAAGATGAAATCTTAGCTTGAGGTTGGTAGATTAGCGGAAATTCGATTGCCGAGAAAAGTGCATGAAACTGATTAGTTTTCAACACGATTCCTTTATTCTGAAGTGATTCTCTGATTAAATATACACCAATTTGATTTACTAAACGAATACACTGCATCTTTCATTGCATGCCAGAGGCGCAAAAGATGTCGAAAATATCGATTTAATTTCTAGTAACAAGACTGTCATCGTAGAGAGTGGCGCAAAAAAAAAAAAAAAAAAAAAAAAGAACCCTCTGGAATAAAATTCAAATAAACGACTAATACTAAACTGTATATAAACCATCAGAGGAGAAAACGATATAATACCATTCCAGTTTATTAAAGCGGATGCACAAAATCATTAGTTATTACGAGTACTCCATGGTTTTAAATGTATTTTAAAATGCATCCGCAGCGACAGTACGAGAACTAATAGTAGCTTCCTGCCCGGACAGGAAATTACATTCTTTACATTTATTTTCTAAAAAGTTATACCGTAACCTCAATTCTGATTTACCGCGCGCGCGTGTGTGTGTGTGTGTGTGTGTGTGTGTGTGTGTTTTGGGTGGATCTAACAAATGGTTCGTCAAAATAATTCGTATCACCAAAGTTTTATTTAAACTACCTTTGACTAGATTGTTATTATATTTTGTCAGAGCTTCTAAAAGACGCATGCATTTTATCAAGAAATCAAGGACAATTTTCTGTATACTTAAAAGCTATTTCAGTAAGCTACATGTATGATAAACATTCCATGAATTAAATTCTCCACCAGAGTTAGATGTATCCTCTTGTTTAGCCAGGGCCACGGACAGGTAGGACCTCACGGACAAAAATCAAGGGCGCCAACAACGGTTAGAAAGGATGCTATTTTGGTAAGCTATAGGGGCATAGTGGAGAACCTTTCCAAGGGCCCACATATCATGTCCGCGGCCCAATGTTTAGCCGAAGATGCTTTTCCAACTGACTGAATTAATATAAAGTGAACATGTATATATCTTTCACTTGACCGGGGGGGGGGGGAACTAAAGCCGTTCTGTTCAAACTACTTTTAACAATCAACATGATTTTACCCTTTGTGTTTGGGGTGGGATGGGGGAAGGTCCTTAAAGAATGAGGACAATACGTGATTGTATACAGTTCTGTACATATATTAGCGATGAACAATCTACAAAACAGAACATTGTCCATTTGTCATATCTAATAATCATTAAGACGAAATGCTAAAATAAACCGGGATATCACATCCTACTGAAACGTTTGTTGAACTCCACGATGATGGTTAGAAATGTTAACAAGTAGTATAACAAGGTCTTGGTTTACACTGGTACAGCATGAAATTTAAATGTGCTGACCTGACGATAATTTAGTTTCATAAGAATACATATAATAATGATGTGGTATTAAACCAAATTCCAAGATAGTTACTTCCATAAACAGGGCAGAAAAGTAACATCTTGTAGGTTAAGTTTACAGTATGTACAAATACATGTCATATATAAATTCAAACAATACTTTACATCTTGTAGTTATGTATGGAGGCTTGTTGATTGTTTAACTTTCACACGATCTGTTTCAATAGACCAACCCATACACTTAAACTTCATTTGAATTGTATGAGCCTGAGTCTAAGTACCCTTAGTAAAGTCTGGTTATTGTTCTATTATTAGCAAGGTACAGTGTGAAAATATGTCATTGTGCTAACGGTATCACGAACATATTGATATTTGGTTGTCCGTAGCGGTATAAAAGTCTTAAAGATTAAATAAAATCTGCAATTATGTCAACAGAAGAGTGATGATACAATTTTAATGTAAGAAATAAGGTTTGATATGTGTGTATGTGTGATTTGGATTTTTAACGTGGTTTTAACAATTGTTCAGTCATATCGCTGTCTACAATGTGGTAGACATGTAACATGATGTCCCACCCAGTCACATTATCCTGTCACAAGGCCGACCAGTCCTAACACTAACCTCTTTATGCTGAGCGCCAAGCGACGCAGCTGTTAGTACCATTTCTGTAAGTCTTTGGTATGAATCAGCCGGGGTCGAACCCACGACCTCCCGCATCCGAGGCGGACGCTCTAATCACTAGGCCACCGGAGCGGTAGGGTTTCCTATATGATTATGCCACGCACGTAAATGCATAATTGCCAAAAGACTTCATTATTGTAACTAAAGAAAAGATACGCAAAAGAAATCAGGATATAATTTATAATTAATTTTAAACCAAACGTGATCCAAATATTACTCAAGCAAGTTTAAGAGATGACTGCATCTTCATTATGAATATAGAAAAGTAGTGCTGAAACAGATTTCCAGAGCTAACTATAATAATTTTGAGTACAATATCTACTTTGTCAATTATATACAAGCTTCCAAAATTATGTTTGGTGACTCTTTCACATAACTAGTTTACTTTTGAAAATATATTTAAATGACAATCAGGCTTCCAGTTATCAGTTACGTACTCTTGCGTTGGTGTGATTGGAGAGATACTGCTATATGGGATTGAGCGACGCTTGTAACTCGGCTGCGCCAAAAGAAAAGAAAACCTTTCTACAGCAACAACAGTTTATATAATAATATAATATAGCAGACAATAGAGTTCTAATCCTTTACAGTAGATCGAAGTCATGCAGCGAGTAACAAGTATCTCCTAGATCTCATGCTCCAGCGTCCAAACCCACAAGGCAATGCGTTCATCCCGCCAAAAGGATGGAATAACATTGGGGTATATGAGAACTTGCTCTCGCACACGGAATTTATTACTCAGCAATATGCATAAAGCCATTTAATTTCGAATGAGATATTTAAGGTCTCTCCCTCCCTCCCTCCCTCTCTCTCTCTCTCTCTCTCTCTCTCTCTCTCTCTCTCTCTCTCTCTCTCTCACTCGTGTGTATGGAAATATACATTCGTACATTCTGTGACATGGACGGCCTGTATAATGTTCCTATATATTTGAGTTAATATTTAATTATGAACCAGACACAATAGTTCCACTTAGTGGTCTCTTAAAAGCTACAGCCAGCGTATATCCATATAGAGTCTGCAGTTATTTGTTAACATATGTACGTATGACTTCTTGTGATCTGTCTGGGGCTCTGAGAATCTCGCTATCTTCTAAACGGGCTATACTCAACGTGTTCTGCGCTGGGTAATCTGCAGTTGCTGGAAGCCACTGCTCTGCTTCACGTATAAACAACTGTATACTATTTATTTGTCACAAAACGTAACAAAAAGGTGTAAAGTCTTTCTCATGCAAGTTAGATAGTGTGGATATAAATACATCAATACAGACGCAGAGACGCACAGAAAAAGTCTTGCGTTTCTATTGGACCATAGGCACGATTTTTCACGTTTAAAGACGGCGTATTTATGTTAGCTCTTTAATTTAACTCTGTTTGTCTATAGTAGGTCCAATTGTTTGAAATAGATTCTTAAATGGATCTTCATGTCAATAAAAGTTTATTTTCAATTCCGAAATATTTATGAACATATCTGTGTTCTCGATCTTCTTGAATTAAATGTTTTGTTTGGAGTTTAATTTCTAAATCATTTCTGCTTTCTATTTATGAATGACAAACAGTATTAACATTTCGCAAGATTTAAAACGATTCTTCGAACGATATTGATGGATAATTTAGCCTTCATCATTGCTGTTTCCTTTCTGTTAAAATGGGCAGCCAGTTTTGCTGGGAAACCAGGGTATTCTACAGTTTGATTGAATCTAATTGATCGTATGCACCTTGTGGACCAGTGTGGTGATTTTATGGAGTGATGTATTAGATTCTTAATATTGCCAATAGTGATAGTAACGATATGAAGGAGACTTGTGGACGGTTGTGGTCTGAGGATTTGATAAAATTTGAATAATAAGCAGATCGACCCACATTGTGTTTTAGATGAAACTATGCGCAATTTAGCGAGCTCCTGTATATTAATTTCAATGGTATAGGATGGTACCGTCTCAGAGATCTCATTAGACATTGCGGAAACCTGTGGTCAGTCTGGAGGTTCTTGTTAATGTCGTGATGTGAGATGTATTAGCTGTCACCCATTATCTCCCTAATGTATACTTACTAAGCCCAGTAAACAATGTCAGTGCACAGTCATGAAAAGTTGATATCTAGGGTCATTTGTCAAGTATAACTACCGGAACAAATAACTGAATCTGCCTAAGGAAACTAAAAAGAACAATATGTCTACGGATTCTTTGATAGTATATAAATTTCGCCATGCAATGTGTGAATGCTTATAACGTAGCTGTTTAAACCTATGTCGTGAAAATATATCTCCGAATCTGGCTTCCTAGAATTTGTCAATCACACTTATTCATGTATCAGCCCCCTTACCACCATGTCTTTACTGAGAAATTTGGTTTAACGATATATAAGAAGAAACAACAACAAAAACAACCCTTTGTTTCCTCTCATCTGCTCTGTCGCAGGTAAAACAATATACCCTTGTGCTGAACATATCTGAATTGCAATTAGAAGAAAACAAACTGTTGTCCAAAGATTCTCTATTCACCTTCGTTTTGTTCACCTCACTTTTCATCGCATGTTCCTCTAGAAGTTTATTTACAAATAAAACAACTTGGATGATAATGTTTTAATTTTTTGAAGTGAAAGATCGCTTTGCAAAGGTTTAATTCACCTGAGAAGAAGGATCACACCTACGAATTTCTGTAAGTCCGACATAAAATGAATAAATTTTATATGATAGACTCTTCTATTCTGTGTTATTTGACCTCAGTATATCAAGTAAAAATACATGGAAGAAAATAAGTAACGAGTAAATCTAATTAATAGTGAAGCTCAACATTAAAGCACCCTGGTCCATCCTAATTCCGCCAGTATTCATAAATCTTACCATTCGCCACATCTAACTAAAGTTTGGAAGGAATCAAATAATTTGTTTTGAAAAGGCTATCTGACATAAACCATTCTTTGAATTGATCAAGATGTTAGGGTTAAAAAGAGTTCAAATATTCACACTGGAATTAAGAGATGTCACCATTTAATTTAGTCATCGAAGTCGCTCGTAATTCTGCCAATGTCGCATTTTGGCCAATGTTAACACCTAGCCGTCCGCTTGTCAGCAAGAATGCCT
Source organism: Sinohyriopsis cumingii (assembly GCA_028554795.2). Lineage (NCBI taxonomy): Eukaryota > Metazoa > Mollusca > Bivalvia > Unionida > Unionidae > Sinohyriopsis > Sinohyriopsis cumingii. The sequence goes on from CM068827.1 coordinate 31,597,595, forward strand.
ATTTTTTTCTCATTACTCAAGTCCACCCATCAGTTTTCTCTGTGGTATGTAAAAGTTAATTTCCTGTAATTTTTCATTATTCATGTCTTGTCCTTCGAGGTTTATAGACCTTCGTGGTATGGATATTAAAGTTGATAGGAAGAAAATAGAATTTAATATGATTAAGGAAATTTTTCATAGCTATGCTATATACGATCAGATGTGAATTTCCCCTGGAGATGGGAGCATCATTCAAAACACCTGAGACCCATCCAAAAGTGAACGTTTAACAGGTCATTATGATCTCGGTACTAGTGTACATGTTTAAAATATTTGCTCTTCATGTGATTGTCTTGGAGCGACGGGAGTTCTGTGGATTCATCCATCGTTAGAATTAAGTATATTATCTTCAGTCTCTCGATAATAAAACTACCTTTATTATTATTGTGTATCTCTCTAATTAGTTCCATGGGTCTTGAAAATTGTTATCACACTGATAATTACTTACATAGCAGGAGAACCTTTGTACCAAGTTCTATTGGCCATTATTCTAGTTTAACTAGGCTGGATGAGATCTCGCGAAGCAACGTAAGAGGTCTACTTGAAGGAGGCTGTTGATAATTCAACATATATTATGATTTTCTGAGCCTAAGGTAGAGTTGTCTTCAATGAGGCTAGTTAGGAAGGAATATTACCAGACGCCTTTACAGAAAAATGGACACTCATTTTCAGCAAGTGCTATACATTTTCAGCAAAGTAGTTCACCTTGACCTTGTCTTACTGTATTCTGTAAAGACGGCAATCCAACAAGAAAAAACAAACTGCCTGCAGAAATGTCCCCAAGGAAAGGCAAGGTTCATAAATTCCCAAACGTATCTATACTTACTATTAGCGTAGTAATTGGACACTTGTAGACTAATTTAGTAATTAAGCAAACATATAAATACGTTCTCCAAAGGAGAGCAACTGAAGCCTATTGATTTCTTGTAAATATACGTCCGTCAACTTAATTTGGAGCCCTCCATCCCACATTGAAAACATTTCGACTTTATTCTTCCTTTATATTTTAATCATATTTGGTCTACATTATTAATCATTTATTATCTCTATATAAAATATGTGTCAACAGCAAAAGAATACAATTGCAATAAAATGGCAGGGCAATATTTAAATTATGATAAAAGTGTATGAAATCTAAGCACAGCAAACTTCTTCCATCATCAAAGAGATACTTAGAATTACTTATGCCTAGTTGTAATTTATTTATGCATGTATTATTTTTATGTACATAAAAGTTTTTAATTTTTTTGTTTGGAAATAATTGGCGTAAACGTTTTAAAAATAAATTTTAGAACAATATACTGTTTTATTAGGTTGCAAAAACAATGTTTTGACGAAAAAGAGAAAGTGAACAGAAACGATTAAGACAGCCTAATAACTAATAGCCAATGATACATGTGAAAGCGCATATAATTAACCAGCAATATACATATCAAGTGTAGTTTAGTACATCCCAATGTAGCTTAATAAAGTCGGCTGTAGAGTTTTTCAGGAAAACGCAGAAAGATAAGAAATATCAAAATGATCGATTCAAAGTATTTCGACACAGATTAGCGGAACATAAACTAATATTTAGTTATGATATTCTCAAGTCACTTTTTTATATCTTGGACTTATAATTGCTTTTGCACTCCTATAGAACTCCAAAATGTCTTTTCCTAGGTGTTCCAAAATGAGTCAAATGTCTTCTTGATACATGATACAAAGAAACAGGATATTGACTACTTTCGTTTTGATGCTGGAATATGCAGCTTACATTTATGAAACTGAAATATGCCAAGTCAATAAACGAAAGCAAATCAATATTTACTATGTGTGACAGCGATTTACAAAACATTTGCATGGGTCACCAAACTATGTGACCTTATATGTACACGTGATTGGATTGACATCACGCGTTTTATGTACATCACGGTTGTCGTATCGGAATATTTACATATGGTTACCTCGTAGCTGGAATTGTCAAATTCGTTGGCATTTAATGCAGTGTATTTGTTGTTTCGCATATGGCTATATCCTTTAAAATATGTATTGTGAAAACCTATTCGCGACAAATACAGAGTAAATGAATAAATAGTTTATAAACATTACCATGTATAAATAGTGCTACAAACCATAAAATAAGGATGTGACTGAGTAACAACACTTTCACGACTACCCATACAATGGGACTGAATAAAAATCAGTATAAGTAATGACAAAACAAATGAGCGCAAATAGGCTGGTTATCAAAAATAAAATAGCAAGTTATCACTATTTCATGCAGATTTAACTTTCTCGCCCTGGATATATCGAGTACATTCGACAAGTACAATATTTACTGCATGATATAATTTTCTTGGCCTGATATCTCGAATGCATTAAATATATACAATATATGCTGCTTGTCTAACACTCTTGACCTGAATATGTCGAGTACATTCGACAAGTACATTATCTATTGCCTGATTTAACTTGCTCATCCTGGATAGCTCGGGTACGTTAGATAAATACAACCATCTCGAAATTGTGTTGAATGCTCAATAGATTTTTAGTGAAGAGCGCGAAATGCAAGAACACAAACTATGGGAACTCGTCCATTGCAAAAGGGATTTGCATTATTTCTCCCCTTAAATTTATTCAATAGCCTGACTGGTTCCGCCTTGTTGTGCATTAAGACCTTACGAAGCATGACTCATACACTCATATACACTGACATCTGTATTCTCCGCTTTGACACTGATGCCAAGCAATTGGTGTTGGTAGTCGTAAGTCTGTTAAACCACACATATTACACACTAACACTGCCTATTCGAAATACACTGCTTATAAATGAATTTGATAAACGTTTAGATGGCAACATTTTTTCAAGCCGAAATATATCACAGTCACAACACAAAACAAATATTCAAAATCTTTATTAGGCTTGTACCCATGTAAGATTTAACGAAACCAATTTCAATAATTGATTAAACTTGGTTTTGGCTACAATACAACTGTGAAAATTCAATTCCATGAACTAATCTTATTTGACAGACTGACAAATTTCACAATTTAAAGTAAGCAACAAACAAAGCCATTTAAATACTTTAGTCACGAAACTGTGCCCGCGTCAAGTAAACGAAGGTGGCAGAGGTAATCTCTCCCTCTCTCTCTCTCTCTTTCTCTCTTTCTCTCTCTCTCTCTCTCTCTCTCTCTGATAGCATTATAATGATAATAATTTAACTTAAAAGAAAGAAGCTTCTGTATATACAGATAGGCAATGATACCATTATTATTATTATTATCATCATCATCATCATCATTATTATTATTATTATTATTATTATCCAATTTACTTTATTAGCCACAACTTCCCGTAGCGATAGTTTAGTACAAAGATGATATACGAGTTCAAGCCTAATACGCATGGATGTCCGATTAAATTAGGAGTGAACTTGTGCACTATCCGAACATTGATAACACCAGAAACACATTAGTAAGTCAAGTTACAAGTGTACATCCCTATAAGATATTTACTAGTCTTCGTAATTGTTAGGATATACTGGTGCACCAGAAACAACACCGCATCTAAGAAAGTGACTTTCAATGTTCGTAGTAATATATTGACTAAAATGTATTCCTTGAGAATGCTAGACTGTTTACGAACAAAGAATGATGAACGGAATTTGAGTGTATAGCATAAGATAGAGAATACATCCCCATATGTGGCCTTGTGCTAAGCTTACATGTTGATTTGATAACCACGAATTAATGCCTGTCAGCCATAGTCGTAAAGATCAAACCAGCACAGACAAAGCATGTACGCCAATACAATAGCTGTAGAGATCAAACAAGCCCAGACAGGTCATATAGTCGTATAGATCAAACCAGCACAGACAAAGCATGTACGCCAATACAATTGTTGTAGAGATCAAACAAGCACAGACAAGTTATATAGTCGTATAAATCAAACCAGCACAGACAAAGCATGTGCGCCAATACAATAGTTGTAGAGATCAAACAAGCACAGACAGGTCATATAGTTGCATAGATCAAACTAGACAAAGCCTGTACGCCAAAGCAATAGTTTTAGACATCAAACAAGCACAGGCATGTCATATAGTCGTATAGATCAAACCAGCACAGACAAAGCCTGATCGCCAATGCAATAGTTGTAGAGATCAAACAATCACAGACAGGTCATATAGTCGTATAGATCAAACCAGCACAGACAAGGCGTGTACGCCAATAAAATAGTTGTAGAGATCAAACAAGCACAGACAAGTCATATAGTCGCATATATCAAACCAGACAAAGCATGTACACCAATACAATAGTTGTAGAGATCAATCAAGCACAGACAATGCATATAGTCATATAGATAAAACCAGCACAGACAAAGTAGATACGCCAATACAATAGTTGTAGAGGTCAAACAAGCACAGACAATTAATATAGTCGTATCATCAAACCGGCACAGATAAAGCATGTACGCCAATACACTTGTTGTAGAGATCAAACAAGCACAGACAAGTCATTTAGTCGTATAAATCAAACCAGTACAGACAATGCACGCAAGCCAGTATAAAAGTTGTAGAGATCATCATAATGCAAAGTGTGTGTGTGTGATTAGGATTTTTAACGTAGCTTTAACAATTTTTCAGTCATATCGCTACGATGTCTGCAGTGTGGCAGTTTATAGTGATGTCTAGCACCGGGTCATCATGCCGCAGATATGTAGCATTATGTCCAACCCAGTCACATTATCCTGACACCAGGCCGACCAGTCCTAACACTAACCTCTTAATGCTGAGCGCCTAGCGAGGCAGCTGTTAGTACCATTTGTGTAAGTCTTTGGCATGACTCGGCCGGGGTTCGAACCCACGACCTCCCGCTTCCAAGGGGGACGCTGTAACCACTAGGCCACCGGAGCGGTTCATAATGCAATGAAATACAAATTATTATAACTGACTTATCCAATACGTCAAGTGTGCTTCCAAGAGAGAGAAAGAGAGAGAAAGAGAGACAGACAGACAGAGAGAGACAGAGACAGACAGACAGAGACAGACTAAAATGTATTCCTTGAGAATGCTAGACTGTTTACGAACAAAGAATGATGAACGGAATTTGAGCGTATAGCATAAGATAGAGAATGCATCCCCATATGTGACCTTATGCTAAGCTTACATGTTGATTTGATAACCACGAATTAATGCTTCGTTTGAAAAGATCAAACACAGACAATGCCTGTCAGCCATAGTCGTAAAGATCAAACCAGCACAGACAAAGCATGTACGCCAACACAATAGTTGTAGAGGTCAAACAATCACATACAATTAATATAGTCGTATCATCAAACCAGCACAGACAAAGCATGTACGCCAATACAATAGCTGTAGAGATCAAACAAGCACAGACAGGTCATATAGTCGAATAGATCAAACTAGACAAAGCCTGTATGTATATATAATGTTGTCGGGCATTTCTGCGTACCTAAGGTTTCCGTCTCCAATATTGAAGCAAAACGCTTACCGAAGTCGACCGATTGACGAAACTAAAATACTGCAATGCTTACCATTTGATGAGAGGGAATAGTCACCAGAATATTATGTTAAAAATAATATTAATTTTTGACACACGGGATACCACCCTCGTGTTTTCATGACTCGTGATATGTTCAACTGTTCTGCGCACAGCTCTGAAAAATTGTAATATTTATCCATTGGGCTATTAGAAATGAAATACATTACTTTCGACTGTTTCTTTTAGCAGTTCAGTCGAATAATTAGGTGAGGTTTATAGCTAGTTTACAAAATTCAACGTAACAATGTCAATAAATGGCAAGAGATATTAAGCAAACTAAACCGATCTTGTAAAAAAAATTGTAAAGTTCAACATTTTATAAATAATATATATTATGTGGAAGAGAAACAACAATGAACAGAATGTAATGTATTTACAACGGCATTTTTATGGGGCAAAATTACTAAAGAATTTAGAAACAGACTTTACGCCGGGGAATTTCTAGAAAATCCCGTTCTAGCGGCAAGTTGACAAGCTGGTTTGCAGAAGATATTGTATGCGTTGGACAACTTCTTGCAAACTTGGAAAGTTTGATTAAGATGCAGAAGTTTTTAAGGTATACATTTCCATCTTTTATATATAATATTTATTTGTATGATTCTAAATAATACGTAGTAAATATGATTTTTGGGGGTTACAGGTATATAATACAGTTCATTTCAATTCTCGTGGATTCCTGGATATAACAGCAATATTGGATGAGATAATGAGCAAAGAATCATCTGTTTTAATAAGGTGTGTTGTAGAATTGCTTTTTTATGCAAAAATCAGAGACTCTATCATTCCAAGTGCCTGCAGTAGGTCAATCAACAGATATGGGGAACTCAAATGCGTCTATTCGGCCAATGATTAGTCATTAATCAACAATGAATTAACGTAAACGTAAACTCTCAAGTCTTACTTTCATAATGAGTATCTTTGTATGTATATATATATATATATATATATATATATATATATATATATATATATATAGATTATAATAACAAAATACATTTGCTATTATTACCGATACAAATGCATTCAGCTGTTATCGTCCTTCTGAAAAACGAGTTCTTGCATGTTTTATGTCTAGTGGTTTATAGTTTTCAGTAGTAATATATATCATTCTGCATACTTCCTCCAATATCTTAAGTGACTGTTTGCAGAGACAGAATAGTTTTATAACCGACATCTGCATCGTTATGTATGTGTCTAAAAAATTAGTTCAGCATTTTCTATATTTTGTTTTAACCAGTCAGTTTATACTATTTTGTGTTTCGTTCGTGAACCATCAATCTACTTTTGATAAATGTCAAGCTAAACATGCATATCGTAAGAACATATTTCGTTTGCAAAATATATTTTATACACCAAAATATAATGAGAATTTAAATTTCCCTGTTTGTTCTAGTTTAGTGTCAGTCTTTAACTTTGTGTCCATTAAATCCGAACCACTCTACTATACTTTTCGAGTCGAACCTAAACTTGTCTTGTTCTCTTGTATACTGCGGTTTAATTCGCTCTCGTTTTGTCGTTGCTTCTTTCGTTGCTGCATTTCACAGGTTAGTCTGCTATTGCACAACACTGTAGGTAGCAGCTGCAGCACAGTTTGTTGAGTGTCGGACTCGCAAAACATGCATCGTAGGTTAGCTTCCGCAAAGGCCAGGCGGCCAGGTAGGCTGTAATTGAATATGGCACTTACTGCTTTTACCTCAGCAAGGTAGAGCCAAGATTATGATATAAGTACCATTACAAAAAGCATATTATTAGAGTTTCCTTTTCTTTACAAAATTAATTTTCTCGCAGAGAAAGCATAAGCGAAATTTGTTCTAATAAGGCAATTTGAAATATGGTTATTGTGTATTTAAGAAAGATTTGAAATAGTCTTTATTTAAATCAAATGCAAGAAGAAAACTAGTCTTTAAGAAATATTTAAAATGCCTTTCCTGTGCAAAAAACTAGTAATTAAAAATGCTGAATGAGACAAGGTTCTTTTTCACGTTGTCGAGCGTTGAGATCGAACTTTAAATTTGGGCCTTCAAGAAAGTATTTAATGTACTTTATTTTATCAATTTGGGCCTTGAAGATTATTTAATGTACTTTATTTTATGAATTTGGGTCTTCAAGATAAGTATTTAATATACTTTATTTTATCAATTTGGGTCTTTAAGATAAGTATTTAATGTACTTTATTTTATGAATTTGGGCCTTCAAGATAAGTATGTAATGTACTTTATTTTATCAATTTGGGCCTTCAAGATTATTTAATGTACTTTATTTTATGAATTTGGGCCTTTAAGATAAGTATTTAATGTACTTTATTTTATTAATTTGGGCCTTCAAGATAAGTATTTACTGTACTTTATTTTATGAATTTGGGCCTTCAAGATAAGTATTTAATGTACTTTATTTTATCAATTTGGGCCTTCAAGATTATTTAATGTACTTTATTTTATGAACTTGGCCTTTAAGATAAGTATTTAATGTACTTTATTTTATCAATTTGGGCCTTCAAGATTATTTAATGTACTTTATTTTATGAATTTGGGCCTTCAAGATAAGTATTTAATGTACTTTATTTTATCAATTTGGGCCTTCAAGATTATTTAATGTACTTTATTTTATGAACTTGGCCTTTAAGATAAGTATTTAATGTACTTTATTTTATCAATTTGGGCCTTCAAGATTATTTAATGTACTTTATTTTATGAATTTGGGCCTTTAAGATAAGTATTTAATGTACTTTTTTATATTAATTTGGGCCTTCAAGATAAGTATTTAATGTACTTTATTTTATTAATTTATATGAATTAAGAATACTGGTTCAAAGAAATGGGTGACTGATTCCTTGTTTGTCCCAATCTCTTGAATTTTGTATCTAGCATTATTACGATGTATGCATCATAAGAAAACGTAACTGTTCCTTATGACAGACTGTTTATCACATGCAATTAACTTATACATCTAAACACCGTCCTATTATAGCCTGCACTTGATATGAGTAGTTTTAGCTGCTACACATAGTCTGTCTAATCATCGTTCTATCAAAGACTACATTCCTTATGAGAGTCTGTTTACAGGTACAAAGAATCCATATCTCAGAGCAATATTCTATCCAAGTATACATTCCTTATGAGAGTTTGTTTTACTGGTAGGCAAATCATGGATTTATAAGCATTAATCTATCCAAGTATACATTCCTTATGAGAGTCTGTTTAACTGGTAGGCAAATCCTGGATTTCTAAACATTAATCTATCCAAGTATACATTACTTATGAGAGTCTGTTTAACTGGTAGACAAATCCTGGATTTCTAAACATTAATCTATCCAAGTATAAAAATATACATTACTTATGAGAGTCTGTTTAACTGGTAGGCAAATCCTGGATTTATAAGCATTAATCTATCCAAGTATACATTACTTATGAGAGTCTGTTTAACTGGTAGACAAATCATGGATTTCTAAACATTAATCTATCCAAGTATACATTACTTATGAGAGTCTGTTTAACTGGTAGACAAATCATGGATTTATAAACATTAATCTATCCAAGTATACATTACTTATGAGAGTCTGTTTAACTGGTAGACAAATCATGGATTTATAAGCATTAATCTATCCAAGTATACATTCCTTATGAGAGTCTGTTTAACTGGTAGGCAAATCCTGGATTTCTAAACATTAATCTTTCCAAGTATACATTACTTATGAGAGTCTGTTTAACTGGTAGACAAATCATGGATTTCTAAACATTAATCTATCCAAGTATACAAGTAAACATTCCTTATGAGAGTCTGTTTAACTGGTAGACAAATCATGGATTTATACGTATTAATATATCCAAGTCTACATTCCTTATGGAAGTCTGTTTAAATTAATCACATAATCTCTTTCACAGATCCCAATCCTATTAAATTCTACATTCATTATTATAGTTTGTTTGATTGTTACATATGACCTATATCTCTCAGCATCATCTAATTATATATTAGATTTATCAAATTATGAAATATAAACATCTTTAATAATTCAGTGAACATTATGAAAGCCAATTCCAATGCGTATTACAGATTTTACTCAATATTATATCCACTCAAAGCATAGACCACAAGTAATAATAATAACAGATGCAGACGAAAATGGACAATACAATTCTCTATGTTATTATCATTAATAGCTAAATATTTAACATTAAATTATAATATAGAATTGAAACATCAAAACGTTCATTTAGCGTGGTGTCGCAGGTTAATTCCTTATCTCTCAAAACGTAATATGCGTGAGATGCATTCAGTTTTACAATCTTAACTGTTAATGTTATGAGCTCGAAGGTCGACCATTGTATTTAGGAACTTCACAGGCTTTTATGCCAACATCATTTGCTGTAGTAAACAAACGAAAAGTCATCTGGAATTGTTCCCATAGTCCGAAATTCTATATCAAAATGTAAAAACCGCAATCAAGTTATTATTTGAGTGATCCTTTACGTGATAGACCCAAGCAATTCAGATCACTAATTAACTCGCGGAAAACCAAATAACTGTTTCTTGTTTTAATGTTTGTGAACGTTTTTATATCCTATGTTGCGAGGTTGTCATCATCATCATCATCATCATCATCATCTATTATGTATATTTAATTTATTTTGTTTGCTGACCTTTTTCTTATGATTATGTGCTATGTATAATTGTATTTTGTATTTGACCTCGTCCAAAGCTATGTTCAATGTGTACCTGACATGGGGCAACGATTTTGTAAACAACACAATACATAACTAATATTTTTTCTGTGAGTAGATTAAATATTACGGCCATTATCAATGGAATTAATAATGTTTATCTCAATCTGAGTCAAGAAAAATTGTTTTCCTCCGTAGAAAAACCTGGTGTGCCTGATGTTCACCATCTCCTTTATTATCATTTTAGTAATAGATCTTAGAATGCCGACAACTTAGAACGTTCTAGAAATGAAATTTGAACCTCATCCGGGTTCTATTTTGTGTTTCTGCTTTTTATATAATATTGTTTACTTAAGAAATTACTAATTCTCCCCTTAACATCTTAAAGCAAAATCAGTCTTATTGATGTGACCAAGTTTGTTATTTGAGTGGAATGGTTTATTCAAATATTATTCACTGGAAATACAAAGTGCTCAATCAATAAAATTCTTTGACTGGAAAATTAATTGGAGGTTATAGTGAATTTAGACAAGAACAATTTGGATTGTACTATTGTGACAAATAAAGAACTGTTAGCGCATCAGCATAGTTCAGGCAACAGGCACATCAACACATTCAATATTAGAACATGTTTGGAATACCACTAGAATTCAATTGGAACTTTTGACTTGTTATAGCACTTTTATGATTATTCAGTATTTAGTTTCCAATACTGTAATTTGTTGTTACATTTTTATTCTAGAATAATATATTATTTGATGAATTGTACAACTTCTGTTACTTAGATTAAGACCATGAAGTCAAGATGCTTCATTAAAGATTTAACTACAACCATCGCACGATACTTTAATATAGTTGATTTACAATTTAAAAAATATAATGCCAGCCAGATAATGCATTTCATCCTCATTTTGTAGTGGTAAAATTAAACAGAAACGTGAAGGCGAGTGTTTTATGCGGGTATCATCAAACGATAGCAAGCGGCAAGGGCCTGCATTGGATCTGACTATTTTATTATTTTGCATTCACCTTTGAACTTAACATCAGTTCTATCTATGCTAAGAAGGCCTAGTGGTTAGACCCCTCTGATGCGGGAGGTCGCGGGTTTGAACCCCAGCCGAGTCAGACCAAAGACTTAAAAATGGTACTGACAGCAGCCTCTCTAGGCGCTCAGCGTTAAGAGGTTAGTATTAGGACTGTTTAGGATAATGTGACTGCAGCACGATACCCCAGTGCTATATATCACTATATACTACCACACTGCAGACATTATAGCGAAATAACTGAAACATTGTTAAAGCGGCGTTAAAAATCCAAATCGCAAGCGGAACAAAGGAACTCGCGTGTGACAGTTTCAAATTTACACAATCAGCTCCGCACCAATATTTAAGTGTGCGGAAATGTTTCCCTGACGTTCATGGTCTATGGTAGCATGCTAAATGAGTATGAATGTCTGACACCATCTATGTATGTTTAGCAGGTAATGATGAGTCATGGCTATGCGAAAAATGCGCCCTTCCAAATCTCATAAAAATTACATTCGTTCTACACCGATTAGTATACGCCAGTACACATTTCTCGAGAACAACATGTGCTATACACTAGCTATTTCAGGACTCACTATTATTACCGAGATCATCACCTGTGAACTTCACTCAGAACTCCTCTGCTTCCTGTCACACTCACACCTATGATACTGACCGTTATTCCCTCTCGCAGGATTTATATTCGTCATGGAAAAATAAAGAGGTGTTGAGGAATACCCGAGTAGACACACATAAATTTTATAGAACTCGGAAATCTTCGCAAGTTGACCGATGATTTGTCATAAATAGTATTTCCTATAAATTCAACGGTGCTGTTTAAATATTACAGACAGATCTAGTGGATTAATATTTTGTTACGAGAGATTACAGTCGACATTTCTGTTATCACAAATTTATTTAAGATTAATAGTTTCAATCTTGAAAGGAAAGACATAAATTGTAATGATAATGGTCTACGTGATTACCAACGTCAGGTAGGTCTGACAAACCTTTCCGACGCTTTGAAAGTTTAAACTGTAACCCGAGTTAAACAATATTCATTGAATTCACTCTCAATGAACGTTTCTGGTATCTTGTTTTATATATCTACATAGTCAGAGACTTAGCAAATGCTGTTTTAAATTGATATAGTTACAAATTAAACACTTCTTTTACTGACTGTGAAAGTTTTTTGTGATCTCAACTGGGGTCTTTAATACAGGGAGAAAAGGTAGATACTAATGTCAGTCTTTAACATTTTTAATGAAACAAGTGTCCTGGGCGTAATGGTTCTGTGCAAGTATACCCCCTTCCCTGATTAAATATCACTGCTACTCAAAATCGGCATTGAATGCTAGGGTACATATTTCGTATATGGCATAGGTTACTGGTTTCACATGGTATCCGCCATATTAAAATAATAGTATCCATTAAACCAGTTAGAAAAATTCACTTTAAAAGTATCACAAATTTGAAAAGAAAAAAACCTTTTCAAGTTATTGACACGTTTGATGATATTAGATACATGACATAATCAAATCTGATTTCATTCACAATCATGCTCCGAAAAAGCATAAATCCCCCAACACACACACACACACACACGCACACCTCCAGACACTCACAGTTAACTTTGAAAGGCCATATATAAAAAGTCTATGGTCCATAACAAATTTTTCAAAGTTAAAAGACAACCACTCTAGAAAACTGACAAAGACAGAAGATTTGTAACCAAGTTCAGAAGGCAAGTCTAGTAGACTTAATTTGATTTTTCTAAACTGTAGTGGTGGCCACAGTCTGAGCACTTTGGCAAATCACTAAACCTTTTCATTAACTAAAGCAAACCTTCAGACTAACATCATTCTGATGCAGTGTGATACACTGATCATTGACCAAACTAAATCCGACAAAGTTCTCAGCGAATACTATGTAACCATAATCAAATGAACTCTGAGATAACTATAGTATTAGCTCTGGAATACAAGCTATTCATGGCAATCCACCACTTGAAAACACTTAACTATGACATTTATACCCGTAATGCCAGAACAAGTTTCAAAATTATGAAAGGCCACGATGCGAGGAAACCTTCGGGTGTTAACAGCAATTCTCAGATGATGTTCAGTAGTTTTATGCTCAGAAATCAGTAGGCCCTTTAACACTGACGAAGAGGAATTCATATATCTTTTAAAAGCAGCACTGTAACACACTCTACAACCGAATTTATGAATCAGGGTAACTAAAAACTAGTCAGTATTTTACCTTATATTTCCATATAGTTTGGAAGGGATCTATGAAAGTAGTTCCAGTCTAGTATTATTACTAGTTTACGTATCTCAAAATACTGAACACGTATATCTGCAACTAACCAACTAATTCCGTATGCTAACAAAATTAGGGAGGGCCTATTTACGAAACTAATCTATGCCGTCATAGCGTTTTCTTAAATATTGAACATTATGACGTCTGCTCCTAGAACTTGTTACATGGGCGGAGAAATATCTCCCAAATACCGAGTCCCCATAATTAGGAAATAATCATTTAAGTTTATCAAAGCCATAACAGGAGATGTAAATACAAATAGCACGTACCGTATGTTTATAATAATACCTAGTTGTACGAATTTTATCCAGCTCATTTTGTACTTCATGCATTGATTGGTTATAGCGTAGACATAGTTGCTATAGACCTCAGTGGTAAACAGGGATGAAAAATTGACAACACATGCAAGACATTGACAAACAAGGCAGGAATTGTCAATATCTTTATTTAACAAAATGATAGGAGTTTAGGAAAACAATGCATTTTAGAATGGAAAATCCCAGTAATGAAAAGTTCTTACCGGCTTCCATTTGCTTTCTCTCAAGAGACACTAAAATAATCACCAATCGTCCATTATTCATATTATCATCCAATTACTAAAATTCTCTTCGTTCAATTCTGACATGTTTGTACACACATAAACTCAGAGATAGCGTATCGTTTTTATCGAGTAAATCGCAAAATTCCTTAGTTTATGTTCATAACAAGATGGTGTCTTGAAAATCAATTACCGCAAACCTTCAATCAAAGCACATATAAATGTCCGATCAAGTTTTGATGTGTGTGTCTTGTCATTTATTCCTAAATCTTTGAGCTTTTATAGTACGTATTTCCGCTTTTAAGTTATTAGACGAGCAAGATGTATTTCCTTTTAGACACATATATACTATTACAGGCGAAATTCCCGGCACTGTCTGATCTTATTTTTGTAGCTTACCTCGCAGAATTCAGTCTTCTTATACTTGATGCTGAGCTAAACGTTGGCAGACTTTTTTTTTTTACCTGAATATATGTATATATGTTTATAATAAAAACCATAACGCAGAAAGCCTAAACACCGCATGTATTCGCTTATTACATAATGTCTTGAGATCCACTCTCAATACGCACTTGTAATATTTAATGTGGTACAGTTTCCAAAAAAAGGGTTAAATATATATCGTCCAATCTTAAGAACTTTACCCCAGCTACAAATTACACCAAAATGACCGAAAAACCTTATGTTTTGACTTTTTATGAGAACCTGATATCAATGTTTTTTTGCAAGCTTTCAAATAAACTATTCCTTCCAATAATTAGATTCTTCATTTAATTGAATTTGAACAGCTCATTGCAAGATCTCGTAGTGAAGCCAGGGTGAGGTAAGGATAAAATCACATTTAACAATAGTAACATTTACAAAAAATGTCAGTACCTCCAAATGTAGCCATTTATCATACAAAACTAAATAATTATAATTGGCGCTAAATAACAATAGACGTGCAGCACGATCTCTCTTTTGCGATATAGGATAAATAATAACATCGCTGTATGACTAATCGTGTACTAAATGCATCAATAAAAAAAAACAATAAACAATAATCTTAGGGGATAAGCTATCAAAGTCAGCCTTGAGTATCTAAAGGTTATATTAATGAGAAAGGATAAGAGGAACTAGAATGGTTTAAAAACTAACAAAGGTCGCACTGACATAGGTAAGAAAGTATAAACTCTTAATTCCCAAGATTTACGCCCAACGTATCACTCAAAGGCATAAAACCAAAAAGAATATTTGTATTATTAGCGCTTTGCCTGGATATAAAACCACAGTTAAGATGATGCATTCATCAACATTGTTTAAGCCTCACCTCACGTGGGCCATTAACACACATTTACTTGTATAAGTAAATAACGAGTAGAGGAATGTATGTATTATGGACCGACTGGTTCATACGTTTGCCCCTGAGAAGAAATGGTATAGTTCGAATGATGAAAACAGGTATATTCAACATTTTCCATTACGAAGCGATACTTATTTTTGGTTGCTTGCTTGCTTGTGGGTTATAATGCTTAAGAGTCTTAGTCAACAAGTCAATAACGATTCAGCTTTTTTGTTAGGAACAATTAGCCTATGCATCCAATGCTTTAACAGATCTTAATAGAGCTATTGACAAATATCGCATTGAAAAATTAATATTATTGTGATTTGAACTTCACTTTCTTTTAATTATTTTAAATGTACTTTTGGATCTTATATTTTTAAAGCACTTGTATTATAGCTTTCGAACTTTTGGCTTAATTGCTATTATGATATTCAGAACCTTGACGCATTTCGTGGGAATTTAAACCAAAAAACAAAAAAAAAAATCCGGTTCGTTCTATATTTGTGCACGTTAATACTATATATATCAAAGTACATGAAAAGTCAGATGTGTCTGTAAAGTTCATTAAATATTTGGCGGGAAACGATTACTTACTGTAATCGTTAAGATGGTAGATTCGGTGGCTCTGTGATAAGCCTGCCAAATTTGCAACCAGAAGAAAGCGGGTTCATGCGCTGCCAGTCCACGAGTGTTCTCAGCATGATGTGGCTATACAAGCACTGATGTGCCATTTAACAAGGAACAACCAAACAAACATTGACTCACCTTAAACCTGTAAGAATTATTATTTTGATCACAGCAAAGCTTTACGTCGATATATGTAGAATTTGCCGATTTGTTTGCTTACATAATGTACATCTTTCTTAGAACATTAATAGCAAGAAATCGAGGACCTAAATCATCACAATCTTTAAACAAAGCTAACGTTAGGTGTCAGGGGGAAAACAACAAAATTCGATCATGTCAAGCTAGCTTAATCCTTATAATAAATGTATGATGTTATCGCAACTATATGGTCTTAAGATAAGTAATTGAAAAAATGACAAGCAACAAGCCTTGTAAAATTCAACAAATAATTTCTTTTCCGAGAATGCAAAGTGAAATTTTTAAAAAAAAAGGAACTTACGGTAATGCGAATTAAATCCCAAAATAATCCTAGAATTAGAGACATTAGTCCTAATAAGTAAAGTTCTGATTAAACTTTAATGGAAATCCAAATCAAATCCAAAGTTGAATGTGTTGATGTGCCTGTGGTGGTCTTTTGTTGACTCATGGTAATATAATTCTAGTTTTAAAATCACATCAAATCCCAGCGAATATCTCTGCCCAAGAATTTTTTTTTTATGAGCACGCTGTATTTCCAGAGAAAAATCACTTAAATTAAACTATTTGAAGAAATACATTCCAATCCAAATGAATTATTGCACACAATATATTACACCTGATTCTGCCAAGTTATTAAAGCACGAACAACAAAATTTATAAAAAAAACAACACATTAGATATATGACAAAATAAGACGCAAAACAAAACCACACATGAAGATCATAAGTTCGTTGTTCTAGAAGGATTAGAGTTCGATCCCCGGCCGAGTCATACCAAAGACTTACAAAAATGGTACTAACAGCTGCTTCGTTTGGCGCTCAGCATTAAGAGGTTAGTGTTAGGACTGGTCGGCCCGGTGTCAGGATAATGTGACTGGGTGGGACATCATGCTACATGTCTGCGGCATGATGCCCCAGTGCTAGACATCACTATAAACTGCCATATTGCAGACATCGTAGCGATATGACTGGAAAATTGTTAAAGCTTAAAAATCCAAATCACATCACATCACACTAGAAGGATTAGAACGTTTATTACCATAAGACACGTGACTGCAATCATGTATTCTAAGTATAACTATATAAAAACACAATGTCCTTGACTTAGCTTAAGATATGTATGTATGTATGTATGCACGTATGTATGTATGTATGTATGTATGTATGTATGTTTGTATGTATCTAAGTATATTTCTATGTATGTATCTATGTATGTCAGAATTTGCTAGTAGAAATACAGTTTGTTAGACGAATGGAATTCAATGTATATCAATTGCATGTAACATAAAATAAATATTATTCTAAAACATAATATTTGGCAGTGAAGGCAAGTGAAAAATTAACATCACATAGAAAAAAGAAAGCCTAGGATGGAATGTATTTCACATTTTGCTTTGTTCCACACGACATATATAGCCCAATAAATTTATTGAACATCAGCTCTACTATAAACACAACTTCCCCAAATTTCGGAGCTTTCTCTCTTGTGCAGTTTGGTCTCCTTGTACGCGATCGATTGTCATTTCATCGAGCCTAATATTTATAACTTTTCGATGCTATAATTTCACACACAGATATATATATACATATATATATATATATATATATATATATATATATATATATATATATATATATATATATATATATATATATATATATATATAACAGCAATACAAGAAAGAGTGAAAAGAACAAACTTTGAAAAATGTAACAAATAATTAATTTCCCTGGAAAAATACTGTGAAAATAAAAAAATACGGGTTTAAGAATCAAATCCAAAAATATTCCACGAATTGTTTTAGAAGTCCTTATATTGAAATGTTCTAACGCTTCCAACTTCGAGTCCCGACGAAGAATCCAAGATGGAAGGCGATGACGTATGTTTTTTCCTGTTTAATGTTGTTGTCTACAGTTCCATGTAGAAACACAATAAATTATCCTTCGGTTTTGGAAATCCAAATAGAATTTTTAAGAAATGTCTTTGTTCAAGAATTCTGTATGAACACAATAATATTTCCAGAGAAACGAATTAATCTTTTAGAATGAAAATAATCGGAAGAAAAATTAACATATATCTCAAAAGCTGGCTACAACAAAAGAATCAACTTGGCATCAAGTGTTTAAAAGCCCAAAACTCTGAGATCTCTCTCTAAACATCACTATTATTACTAAGTATTTTGTAAATGCCTAATTGCGAATTAGAGGTTCAAATAATAACTGTTTAAGTTCGTTTCTTTCTTGCTCTTGCTCAAGTTTCTGGTCCAGATCTTTCATAATGTCTGAATTTCGAAGATTTTTCACTCCATTATCAGTGCTATCCGATGATATTCCTTCACTTAAATCTTCACTGAGTGGGACAGGTACAACTAAATTAACTCTTTTAATATACTCGTACTCCTATAATTTATTTAGATCCCAGGATCACTGATATTACAATTAAACTCATTCATTTTCTTCTTAACTTTATGAGGGTTGTAATATCTAATCTGAAGAAAATTTTGAAGAATGAACATGAGACAGAACTCCATTATTACCAGACTAAAACAATTCTCTCCATTAAAGTTCTGTCAAAAAATAATTTCAATTTTGACTTGAATTTCTGAATGCCAAATTCTAGCAATATCGGCTGGAAAGATCCAGACCTAAACTTCACCCGTGACCCGATTGGACAGAGTTGGGAAGGCCCAATTGAGTATAAAACTTGATCAAAGATTTAATATTAATCAAAGGAATTGCTTCTGGAAACCTTGTTGACGCACACATAATGGTAAAAAAGTATTGGTTACCTGACTTAGTCTTAGGTAAGGGACCAATACAATCTGCCATAATTCTACTAAATGGTTCGTCAAAGGCAGAAATAGGTTGTAGATGAGCCTTAGGTATTTTCTGATTGGGTTGTCCTGCCATCTGACAAGTAAGACAAGATCTACAGTATTTACCAACATCACTTGTTTTATTTTTGGCCAATAGAAGTGAATGAAGATCTTGTGATAAGTTTTATTAATACCTAAATGACCAGCCAATAGAGTTTCATTGGCCAGACTAAGTATTTCCTGTCTGTAAGGTTTTGGAACTACAATTTGATAGTTCACTGACCACTCGTCATTAGCAGGTATCTCGGAACCTCTCCATGTTCTCATAAGAATGCAATTTTTAATAAAATAACAGACAGGAACTTCAATGGCTTCAATTTCACTAACGGCCTTCTGAACAAACAGGATATCTCATGATCTTTTTCCTGTTCAACGATAAGAGATTGTCGTTTATCACCCTGATTAGAATAAAGAGAATGATTCGTTAAAAGAGGATCGCTGTGACCAATACCTTCTGATTGATCCAAACAAGGAGTGAAAGTGACCTAATAAAAACCTGACCAATACGTATGTCACCCAGAGGAAACGTTTCCTTATCTACGTCATTCTCAAGAGCTTTCTTTGCCATAGCTCTAGTAACTGCACAAGCTGGAAAAAATCAGGGAATTCTTCTTCAATTGGATCGACTTTCTGATCCAAACAAGGCTTGTCAGTTACAAGTGGATTAACCGCAACCTTGTCTCCAGCTAGGTCGTTGCCTAGTAATAAATTAATGTCCTCAACGGGTAAACCAGAGACTGTTCCGACTGTCACGGGATACTAAGTCTGATGATAAATTTAAACAAATGGAGAGGAACATTAACAAAGCCGCAGTCAACTCCCTGAATAAGAACACTCTCATTAGAAGAAGACTTCTCAGAAAAAGGCAAAGTACCTGACGAGAAAAGACTACGAGAAGCTCCTGTGTCCCTTAACATTTTAATAAGGATAGGATTGGCCGAATCACCCAAGAATGATATAGAACCCTTCGATACGAATGGTTCATAATTCTCCATAATAAAATGGGACTGGAGTTTTTTTAAACCCAACACATGTATTGTTTTCAATATATGACCGTGACCCTGACTTCTTAGAAATAAGAGCATTAGGAATAGGTCTGTCTTTTTAACGTGTCTTTTTTTCTTGCAATAGGTACACGTAGGAAAGGATAAGTATCTTGAATCAAGCTTATCGGAGGCTTGATGTTTAGAGGTTGTGCCAGTTTGAGTTTTAGAAGTGCTTCTTTAGGCTATAATACTTTTCTGCCAGAAGAGTGTTGAGTAGAAGTCTTATTTACAAAAGGAACTTGATGAGTTTAAGAAAACTCATCAGCAGCATGAGCAGCATATTCCAAGGTTTCAATCTGTTGCTCGTCAAGAGAAGACTTAATGTCACTATGTGCACAGTTTTTGAACTCTTCAAGTAATATAAGTTGTTTAAGACTTAACTAATCTTGTTCAACTTTCTTGGCTAAGCACCAGCTATCAAATAATTGCTCTTTTTCTCTAGCAAATTCGACATGAGTTTGTCCAGCTTCTTTTATATAGTTTCTGAATTTTTGCCGATAAGCTTGAGGGACTAACTCATAACCCCTTAAGATGCATTCTATGACCATATCATAATCACCACGTTTTTGAACTGACAGTCAACGGTAAATGTCATAAGCTTTACCGGTGAATGAACATTGTAATAATTGAGTCCAATGCTCCCTTGACCATTTAAAATTTTCAACAACTTTTTCAAAATAAGGAAAACATTTGTCTAAATCTTTTTGCCTAAAAGAGAGCACTAATCTAATATTCTTTGCAAGATCGAAACTTAAATTTGGATTTGAAGCGTGAATATACTTTTGACTCGCCATCTTCATTTCTTTAATTCTAAATTGATATTCCCTCTCTTTTTCTCGTTCATCCTTATCTAAATGCATTTGCATTTTTCTTTTTGTAATTGCAATTGATTTTCCTTTTCTCTTTCTTCCGCTTGTAAATGCATTTTTGTAAATGCATTTGTTCTTTTTGTAACTGCATTTGTCTTTCCTTCTTTCTTTCTTCTTTATCTAACTGCATTTACATCTGTTTTTCTTTCTCTCTTTTCTGTCTCTGTCCTCTTTCTCATATTATAACTTTATTTGTTCTTTAAGTAATAACATTTGTTATTTTTATTTCTCCAATTTCATTTGACCTTTCTCTTTCTCCAATTGCAACTGCTACTGCATTTGCTTTTCTTCTTTATCTTTCTAAAATTCCATCTTGTGTTGTAATTGTAATTCCTTTACTTTTATGTCAAAATCTGATACAGGCTTACTGATCGAAACCATTGTATGAACACAATAATATTTCCAGATAAACGAATTAATCTTTTAGAATCCAAATAATGTGAAGAAAAATTAACGTATAACTCAAAGGTTAGCTACAACAGAAGTAAAATTGACATCAAGTGTTTAAAAGCCCCAAACTATGAGATCTCTCTGTAAACATCACTATTAATACTACGTATTTCACAATTTCGGAAATGCCTAATTGCAAAAAAGAGGATCACGTGATCATGTTTACACATTAAAAAATCACGTAGCCCCTGTATGTCCTTGATAAGAACTAGTAATGAAAGTTGTTTACTTGACCCTCAATCAATGCCTGGAACTAAGTCAAAAAAGAAACAGTGTTTCTATTATTAGGTATTTATGGAAAGATTCAGGTCCAACTGAAATGTTTGGAAATAATCAAATTCATAGTAATCAAAATTATATTACATTGACATGCAAAGAAAATAAAATGATTCAAAAACCCACAAACAATCAAATCAGATCAAACACGAATTAAATCAAATTATACGTAACAATATATATGATAACTCTCAAACAAAAATAAGCATATCTGACGGAGGAGCCAAATTGTAAATCACTCATAAAGTGCTATGGTTAGTTAAAGTTGTCCTAGACTGAGTCGAATGTGTTTATTCGCATATAGTTATTATAGTACATCGTAAAACAATATGACCGACAAATAGAAACACACTCTGATCAGTCGGAGAGTCTTCAGATTTTTCTAATGTGTTTTACAAATAGACTCAGATGTAAATAATGGCAATGTCTTATTCCCATGTGTTAGTATTATTTTTTTTTAAATCCTTAATGTCTCATTGACTAGGTGACTAGATGAGGTGCAATCACTAACAGAATGAAAATGATAGTTTCTTGCTATTGAAACAAAATGATTTGTTTTCGATGTTTTCATTACAAAGTTTAGAAACCAAAAGTGTAGGCATTTCAGTAAAAATTGTTATGTTTCTGGGCTTTATTTGCAGCACTTATCATTGTAGAAAGACTTTTTCTGGGTTGTACTTTCAACACTTATCATTTTAGAAAGACTGTTTCTGGGTTTCATTTTCAACATTTATCGTTTAAGAAAGACTCTGTTCTTTATATATTTGACACCATAGTAAGTATTCTGATCGTTGTATCTCGTAATCCTTCTTCAGTTTACTTCATTCATACTTTTTGTGTCGGCTTTACATTTTTCTGTGTTCATATTAATGCACTGTTACGCATAGTACGCTTGTGCATGATAGGTCAAAATTATTTCACACACACACACACACACACACACACACACACACACACACGCACATGGACTCAGATCACAGTTATTTTTCCTAAATGGTCTCTTCATTATTCCATTGTACTGCATTCCACTGCGTCCAAATCCTAATAAGTGAAACCTTATTCTAAAATATCTTCAAAGATAAAATGATGGAGAAGTTCTTGTTATATGTTATCGGTCATTTTTTTAAGAGACTGGGCTGTAAACAGAGCACCGTGCAATGGATCACAAATTTCACTTCTGGATTAGCACCATTGCCTTATTTCTCAAATGCGCACTGTCGCCGAAAGACACACAGAAAAACATAAAGAAAAATTAATTACCATTAGATCAATACGACGAATGCATAAATCTAACTCTAAGCATTACTTGGAACTATATTCGTGGACCCTGAACCTGACATAATAATTGTGACATGAGAACACACACACACACACACACACACACACACAAAAACATAAACACACACTTCCAGAACTTAAATGCTATCATTACCACATAAGTTACCTTTCGGGATAGCCTCTTTTATGAAATTAATTTAATATGTGCCTTGTTCCTTAAAATTTGCTCACCATCTATCTACCTGAATGAAATATTAACTGATTACCATGAATCAATCACTCTGCTAATTACTTTTAGTTGTCACGTGGGTGTTCGCATAGGTAACAGGAGCAGGCCGTGCTGCAATTTCTGTCTTAAGAGCATAATGACAGATTGATCTAATGATGATAACGCAATAGAGAGTCAATGCATTTATGATTTTCTTCAGTCTTTTGAAGTTAAAGTACTCAGTATTCTTTAAGGAATAAATTATCATGATTGGGTACTTATCGAAGTTTAAATTTTTACCTAATCAATTATCTAAAATTTACACTTTGATAAATATCACATAATGATCATTTAATTTACATAAATCCTATTTTCCTTCTATCTGTCCTCAAATTAGCTGATTGCATCAAAACAATTTAATTTAAGCTGTATGCATCTGTTCGGCGCCGTTATCACTAGCTCCATCATCGCTAGCCAAGAGTCATCAGTCAACCTTGATGTAGCCCTAAGTATATCAATGACTCTTTACCAGCTAAGACGACCTGGCCACTACAGAATTACCATACATGAACCGATCATGTTTATCGTGATTTTGTATTGCGCACTTATATCTTTGCATGTTCGCAATCATAGTCCTCGCTTACTTAGCATTTTCAATCTTTCTAATATAAAATCGTGTTCAATTTTAACGAGCTTCATTGACCATTAAGTCACATGACCGTGTCATTGACAAATAGCTGAATATAATATATTTTCAAAGCAGAAATGCAATAATGTATTGAAAAAACCATTGCTGTAAAACCTATCACATTCTTTGTATGGTTACAGAGGTGAGTGTTGGAATGTATGAACGACGCGTTTAAAGTCTCTGAACTATTAATCGGAGACTTAATATGGGTTAGGACATTTTGATCTCAAATCAAGGTGGGTGGGTGAGGCTTAATCTTCTTCTTATTATTATTATTATGAAGCTGATTCAAACCTTACCCTGAATAACACCCGAACCCGATATTACCCAAAAGTAGTTCCCTTGACCAGAATAACATCAGAAACCGATATAACTAAAAAGTAGTTCCCTTGACCTGACTAATATCCGAAACCAATATAAAAACCAAAAGTAGTCCCTTTACCTGAATAACACCCGAAAAAAACACCCCAAAAGTAGTCCCCAAAATTACAAATGTATAAAAAAAAAGTCAAGGGCAGTATTATATGAGATTTTACAACCAATCACATGGCAGAAAACCAGTCAATTTATAACAACTGGAATTATAATAGTTTAAATTAGCGTATGTAGTTGTTATTGCATAAACGAAAACTAAATTCATTCTTATTTGTGACTATTGCTTAGTGTGCAAATATCAATTAGGGGGCCCCGAGTGGCCGAGTGGTCTAAAGCGCTCTCCGTTACGGATCACTGCCATCTCACCTGTTTGCGTGGGTTCGAGTCTCGGATTCGGCCAATGTGGGTATGTTAGAAAGCTTGCCAGTAGCTTCTCGTGGGTCGGTGGTTCGTTCCGGGTTTCTCCCTGGTTCTTCCTCCACCATTAATACTGGCCGCCATGTATAGCCTATCGTGTCTTGAAAAATGGCGTTAAACCCCACAACAACAACAAGAACAACAACAACATCAATTTACATCATGCCCGTGGGAAATGGTATTTATTAGCATTGCCTGTTTATCAACCTCGATCAAAATTATGTAATAAAACAATAAAATCTTTCTTGTCAATATCAATACTTCCTTTGGTATTTGATAAAAAGAAGTAAATGTCAAGAATGGTTCATACTCACGCAAACGAACTCACACTAATTGCGATTAATGTCGGCCTTCGAAAGTCTTTTAGTCTTGTATATTTTAGAAACACCCCCTGTTCTTACTCTACATCATCTCAGCCAGTTTGAGACAACGTTCTACATGTTTTAGCAGTCTAATCAGCTTGACAATAGGACTTAAAAATGAATATTTGATCATAAGAAACTTGCCTAGATGAGATTATAGATCAAAACATTGGTGGATTAAGCAAAGCAAAAAGCTACCAAATTCAATACGGCAGTGCCTTTAAGACAACGTGTAACAAAAGCAATTCGACATATCCTGACTTTATCTGTCCCAAGAGAATTGGATGTCTGAGATCGCATCCGAGACCCATCCACCAGTGAAAACTTGATGGTTCTTCCAGATGTGCATGAATGCTGAATGACTGCATTATTTATTTTTAAATCGATTATAATGTCGCTAAAGGATCGAAGCTGATATGCTCGTCTTGTTATGATTTTCGCTCTACTCCAAAACAACAAAAACTGGTTTTGAAATTTCCATTTCTTAAACGATTATATTTAATGATATTATGTATGGAATTAGCAAGGCTATTCACATGTATATCGTTATTTTCTTCGTGATAAATCAGTCTTCAATCAATGTAGCAAACAAAATCTCCATTCTGAAATGACGTATAATTATTATCTCCCATTGTGATTTGTTTTATACTCATGATTGGCTCTTCATATTGAAAAAAACTGCCTTGTCAAGGCTGTGATGCAACAGAAACCAATCGGTTTGATTTATATGTTGCATCCTGGCTGATTGCCGCTATGCTCTTGTGTATGTTCTACATATTATTATTCCATCTGATGTAACCACTATGGCACAAAAATAGGACCGTTGTACAACGGATTTTCTCAGACCCACTTTTCAGTAATAATCATAAATATTTTCCTCATATTGTGATTTAACCATATATTGCTTATGATACTTCAAACAGCAACAATATTCGTATCAGATGTAGTTATTATTGAAAGGATGAGACATCAAGTTTTTGTTGCACCATTTACGATAGGCAAAGATTTTTACTCTTGAAAACAGTGTCAATGAATTCTTCAAATTTTAAGAGATCCCCTCTAAATCTTCTCAGGGGTAATGTAAGACTTCATTAAAGAAAAATTAAAGATGTATTACCGTATTATTTTCCCTGATGCATACTGAATGTTACCAACCAAGCAATAAAAAGATATAAAAGATAAAAATAAATCTCAATTTCTGGAAGACATTTTAAGACGTTTAGTGAAACTGGAGCCTATGAATTTCAGTTGTCTGCCTGTAGGAACGCGCATAAAGCATTCATTTATGCAAACTATTATTCGAAACGTCTTCCTTCCTTTAATATATCTATTGTAAATAAATATAGCACAATGGTTTACGATGCTGTCAAATTTTTACGTAACATTTGCCTTCAAGTTATACTTAAATATTGATCGCAATTGACAAGTGGGGTTACTATACGACATACAGTAATACTGTATATCAGTGGCACACGATATCTAACGTGCCATGGAACAAAATATTATGTCTCCCACTTAGAACCCCTCTTGAAATTCGATATGTTATCTCTCTATAACATGTTCAGAGCATACATCGACAAGCATACAACAACGAATTCTATGTTTAGCAGCTTTTCTATTCCAAGATAAGGATGAAATAAATAAAAATTTTGCAAGAATACATTAGTTGAAAACAGCGACGGTTTAGGAATATTCGACAACAGCTATTGCTGTCATGAAAGTGGATGATAATTATTGATCTTGAAAATTACGAATCTGTATAAGAAACAGTTTATTGCAAAATTGCTTATCCTGGGTGAATAAACTTTCATTTATACCCATATGGTAGTGTTGAAATCATTTGAAGTGATCAATTAGGGTAATGGTAGAAAAGAGTTCCACACATATCACTCATCTCACCCAATTGATTAGACTGGTCCTTAGGATCTCTGGGTTTGTAACATATAACCGTAATAAGGATTAAAAGGATACCTAAGGTAGTATTATGGATGACGAAGTGGAAATTGCTGTATAAGATCATTCCATGACAAGAGATAAGCAGAGAATACGAACACATCAAGCTAGCAATATGTAGCAGACATTGAAGCAGACTCGAGTGGAGAAGAATTAGAATAGACAAAGAAAGCACAAACGAAAGAAAAAGCGACGTGGGAAATCAAAAGACAAATATAACTACAGTTAGAACCTAAAAGGTTGAAGCTAGAGAGACAACTACCGGTATTCGTAGAGATGAAGTGTAACTATCAGCGAAAAAAAAGAAGAGTGATTTAAAATTAAGGAGAAGGAACATTAGAAAGAAATGAAAAAATGGAGATAAAATTCGAAGAACTGAGACTAGATTTAGACGAAAACCAGATTAAATAGCTCAGTAAATTAAGAAGAAGAAAAAATGCATTCTTCTGTTCCTGTCAAGGAATATATACTTATCCATCTTTCAGAATTGACGAAGTAAAGTATTTATATATGTGTAGTTTATTACTTGGAGATGCCAGGCAGGTAGTGACAGACGCCAATAAGAATTGTTCTTTCGTCTGATTTGTCAAAGAGGAAGTTCATTGAAAGTGGCCTTGTCCTGTCTTTCGTGACAACAATGATCATAACTACAAGTTTGACGTTGGTTGTTACCGACCATGTTAACCCATTGGGTCAGTAGAAGTGTACAGTTTGCAGCAACTGTGTATGTCCAATTTGAGTAAGGGCCGGATTGAATTCATTTTTTTTAAATGGTGGGATATTGCAGTAAATTCATCTGGAAATCTGCAGAGGTCTCGGCTCCACTTTGTAACATAACAAAGAAGGGATATCCAAATCGTTTGAAATGAAAAGGCCCTTAAGTCATTCCGTTCACAAATAATGCAATCCCGTTTTTGAGTGCCCGTTTGTACTTCAAAAACTCATGCAAGTAATATAGGCAATTCACCTGTGTGGAGTCAATGCGAAGCGTATAAGGACGAACATTTTAGAGAATTTTATACTACCTAGCCATTCCCTGGAAAGCAAAATTATTATCCATATGCGATAAATTTCCTTGCAGAAGCAGGGATAATCGAATATCTTCAATACTACGTGTCCGGTGCTCCATTCAGTGTCGAAACGGCCCATAAGCCACTGACCTGTCCGAGATAAAGCAATAAGCATAACCGTCCTCTACGTTGTCGCATGTCTAAATATTCTTAAGTACGAATAAAAGTAATAAAAATCAATTTATGTGGATCCACTGAAACATGAGATGACAAAATTTATTTAACTATAACTTTCAGCTATGGTGTTTATGTTAATACCAACAGTGTGTGTGTGTGTGTGTGTGAGTGTGTGTGTGTGTGTGTGCGTGATTTTTAACATAGCTTTAATAATTTTTCAGTCATATAGCTACGATATCTGCAGTATGGCTGTTTATAGTGATATCTAGCTTAAGGGTATCATGCCGCAGACATGTAACACAATGTCGCACAAAGTCACATTATCCTGTCACTGTTTGTACCATTTCCCACAGTCACATTATCCTGACACTGCTGTACCATTTGTACAGTAACAGAAAGGTACCAAATTATTAATGTAAAGAATTAACAACCTGGGAACAAAGGTTGATTGGGACAAACATAGACATACAGAAACAAACAAATACACGTCAAAACAAAGTAGACGGAACACACAGAAAAGAGGACTACAAGACTTTACCTCATGGACACGCAGATATCACCCAGTATAAAAAGGGGACCACTTCCAAGAACGACACTTCATTGCGAGGTCAAGCGCTGAGAAAGATGAATCACTCTACGCAGGTGAAAAGAGAGAAGGAACAAACATCATTGGCTTCTTTCATCACCACCACCATACCGTCACAGCAAAGTGCATCCAAGAAGGAATAGGATTCAGTAGACCTAAAGGAGTATTTCAGCCTCCAAATGACTCAGTCAGCGATTTCGAGAACATTTAGGACTACAATGTACACCTACACAGTGAAATATAAAGACTTCGCGTCTGACATTCCAACCAAGGAAGCAGCATGTTTCATTAAGGACTTATTTGACTCACTGTTAGATAACTCAAAAGTCAGTGCCAAGTCGAAGATCGAGGTAGTTTGTGCCAATCTATCACGACAGCTTGAACTCTCCTGTATGTCTCGGGTTTAGTATACTTGCCGGATTAACTTCTTCAGATTGTTTGAGGGCTATTGAAGATGTGCAGATGATGAAGGAAACATTTGACATCACCAATGGAAAAGTGACCATTCATATGGCATACGCTATGCCTCCATGGGAAGAAGATGATCACTGAACCTGATCTGCTTACCGGTAAGTGTACCTAGCACGATGGACATAACATCAGATTTATGAATAAAAGGGATTACGTGATGGGAAACATCTACTCTGGAACACAAGTAGTTGCTGACCAGATTTTAAACGTGTGTGACGGATATGGAGAGAAATATAAACTTTCTCCTTTTTGATAATTTGTTACATGTTTTGCTTCAGCCTTTTCTTGAAAATGAACATTTAATGTGGCGTGAAAGAAAATGGCATTATTTTATGAAATATAAATACGCTGCATATGAAGTGGGGTTTTTTTTGTTTTTGTTGAAGGCATAAACTTCAATTTTAAAAAGTAATTTGCCAGAACCAAGAACTAAATAACGTGTAAATAGGTTTGTTTCTTGTCCAAATGTTTATGAATCAAATGGATAGTGCTTAGACCAAAGCACAGGCTAGAGAGTTCATGTATATACTTGAATAAATGTTTTGTACCCATACAATAGACTGTTCTTATTGGATTCTCTGATAAATATGTGAATCTTTCTTTGGAAAATCTCTGTCGTCTTTTCTGTGTTCCGTCTTCGTTGTTTTGATGTGTATTTGTTTGTTTCTGTATGTCTATGTTTGTCCCAATCAACCTTTGTCCCTATAAATGCATTTCACCTTATAAATAGTTTTGATCCTATAAACCCCTTGACATCACCTATGTTCAATTCCCATTGACCCCATATGCCATTCCCATGTTAAATTCCAAAGTGCAAACCCCCTATTTTAACGTTAACGTCACATTGTCGCTAAAGTGCCCCCATACTACTATTGTATTACAATCAATAAATCTGAGAAAGACAAAAAGGTCTTACTCCACCCGCTTCTTAATGTGCACTGTAAATGCGATATCAGCATATATCGTTGGTTCTGAAGTAATGAGACTTCAGCAACCTGTGGCTTCTTTTTCAAAACAGCTGCGCCGACATTTTTAAAATGTGAGTAATACTGTGGAAAGACGAACAATATGATCTTCTTTCACAAGGTGACGTTTAGAGATAGATAATTTAAAAAGGAGATATTTTTATATATCGCTTCCTCATCTAATAACGATGGAATGGACCTGGATAGTATGAATGCATTAGATATATGTTTAATAATTAGGTAGGCTATATTCTTCTTTTATA
This sequence comes from Sinohyriopsis cumingii, assembly GCA_028554795.2. Lineage (NCBI taxonomy): Eukaryota > Metazoa > Mollusca > Bivalvia > Unionida > Unionidae > Sinohyriopsis > Sinohyriopsis cumingii. The sequence continues at coordinate 31,628,142 of CM068827.1, forward strand.
TGCATGCCGATGGATGAGTAACTAATTGTACTTTCATTATGATGGCATATTTCTAGGAGGCCGTTAATCCGTCCTAAATCCATTTTAGAAAGATAACACAAAACCTATTGAATCTGCTGACATGAAGGTATTTATATGAATATGCTGATGACCTGATTAGATGTTTAGATCATTATGGTTCATTTTCCACTTCTGTATACAGTTTGGGCATTTTGGAATTAGACTTTGCAACGACAAGCTGGAAAGCAGGATTAGGCCGAAACTACTTAAAACAGAGAGAAACAGAATTTTCTATGGATGTTTGTGTGCATGTTAGATGAGTTTGTCAGATTATCAGGCAACAGATGATGTAAGAGAAAACGTACATTCAACAAAGACTACAGAGAATACAATTGCCAATATAATTAAGGAATGGCTTAGTTTTTCATGGAATAGAGATAGGGTTAGGAGAAGATGGAAGGGGAATGAAGGGAGAAAAGACAGCAAATGACGTTGATCACTAGATCCACTTTTCAAAACTTTTGATCGATGATTTACAAAAACACCCAAAAGACAAATTTACAGTTTACCTGTCACGCCCTTATAACTAATTAGATCAAGCCGTGTTGCTCTTTATTTTTCTAATCGCATCTTTAGAATGATTTTCAGTCTATGGATTGATCATATTCCCATGCTTTCCTTTCTTTGAAGGACTATATTCAAGGTTCGTACTATTTAGTAGTCTGTTTAGTATGTAATACTTTTATGTATTCCGTGTCTCCTCAGTGATACACATGCTGAACTGCGGCACCGAACAGTGTACCTGTATATTATATGGTAATTATAATTGTGTACTTCTAATACGTGCATTGTCATGTGATTTCAGTTCAGTAACTATTTCAATTAAACTTTAAGAATAAAATATAAACTGCATTTGTTTGCAAATTGTTTTATTGACTACATAAATGAGGATTAATTCCAAGTGTAATAGTGTGCCCAATGCTTTAAGTAATAAAGAAGAAACGACTACAATAAATATCACAAATCATCTCTCTCTAGGTTTAATCCCAATCGAAAGTGACAATTTAGGGGAAAAATGTGACCATTTATGAGTAGTTGGACAAACAATATATCAACAACTGCAAAAAATTTTCGTTCGGCCAACAATGAAACAGCGTGGGTTGTAACACCGCTTCAATGTTTGGCCATCTGAGCTATAATAATAATAATAATAATAATAATAATAATAATAATGAGGACTTTGTATAGCGCCTAATCTTTAGAAGTTCTAAGCGCTTTACAACATTAGACAACACCTAAAGGATAAAAGAACGATGTATAATGATATGATTACAAATACAAACACCATGAAATTAGAAAACAAAGAAAAAACATGCTGAGAATATTTAAGGTAGGAAACATTATTAGGTCTTTAAGTTTGTTCTTGCAGTTGAAATAAGTGAGTTTGAGAGCACTCTTGAATGTGATCACTGTGTCTTTGTGTCTAAGTTCAGTGGGCAATTCATTCCATGTTGCTGGGCCCTGGTATGCAAAAGAACGCTGTCCATATGACTTTGTTTTCATAGTGGGAATAATTAGTATACGATTGTCAGAAGAGAAGCGTAAGTATCTTACTGGTGTGTACACATCTGTGAGGTCGGATAGGTATGTTGGAATAGAGTCCGTAAGTGTAACGTAGCACAGAGAACAAATTTTGTGTTTGATTCTGGATCGAATGAATAGCCAGTGTAGGGTACAGAGCAGCGGGGTGTGTGCTCTGATCGTGGTACTTTAAGTATCATCCAAGCAGCTGTGTTTTGAACTTTTTGAAGTTTCTGAAGTAGATATTGAGATGAACCAGACAGAAATGAGTTACAATAGTCCAGTCTTGAAAGTACTAATGAACACACAAGTGTTTTAATGGCATCAACTCAAAGATATTTGCGAATGGAGCTGATGCGTCTCAGCTCAAGATATGCAACCTTGTATATGTTCATGACATGTTGGTGCAATGTGAGAGTACTGTCCAGAGTAACACCTAGGTTTCGTACTGATTGTGTGAATTTAATGTTGGTGTTGCTGATATTTAATTTTTGAGGTAAAGGATGTGAATGAGAAAGTATTTGTGTTGTAATCAGAATGGCCTCACTTTTATCATCATTCTTCTGCAGCTTGTTACATGTCATCCATGATTTCACGTCAGAAATGCACCTATCTACACCCTGGATGGTAGTATCAACTTCAGTTGGGTGGCTAGATTTGTATATTTGGGTGTCATCAGCGTACAATTGGTGAGACACTGGATGATGATCTATGACGCTTGAGAGCGGCTGAGTGTACAGAATGAAGAGAACAGGTCCAACCACAGACCCCTTTGGAGCACCACAACATAGATCAACTGGGCTGGAGTGTATTCCATTTGCAGACACAATTTGTGTCCTCTTGACCAAGTTGGACTTGAACCACATTAAGGCTGTATCATGAATGCCAAATACATGCTGGAGACGGTGAAGTAATATATCATGGTCTATTGTGTCGAATGCTGCAGACAAATCAAGGAGGGTGAGGACTGAAATCTTTCCGCGATCCAAAGCAGAGAGGATGTCATTAACTACTTTTAGAAGAGTAGTTTCAGTACTGTGGCAAGGGCAATATGCATATTGTACATTGCTAAAGAGACTGTTTGAATTCAGATGAGATACAAGCTGGGATAGAACAACCTTTTCTAAGATTTTTATATGAATAGGAGTTTAGAAACTGGGCGGTAGTTCTTTAAATCGTTATGGTCTAGTGTTGGTTTCTTCAGCAGAGGCTTTACAATGGCAGTTTTGAAAAATGATGGGAAATCCCCTGATGAGAGAGACGTATTAATGACATCAGTTAGTGAAGGCAATACTGGATCTAAGCACTCAAGCAGCAGTGATGTTGGAATTGGATCAAGTTCACATGACTTTGGTGCACTCTTCATCAGGATTGTACGTACGAAATCCATAGAGACTGGTTCAAATGCTGCTAATGGTTGTCGCTCAAATTCTGTATTGCAACTGTATGGTGACGACGAGTCAATTGAAATTGTGGTGTCAAGCTTATCTCTAATGGTTTGTACTTTGTCAACGTGTCTGGTTGACAGACCATATCAGGCCAACAGTGTTCGAACATGTTGGCCCTACTAAGGGCTGGTGAACAAAACTTCGTTGGGACAACGTTGCTTATCCAACACAGTGTGAAAGAAATCAGCATGTAATGTTTGACCCAACAAGTGCTTGCAATCTAGTTAGACATACAAAGTAAAACCCCACTTATGCTCACAAGTACAAGACTATACATGCCTTATATACATTACGTAATCTACTTCTCTTACCCTTGCCAAATAATACAGCGGAACGTTCATCTATTTGATTTCGTAATTATTTAGGAACACTGATCACATACTGAGAATTGGAACAATAAAGCAATCTTAAAAGAGAACAAAAACTACGTCGCAGTCTGGAGAGCTTGTAAATTGCTAAGAAATTCAAGATGGAATACGACAATTCTCAGCTTGCACCATATAAAATAAACGGCAATTCAATTGAAACCCAGCGCAAATGTCATCCGTGAGATAGGTTGGCGACATAGACAAACTTTCGATTAACCCTGGTGGAAAACCGGTGCACACCTATCTCCTGGTGGAATTAAAATATTCGTCAGTCGGCGGAGATCATGTGGCGGAATTGTCAATATCTATCGAAACGTTTATTAACTACCAGTTGAGAAATCCCTGATATACACTAATAACACTGAAAAAGGCAATGTCGATACTCATAAAGTATTGATGTCCCTCCCCATCTCCTTGGGGCATATATAAAGACAAAGATCATCCTTGCTAGACGAAGTTTTTCCTCTCCGCTAGAACAAGAAATGCAGCTTTTACTTGCAGTCAACAATACGGCTATTCTTTCTCCGAAATCTTCGGATTTACGTTTCTTTATGTTTGAGACATCGGTTTATCTATATTCATCGAATATTTTTTTCTGGCTTGACGAAATTTTATTTATTATTATTTCACGAAGTTAATGCATTTCACTTTAGTATGGCATATATTGTAGGGAATAACGAAATGCTACTGTAAACCCGTCAGATAATGCAGACGATGAGAAAGTGGATGACTGATATTAATATACCTTTAATGTCATAAGAAACTGCATTGCACCTTCTTATGAGAAACATATATTCGATATAAAATGGATTAAAATATCTTCCTGTGGCGTATCTTGTTTTACCGTCATGCAAAACAATGCTAAAATAAATTACAGGAACGAATATTTGCATTTTCACACTGTCACAAATGCAAACAGATGATACTCGTTTTACCTTTTACAAATTGAATATTTTCATCTTTGTGAGCCTAAGGTATACTTTTCTTCTTTGTTGCAATTATTACCGACTTTCGAATGCAACACATCTTGGCAAAGAAAAAAAAACTGCTGTGGGACACATGTTGATATTAAGAATATTTTAACTAACTGGTCTCTAATATACTAAATGAAGTAAAAAAAACAAATAATGGTAATCGAATGTCATATATATATATATAAATATATATATATATATATATATATATATATATATATATATATATATATATATATATATATATATATATATATATATATATATATATATATATATATATATATATATATATATATATATATATATATATATATATATATAGTGCTGATTTTGATACCCGAATGTTAGAGTACTGACCATCACTACTAATTGCAATACTGAGCTGATCGCGAGATCCCCCAAAATAAGCACATTTTGGAAATAAATTATTTTGGTGATTATATTACCAATGTATTCATATGAATGCACTGAGCAAGCGGAGATACCCTAAATAAAAATGTGCGACTTTGTCAACAGTACCTTTTGCAGAAATATGCAGCCATCCCGGTTTTGTAATTTTTGACACATTGCTGAAAGTCTTAATTTTAATGGGCATCAGGTATGTTTTGTACATGAATGAAATATACGCTGAAAATTTATATTCGTCCTTAGTAGGATTTATTTAAAAGAACATGATGCAACAAACAGGTGTAAAGAACCTTGTGTGCTGCTTTTTGGTAATTAAGTAAACCGATTTTTTTCTTCTTCTTATTTTGCTAATTTTCTCATGAAGGAATCTTTTCATTCATGTATCTTTAAGTATTTTATTTTGTGTCATATTATACTTACTTTAGCTTTTGCTGTATCTTACTTTTTACTTCTGTCTTCAAGCTTGCGAAATTACTTCTCCTTAAGAACTGCTCATGTTTGCAAAGTACTTAGAAATGATTTGTCTGTCATGAACCATAATTGCTCCAAGAACTTTCACGAGCTACGATGTTGATATTCATCAAACAGAATAGGAATCAACACTGAAAATGAATATGTCAAAGATGTTAGAACAACTCAACTTGATGAGCAATTTCATATGAATTGATTTAGCTAGGAGATGTGCGTCAGAAAATTCAGAGTATCACGAAAATATAACAAATTGTCTGTCCATTATGATCGGTCTCACTGATAAAGGTTTGACGGTATAGTGTATTTTATTGATAAAATTCTTTTATTGATACGGCTTGTCAATGGCGCTATTTGTCTTCTTATTTTTGTAAATGGATTCCCAAATATTAATAGCAAGAGAAGAAAAAAACAAGAGATGAACAAAGGCCTCTTAAACTTTGCAATATAAAAACGTAGAATATTTTGTATAACATGTTTTCTTACAAACGTTCCGATTCGTTTTCATAAATTTAGGAATGCACAAAATGTGAGATCAGTTTTAGCATTGACCTTGGCAAAAGTTTTGTATATATTTGGGGTGGGTGGGATGATTTGAAACATAAATAGTTGAGCCAGGAATGTTATGTACATGGTTGTACTTTTTCGACTAGAATATAAACCTTCAGCTTGTCTTTAGATTGTGAAACAAAATTTACTGATATGATATGTAGATCCATTATATACACATGCATCTAAAATGTGGTGTTTAGCAGCAATGGTGCAAAGGGTTCATTTGGAGGTTTTAAAATATGTCGTGTTTTACGAATCCATTCGTGTGTGTCTGCTTGATGATGAGCTTGATAGGAACCAAGGCATTCCAAATGAAAACAGTTAGCTATTGGATAAATGACATTAACGGTAAAGAAACCTGATCATCTTCTATTATGCTTCTCAGGCTTTAAGAGAATTAGTTATTATAATGATTTAGGCAACATTAAATTGATTGACAGCATTCATAACATCTTACTGGAAACTGGGTTCAGTTTATTTGTTTATTAGAGTGATTCAATACATATACATTTTTGATGCACTCTCATTAATGCGAATGATTATGTCTTAAAAATTTCACATGTACATTTTTCTTAAAGAGGAAGTACATATTCCCAACAATACCTAGTTCAAACTATGCTCTTTCTCTCAATATATATATATATATATATATATATATATATATATATATATATATATATATATATATATATATGTTGTATCATAGCAATGTGATGTAATTATGTTATATCATAACATACTAATGACCTTAAAGTGCTTTAATGTATGCAGATTTATTGTAATTTATAGGTTTTTGTTTTCTTTCTAATTAATATTCATGTATTACAGTGTGCAGAGATCTATGTCATTATTTCTTTTTTCGTATTTCGTTTACACTCTGGAAAATTGTTATGCACTGTCAATGATATCGTGATGGTAACGATATATCTAATCACCGTCAAAGAATGAAATGGTGAAAACGGAAGTCAAGGCAAGAGTTCTTGTTCAATTTCTCTTTTGTATTGATAGAACTTGTGGTACTGGCCACTCAAAAAGTCTTTTTAGCAAAGATTTTCATTCTGTGGAAATTATTGAGAACATATGTCCAGTTTATATGTTTACTTCAAAATGTGCATGTAACAATATATCCATGCAGATTTCAAATAAAGGATACGTTCACTGTGTTATAGATGTGATTTCATAGCAACTCGCCGTAAAGCGAATTTTGTTTCAAAACTGATCCAACAATGCTCGCACTCAGTGGGAAATATCTCTCGTAACTGTGTAGTTTGTCATCTTAGATGAATTTATTGCTTATATAAATTATAATGTGATGTTCTTAATTGTTTGATATTATTTGAATGTGCACCTTTATACATCTATCTAAAGTTCAAGATGGTAGTGCGAGCATGAGTAGGCAGATCATGCCCAAGCTTTAAATCCACCAGCTAAGATCCATTCTACATGTATATACCTTATTCAGTCATGCCGCACTAATAACAGCCTATTCACAATGAAAAAAGGGATCAGTAGATTATAGTATACCAGAATTACACAGAAAGTGGAATATATATTTTTGAGAAATTTTACATTTTATTCAGAATTGCCGTAAATAGGTTCATTCGTTTCTGAAAAAGAAGCCACGCGTTGAGTCTATGAATCATTTCAAATTGTCAACATTCACAGAAACGCCAGCCGTGTTTGAAATACCGGTCCAGGTTGATCTCAAAAGGACCGGTCTATCTAAACAAGCAAATAAATTCCTTTCTGCCAACTTTACCAACCCAGAGGAACAAGTAAACATCAATTGACAATTAAAAATGGCAAAGACTATGTTGGTCGACACTTCATCCACATTGAACACAAAACCCTGTATATGCAACTGTTGTCGTGGAACATTTGTATCAGTCCCATATTCAGATTTGTTTCTCGTTCGATATTTTACCATAATAAAATTCCCCACACTTTGCACATCGATTGTACATGTGACCAGCGAGAGTGTATAGTTTTCAGGCATCTGCTCAGGGATCCCTCACAGAGGGTTAGATTCCAATAGAAGTTTAAATTTTTAAAGATTCTTTGAAACTAAAATATCAGGATAAAATGAACCATAATATTGATAACTGATTGTTTGGGGGTTCTCTTCCTTATACCAATGTCGGAAATGGAGGAGGGGGGATCTGCCAGGGTGAGTCATGAAAGTAGCATTATTTCTGTGTTAGGATCTGAACGAAAATACTCGTAATATTTAGCAGCATGTTACTTTAAGCATTGTATTTTCGTAACAAAATATCGTCTTGGGACTAAGCAGCATTCCTACCAGCTATGCATATATTAATTTATAAACATTTTTTATTTTATATATATTATATCGGAATTTGTTGATATCTTAAGTGGGCGCTATCTTTACGGTCCTCAATGTGCACACAAAAGAGGACTAGATTGTTGATATTTTTTATAATCCTTATCGAGGGAAGAGCTTACAAACGACGAATTTTTAAGGACTTTAAAGAAGTAATGTGCGATGGTCATTAATTCGTTGGCTTACAGATTTTTTTTGGTGCTCACTTTATTTAAGATCATCAAATTATAGAGACAATTTAGAGAGTGGGGATCATAATGTTTGATAGACCGACTGATTTAGTCAGAATTTAGGGAATGGGGGTTTTATATTTAACCATGCCTCCTCTACTTTTCGCACATACTTTCTATTCCAATAGAACAAGCGCCTAATGAATTACTGTCCAATATTTATTTATTATTTGGGGTTTTGTGTGTGCGTGTATATGTATGTGTGTTTGTGTGTGTATTTGTGTTTGTTTGTGTATATGTGTGTGTATGTGTATGTTGTTACTGTTGCTGTTGAGTTGAAACGATATAAGGAAAATAAAAGTAATTGTTCATAACTTTAGTTATATTTACTAAACGGGAGTACACAATTAGAATTTGAATTGTACATTTCGAATTCCGCTATCGAGTTTTATGTTTTCAAGATTATCTCAGTTTCAAAGGATTATGTAATAGTGTGTTATGGGAATAAGGTACACCTATAAAGATACACTGCACTGACTCGTCAGATAAAACTATAGGAAAAGAATTACAGTTCAGTTAATTTAAGCAATTATATATATATATATATATATATATATATATATATATATATATATATATATATATATATATATATCGGCAACGTGTGTAACTTTTGTTGGCTTTTTACAATGATTATGTGTTGTGTACATCTGTATTTTGTACCTGATCCTATTCAAAGTCAAATTAATGGTGTACATGACCTGTGAGATTTATTTTGTAAGCAATATAAATACATAGCTAATATTTCTCTATCACGGTGAATTAAATTATTCAGGTCACTATTAATAGTAAACATGTTTATTTTAGTTTGAGTTAACAGGCTTGAGTTTGAACTTAGAAACTTTCAGAATGGAAATTTTCTAGTAGTTGAAAGAGGTTTTTCTTCAGAAATTTTATTTGTGACCTAGGTCAATTAAGGGGTATATAATCTTGTTTACCCTTGGATTGTTCATTCTTGTCGTAAAATCTGAAGCAGAATTAGTTTTATTGTTGTGCTGAGCTTGTAAGTTTGGTGGATATATTTTTTAAAATTATAATTCGAAGGAAATGCAAAGTGCCGAATAATATTCTTCGACAAAACTTACATTTGGAAGTAGATTGAATTCAGACAAGAACAGTTTGGATTTATATCATTGTGAGAAATTAAAAGACAAGACTATTAATACATCCCCACACTCCAGGCCCTTGAGACATCAGCAATTTCGAGACTACATGTACATCATCACATTCAATATTGGAACATATTTACAATACCACTGGGATTCAATTGAAACTTCATACAGTTGGACTTGTGATATAACGTTTATGATTATTTTGGATTAAATTCACAATACAGTAGTTTTCTTTTTTTAATTTCACTATGTATTTTATATAAATGATTTATTGGCTGAATTTGACAAGAGAAGAAAGAAGAAGATACATGAAATAATTCACCTTTCACGGAATAATTTTAATTTCCTTTTTCCTTATGATATATGCTTATGTTCGTGCGTGCGAGATACAGGCAATAACATCTATGGTTCAACAATTTCTAAGTTTTCGGGTTCTGGTTGGTTAATTATGGCAAAGTATGTGACAAGGGGAGTATGGAAGGATATTTACTATAGCACGATTTTAACACCAGCAGCGTGTGAGTTGTTTTAAGGGCTTCAAGACTCAACACTCTAGTGTAGTGACCAGTTTCGTCGTCATCCTTCTGTCTCGGTAGACTATGGAGTTGAGCTCTGAAGTAGTGAAATAGTTGTTGAATATAGTATAATTTGACCGAATTGACCCACAAGACAATGACATTCTCTGTTACATCTGCCGCAATTGCAAGTGGTGTTTGGGGTTGCCACACTCTGTTGCATTTAATCCTGTCTGCGGGCTCTTTTCTCCTCTGCCAATTGCAACTGTTGTCTCGCATCTCTGATGTCCCTAGTTGATATCATGCCTCCAATTGCCTCGGTGATGAGAAAATGCTTTCCACCTGTTTATATCGATGTCCAAAGCCTTCATGTATCTTTTTCAAACAACCATGAAGCGCATATGTGGGTGACCTGGTGGCCTTTAGAAAGAGACTAGCTAGCCATAGAAGATGTCCTTTGGTATGAGTCCATCCATTCAATGTACATGTCTAAACCATCATAGGCGACACTTTCTTATCAGTGTAATCATGATAGAGATATGTGCACGCTCTACGACGTATGCGATGGGAACTCTGTTCTTACAAGCAATAAGGAAAATATGTCAAAAGTGGTGTTGGTGAAAGCTGTTTAGCCTCTTTTTTCTTGGTTTTTGTAGAGTGTCCATGACCCACTGCCGTAGAGGAGTGAGCTGATAACACAAGCTTAGTACACATTCATGTTTTAACTAAGTTTGTTGTTGCTCCAGACCATCTTACTCAGACCAAACATTGAAGAAGTGGCGTTTCTAATGCGCGAATTGATTCCTGCTTTCAAGAGAGAGGTTGGTAGTGATTGTAGACCGAAGTTATGTGAACTTCCTGGAAACCTCCAGTTCGAAGTTGTTAATGTTGATAGAAGGTGGCTCTTCAGCAGCGTGACCCAACACTATCGCTTTTCCAGGATAATAGTAGTCCCAATGTCCTTTACAATGTTGTAAAAATTGGTCAATAAGGTTTTGGAGATGAGCATCTGTGTGGCTTGACGCTTCAATATCGTCAGCAAAGAATAGATCACGGATGAGAACTTTGCGAGGTTTAATAGTTTTTATCTGTACTATTGTGAATGTAGATTTTCTCGGTTATTTAGCCAAAGCGTGTTTCAGCTGGAGAGTGAAGAATATCGTGAACATGGTAGGGACAAGTACAAATTCCTGCTTGACTCTGCTAAGTATCTCAAAAGCCGTTGATTTTGAGCCGTCAAAGTAAACTGTGTCTTACATGTTGGCACGGAAAGACTAGTCATGCCTAGAGCTTTGGAGATAAGAAAACTTTTCTAGAAGCCTGAACAATCCGCCTCTGCTAAAACGGGCTTTGTGAGGACAATGAATGCTATACAGGGGGAACTTCTCAGTTCACTGAACTTATGTTGCGGTTGTATAAGTAAGAATTTCATGTCGATGGCCGCTCTGTGATTCAGGGTATACGTGATCCGCGTGAGACTAAAGTATGTTTATGACAATTCGAGTAGATACCTTGTCTATGTTGCTCAGCAGGGGATTGCATCTATAATTTTTGTTGCGATCGCTCATGTCGCCCTAGTTAAGTGAGAATATCATGCCGATGGCGGTCGCCCTGTGATTCAGGGTAGACGTGATCCGAGTCTAAAGTCGGTTCAAGACGATTCAAGCAGATAACTAGCCTATGTGGCTCAGCAGAGAATGTTATCGAGAATTGTTGCAATCGCTCATGTCGCCCTAGTTTGTGTGATGAGGCTAGCGTGTCTCATATTATGTGGTACGTCACACGCTTCCCACCATAGAGAAAGTAACTTGTGGAGGCGTTAGTGTAGAATAAGTTTTCCGGCTTCAAGTGGTAAGTCATTTTTTCTGTGAGACTTTCCGTTTGCTATGCAATATATGACCTCGCTGATCTGATCAACGGTTAATTCATCTTCGAGTTCGTCCATGATAAGAAAGATTTAGACGGCGTTAATGGCTGTACCAGTTCAGTACAGTTCTAATTAGTGTTCTACCCACCACTCTATTGCTTGTCGCAAAAATTAACGATCTTCCCTGTACCTAATATTTGACTGACAGTCCTCTTAAAAATTGGACTTATTGCCTTCTTGATCCCGTCGTTTATACCTCGGATCCTGCCTATACATGCTGCTGTCTGGGTGTTTGCAAGTTATCACTAAGATAATTGAATATTACTGGCAATCGTGGCTTGATATAAATGTTAGATTCACCCTTGGAGTGTGTAAATATAATTGCGAAATGTGATTGCCCTGAAGTGAGTAAACTTAGCTGTCTTCTTTACAACCATAACTTGATATTTATTTTTCATGACTCAGTATTGATTTCTTATCACATATGTGCCATTATGTGCATAGCAAGATGTAATTCACCTACCATTAGACATTATGGTAATAAATCCACCACTGACTAGCGAGTTTGCTTTCATTTTCTAGTTGCACACTATACACGGTCTATTCATATACAGTAAAGCATAGAATTGATTTGAATCACTGTATGAAAGCAATTATTCAAACACCTTTAATATGTCTAAGCCTGCAGGATATTCCTAAAAATGGCTACTAAGGATAACCGCCAACGGGAATTTCTAATTACTTTTGGTTATTAATGCAACTACTCTACCTTGGAAATAAAATCCTTTCTTAAAATGACATTATGCGGCGTAGGTAAAGCTGGTTATGCTATTGAATGAATATAGTCATTATAGGTTACCGCATTTGTATGGGAAAATATGAACGAGTTCGGATCGAAATACTGCACGACCTTGGGAGTGCAATATATCCATCCGTCAAAACGATTTCATATTTCCCATACAAATGCAGTGACCATTTTATTATATGTTCATTTTCTTATTCTACCTAAGGCTTAATTATGAAAACAAAAATACACTACACGAAACAAAGTAACTGAATATATGCCGTATTCCGAACTAAATTCACAAGCGCAGATTCATCATTACACAACAACATTATTAATGCGCACGTAATTCCGCCCAGATAAATTTGAACTAGTCGCGCGCAAGACATAACTTTCAAAAGAAAATGGCGTTTTGGTCGACTTAAAGCTGCAATTCGGAGTCATATTGTGAATGAATGCGCATTGCAACAACCTTTCCATTTGATCTGGAATGAACAGATTATGGTATTTTTGTAGTTTCTACGAATATTCGTCTTTAATAACTGGATTAATGTGCAAATTCTATATGAAGTACATCGGATATGAGCAGCGACAGAGCAGCGTGTTGACATCTGTAAGTGTGTTTCTGTTCTGCCATTGAATGTTTGAACTCTTAATGTCGGAACAATATGAAGTGTTTCAATTGCAATTATCACAAAGACGCTATGGAATATAATGTTTATTTCATTTTTAGTGCAGTAAGATGGATGTAATAACACTTGGAATATAGTCGAAATTACAGTACAATTGCGAAATGTGTAATCAAGCTTGAGAATCCATGACATGGTTCATGTAGTTCGGATTTGCAGAACTAAGAAAATGCATTTTCAGGAAATTCAGGATGTAAAACTGTAACTATATTTTTGGCCGTTCTTTTACCAGCTAAAGAAGAAAGTTTATGCATTGTCACTTGCATGTTATTTATTAGGACCCTGTCTTGCGTCTATAGCTAGCCTAAATCCGAAATATTGTATCAAAACAGTTAAAGCGAAATGTGGCAAAGCAGCTCGTATGTGGCAGACCACGAAACATCTGCTTTAGGTCATTCAATTGGTTTACTTCATCCACAGACAAATAAAATAAATCAAAATGCTGGCGTATGCGTCCATTGTTTGCTTACAATAGAAGGCAGTTATTTTCTTCGCGTGAGTTCAGTATGAATTGCACACAACTTCAGTATCGTAAAATACTGCAAGATTCTGACAATGTAAATTAACGGAGAATAAATGAGCATATGATAATTACCGTTATATTTTGTAGCGTGTTTAATTTATTTAAATAAATTTTGCACCAAATAATCAGCCATTGTACGAGCTTGCTTAGCTATTGAGGTCTGCAAACCCGTTTCCAATGTTGCCAAAAGGTCTTCCATTCGAGCACAGTCGATCAGTGTCAGCCTATGGTATGATGCGTTCCCTGTAGAGATAGCTCTGGCGAATTTCAAAACAATAATTGGAAGTGATTAAAAATGTAAGACTCTCTTTATGGCATGAAGATAATCACTAATATTATTCTGTAAAACTACAAATTAGTGGAAGGGAGTTAAATGATTTATATTACGTCATACCCATATTTATGAACAGAAATGTATTTACGAAAACCTCAGATACATGAAGTTATATGGAAAATGGGTGTCTGCCATAGTTTGGGATCATCCATCCTCCGCATAAATAATAACCAACATATAATGCAATTTATCATAGGACTGTCCCACAGAAATGGCATATGATGCAATTTATCAAAGGACTGTCACACAGAAATAGTATATCATGTAATTTATCGTAGGACCGGCCCACAGCAATGGTATATAATGCAATGTATCATAGGACTGGCCCAATGAAATGGTATATGATGCAATTTATCAAAGGACTGTCACACAGAAATAGTATATCAAGTAATTTATCGTAGGACCGGCCCACAGCAATGGTATATAATGCAATGTATCATAGGACTGGCCCACAGCAATGGTATATAATGCAATGTATCATAGGACTGGCCCAATGAAATGGTATATAATACAATTTATCATAGGACTGTCACACAGAAATAGTATATCATGTAATTTATCGTAGGACCGGCCCACAGCAATGGTATATAATGCAATGTATCATAGGACTGGCCCAATGAAATGGTATATGATGCAATTTATCAAAGGACTGTCACACAGAAATAGTATATCATGTAATTTATCGTAGGACCGGCCCACAGCAATGGTATATAATGCAATTTATCATAGGACTGGCCCAATGAAATGGTATATAATGCAATGTATCATAGGACTGGCCCACAGCAATGGTATATAATGCAATGTATCATAGGACTGGCCCACAGCAATGGTATATAATGCAATGTATCATAGGACTGGCCCAATGAAATGGTATATAATGCAATGTATCATAGGACTGGCCCAATGAAATGGTATATGATACAATTTATCATAGGATAAGCCGACATAAATGGTATATGATGCAGTTTATCATAGACCGGCCAACAGAAATGTGATATAATGCAATTTATCATAGGACAGGTCCACAGAAATGGTATATAATACAATTCTCCATCGGTCCGGCCCAAAAAATTGGTATACCACGCAATTATCATAGGACTGTCCAAGATATAAATATATTCTTGCCAAACTAAAGGTTACACACGTCCAAATATCTTATTGTTCTTTCAGACAAAGATGTTCTAGAAATCATTACACCTTTATCAAATCAAATTCTGTCGTATATTTTCTAATTTTGCATGACCAAAATCATCGCAGAAACTGTAAATGATATTTGCACGCAATTGTGCGATTGAGTACATACGACACTAAAAGCTAGGCTTGCTTTGTTTGATTGCAAATGTCCAATTAAACATTCCTATTTTTTATGTGGCCTCAATTTTTCAAATTTAACGACATTACAGAGTCTGAACTAAACAGTCATTAAAAGCATGGATGCGGAGTCGTGCGCACGAACCGATCAGTCAATGATACTTATTAAATGAAACTTATATTAAGAGAATATTTTGGAGAGTTAAATAATCCAATATTTCCATACGATCCTAATAAAGTGAATAAAATGCCGTTCCAGACGAAAAAGCAAATCAAATTATTTTACCCATGGGTTATTTTTATATATGTAATCTTTCCTTTTCAATCCAATTAGTTCTACAAAGATTACAACATGTTCGTAGGGGAATTGATGGACTTGCGTCATGTTCTTTCGATCATAATCTGTTCTCTCTCTCTTTCTGATGATTTATCTCAGATGAATTAATTTAGAATGTCGGAGTCGTACTGCAATATGTAAACATTTCCCATCATTAGATAAAGCTTTAAGTAGAATTTGCAGTAAAATAAAGACCAATCAACTGCATCCACAGAAAGTACAGATAGGAATAATACATTGACTATAAGCTTTAATGACCAGAACGTTAACACAAAAGTTTGTTAATTTCAAATTGTTGCTATTAACAAAAGCTGTCAACTTAAAGTACGTGTATAAAATATTATCATTTGCTATATTAGTATAAGTGCATGAATATTTTCTTCTTTTCAAATAACTTTTTTAGAAACTAATGATTAATTTTTGATTTCTGTTCTTAATTGCTACAATTATTTTCATTTTTTTTTATTATTACCACATTTATTCTGTACAAGTCATAACGAGTGTCTGTCAGTCAGAATAGTGCTGGTATCATCTCTAGTTCAGACTGAAAACTTGTTTGGTCTGTCTACTTTAGAGATGTTGCAAAGATGTATAATAATGCAAGACGAACGCAATTGTATACTAAATGTTCATTCCAGTTGTTTTTATGAGGAACTGATAATGGTCCCTTGAACTTTATCTCTCGCATGTATTGCTCTGATAAATATGGTCCCTTGACGTTTATCTCTCGTAAGTATTGCTCGGATAAATAGTAGTATTGCTGGAATAAATATTATGATAGTTTGATTATTATTTGGACACTTTGATCCTTGGTAATGCTAAAGAGAAAGAAAGGGACGTCTCGAAGACAGAAGAAAATGTATGGTCTGAGAAGTCAGTTAAGTTATTAACCTGTGAAAGTCTGAGAATGTCTGCCTTAATGGTGCGGTAGAAACATCCATAGACTATTTACACGAGACGCAATGTTCTACGTTAATAAAATTAACATCTGCGAGATTGTTGGTGGTGTCTTGTGGCTTTCATTTAGCTATGGCGCAAAATTGGTGGTCTATCAGGAAGTTTGTCCCAGTAGTATAATAAAAATCTACGTCAATCATAAAGATAAAGTGGCAAATATGGCAGATTGGACGTACATTTCGTTTAGCGATCCCTCTTGGGGTACGCATACGAGACAAGAAAAGCTAATACAACGTTAAACGATCATTAAATATTCATATCCCAATCAATCTTTGAACTGTAATTACAAAAACAAATAACTGAGTTTCAGAGAACCAATGAATAACTCAGATTCCATCTGTACTCAATGCAGCTTTTACTTGCCTTTTACGAGTTTTGATTTAGAAGCAGATTGCCTTAATAATAACTTCAACTATATCTTAATTAAGAGACGCCTTACGAGTGAAAACATGGGAAAAAAGATTTATAAATCTGCCAGACAAAATAAAGGAATGTCTATTTTATTTTCACAGAACGATTTCAGATTTTTGTACTTCAGCATTAGATAAAAAGTAATCTTTGTAAATTGTCATCACTTTTTCCATCATGTATGAAAACATACAATCGAACTTGTGGCTTCCATGTGTTTTTCTTAATACATTTATTATCTCCTGAACGGTTTAAACATAATGATTTTCTTGTCGTTTTGAGTCTCACTTTCACCTCCTTTTCATTGTTTTAAAACATTATTAATATTCCATAATTTAAAGCTAGACATTAATGTTGACAGAAAGTAGTGCGGAAAATAACGATGGCCTCTTCTTATTGTGTACACATTTGTAATGGATCACGTGATTTTATCGGTTTAGAACGTATTGAGGGCGAATATTTTTAAATTGTCTGAAAGTCTATTCCTTGAGAATTTAGACCTTGCCTCATATGTCCGCAGGAACAATTTTTCTCCATTTTTGTTTTGTTGGTAAATAGTTGCAGAAATGATGTAAATTTATATATTTATTCGCCTATGTCAAAACCAATTTAAACTTAAAATGGAGTTTTCTTTGAATATGAAGCCATTTTTGTTATTTCCCCGTCTTCTCGCTGTCATGTCACATACCTTTCATTTCTGTAAACCATTTCTTTATTCTACAAAAAGTGTTTATGATGATAAGATAAAAGCGTTTCTAATTTCCAATAAATGTAACATCGCAATAATCTTAGCACCCAGTACTACAGCAGGTTACACTGGAAATAAGTTGTTAGAAACGCTAGTCTGGACACACAAAAAAAACTAAAAAGAAACATGAATCAAAATATCTTCTGAAGCCTATTGTTTTTCAAAGACAACAAAACTAGTCACTGATAACACTGAGATAGAAAAAAATTGACACGGACATGTCCCGTTTGATCAACAGATGAAAACGAGGCTATAAATTACAAATATCTCCATGGCATTAAAACCAGACACATTCCATGTGCAGTAAGACAAATTGTCTGTTGAACATTAGAAAAGAGAATTGTGGGGTTATGTAAATGCCATTCGAAAACTGAATATGTCAGCTTGTTACTGAAATGTACTACAGATTCAAAAGTTAAAAAGACACCAGCAAGGGGTCAGATTTCAACAGAACATCTGCTTGGCTAAAATGGTTGGAGGGTGTTAAATGTATAAAAGCTCAAATTGCATGACATGACCCACAGCTGGAAGAGCTTTCAGATAAACTATGAAATCAACAAATTTAAACGCCATATACAATAGGCGGAAACAATTGTAAAAGGAAATGGTGTTGAAATCGTTGCTATAGCCACTGTTGTTGGGATGATAATCTCACCTGTTTCGCTGTCAGCAAACGTTAAGAGGTTTAGTAGTGGTGGAGTTAGAAAAACTGGCCGCAATTTTCCATTCGAATTCGTTCGCTGATAAAAATAAAATGGGGTTGATAAATATTGGCAATTATTTGCTTGCATTAAAACATTACAGCAGCAGCATTTTAAAATAAAATCGAAATAGTTATGCTCCAAAAAGAATACACTATTGTGCTTATCGTGGCATTAGTGGGTTTGTTTGTTTGGTTCGTTAGTTTTATTGGAGTGTTTTTGGTGTTTTGATTTTTTGGATTTCTGCTTTTGTTATTGTTGTTCGGAGACGCAAATAAAGCATCAGACCAGATCAAAGAATGTTCAAATGCGGCACACCTTGACTTAATCGCCAGAAACGAGGTACACTTTCGGTGAAACGGGATAGTTAAAGGTTGATAAATTGTTCAATTGCTGCTTTCGAAACAAAACTATAAAAGATCTAGAACTTCTGTAGTATATTACACTATATATATTTCTAAGTTGGAATTCTTAGACGCAGCTTGAATTAGCTCCATGCCTTCCTATGTTACCTCGGGTTATTTCTTTAGTAATATCATGTATTGCCCTGTCTGGACAGTAACTACACTGATGTCAACCTTTTACATTTTTCAAGCGTACTAACTTATTATTTACATGAGCTATTTTTAGATGTGCCTTCTTGTTATGAATCATGTGTGCATTAACTTCTTTATAATCGAATGAGAAGGTTTGTGTTTTTCTGTTGCATTTTGTTTTCATTCTCTAGAAGCTCGTAATTATTGAAGTATTCGTGATTTTTATAAACCTTAGTACTGCCATTTATGTATTGTGCTTCATCCGTTTATTTTACGCAATGTATTCAGCTAGTTCCACACTGTTACGCAGTTCATCTTGCCCTTGCCATGTCATCAGTACATACCTTTCTACTGTTTATCGAGTTTGTTTTAAGATCTGATCAGATTTATACATGTGATATTGTTTGACATACAATGCAAACTTTAGTTCTTCTTCTTTCTTCAGATCTTCCAAGACAATTGATACCTAATATTACTAGCTGATTTGTAACATTTCCTCGGTGAAGTTAAGAAGGTATCCCTTGTCACAAATCAAAGTTATCCCTTGTCACAAATTAAAGTTATCCCTTGTCACAAATTAAAGATATTCCTTGTCACAAATTGAAGGTATCCCTTGTCACAAATTGATTTGCAATTCCTACCTTTTCACATATTTTAATGATACGTGTTCAAGATGGGTTTTGCTCTTTGAATATCTCTCTAAATGCATTGTCTTTATTTCCCTTTTTAGCCTTCGCTTTTATTTAATTCCTATAAAAACTCTAAATGAGATAGATTATTATAGAATATACGTTCATCCTTTGTAATATTTTACATTCGCCCCGTATATAGTCTTTGGCTGCCTGTCATGACTATGATTAATACATATTATTTTCTTGAAAAATTGGATTGATCAGTTAACATTCCCTTAAGTCAGCTTTTATACTTCCTTTTTGCATGTTTATTTATGTGGGGTTTATGTCCCGTTTGACTTATTTCCATAATTATTTGATATTGTGTAAGCATCGGAACTTTCAGGATTATAACAAAGATGTCTTAAATACTATTGTCTGTAAATCATTTAAAAGGAAATAAAAAAATATCCACTAAATGCTTCATTAATGATAAGTTTAAGAGATCAACGGACAGAGTAATAAATTTAGAAAATTTAGATTTGTGCATTTACCAACATCAGTTACGTAATAATTCCTTTCCCATAATGTCCTATTTAACCATCTTGCAAATCAGGGATGATGCTTCTTATTTCAATGTTATTTTATTGAATGTAGTCTGTAAACTTGCCACTTGCGTTCTCTTGAATGGTAATATTGAACTAGTCATGCATCGTAAAAAATGGCATTTTCTCTAGATACCAACAATTACATTTGTTCCTAAACCTGTGAAATATCTTTATAACTTCTCTGAAATCTATTGTGGTCCTAACAATGTTGGTTTGTGCATTATTTAAGTCACACATATATTATTAGATCGCATAGTGTCGAACCTGTCACTTAACAGCAGCTGATCTAGTAATTGTATTGAAGTAACACGTGCTCTGCATAATCATTCTTAATAATCAGGTTTGGTGACTTTATTACGTCCATTTAATTTTGCTCCATTTGTTTTAGTAATTAGTAGAATATTAAACATGGAATTACAAGCATATATGCAACTAAACTGAAATACGCAATGACGTCCAAGACTGCTCCATATGTATGTATAAATATGTGTATGTATGTATGTATGCATGTATGTATGTATGTATATATATATATATATATATATATATATATATATATATATATATATATATATATATATATATATATATATATATATATATATATATATATATATATATATATATATATATATATATATATATATATATATATATATATATATATATATATATACTGCTTTTACTTGTAGTGTAATGTAGGATATTAATCTTTTTACCATGTACACTACAAGCCATCCAGAACTTACTTGAATCCATACATTCTGTTGTGGAAATTGGATTTCATTTTCTCTATTTGGAAAAGTCGTTTATTCCAAATATAAACGGATTAGCATCTTTATTTGCCTTCCTACAACGTAGTGAATTGTTCTAAAATGTGCTCCCTCTGTGCTTCATAGTTCCACCTCAGTGCGAATGATATTAATTGTAGAGAGAACACAGGACAAATTCTATTTAATCAGATACAGTTTCTTGCCATGCGACTCAAACCAATATTATCAGTCTGTTTGAGAACGTATTGATGACCTTAATTTCAATAAACTTAGACTGATTTCAGAAATCCCAGCCTCGTCGTCAATTGACCTATTTTTTCGATATGTATTGAAAGTAAACATGGGGAAAAAAGAAGACACCCCACCCCCACCCCCCGCCTACAACCAAAACAACGAAAACACGATATAGTTTCTTTATGCAAGGTGTATGAAATTAATGAAATGTTTAATAGACACATATACATGCAGGTTCTCACATCCAGCATACATACAAAAATTGCCAAAGTATATATTCTGTATAGACGTTCTTAACACGAAATTAACTTGCTTTCGCTGTCGTTTTAAAGTATGAGATGTTCAAACAAATAAAGCTAAATATGTACAGTCGGACATGCTGCATGTTTTGAAATGCCCGGTTTGAACTAGCATATCATATATGGTGACATTTACAAAACTATATATTAGGACAAATTTCTGTCTATAATAATATGGGAAATGAGTAGTACCCATAGTCATGGATTAAGTTCAACCAACATCAAAAACCATTTACACAAAAATACCACTTGAGGCTAAAACTCGCTTACAAATGTATTTTAGTGACAAAACCTTGTGTCATTTAAAGGAAAAGATTTAGGCTACCATTAACACATTTGGGAAAGTGCCGAGCGCCGTGCACATTATTCATAAGATCTTTTGTTCCTCATTTACAAAGAAGTCACAGCCCAGCTTTTAACAGCCGTTGACATGAGAAATCTCTTTTCATCGAGACTGCGTCCAGACAACAAAGAGATTAGTCAAACGTTTTCTTTTTGTCTGAGTTATGGTCCGTTTCATTTACCGTATATATTCACTTATTAGTGTCAAACTCCAAACAACAAAGACCCTGATTTATCTTAGCATAATGCGCATCAGATCAGGGATTACGTTGTTCGTTCTCCTAATTACTCCTAACACACTGTACATACCCATAAATGCCCGTGAATGATGCGGTAAATCTGGTTCTGTGCAGTTTGCAGCTCGACATGTCTAATATAGCAACTACAGATGGTAACATCATTGTCCAGCTTCTGACACAACTTGATTGACAAGAAATATCGGCCTAAAACTGCTGTATTTAAATTGTAATATCATTCAGTTTTGTTTTTTGCATATGAGTTAATACGAGTGTCATATGAACTTCTTTTTTAAGTTCAGCATGTTTATATGGTGCACATTTTCTATTTTGAATTAAAGATATTTGCTTGCTCTGATTAAATAACGGATAAATTGTACCAAACGGGTAAAAACATTTTCACCCACATAATGAAATTATCCGTTGATAAAAGTTTAAACCTCAAAGTCTCTATTTAAAATGTTTGCTTTCAATACCTTTTCTGAATGATATCTTATGTTGGCGTTGGGGTCTTCTCCAACACAAGAAATACTTCTAAGATACGCCAAAACACATTAGAAACAATGGAAAAGTGTTGTCTTCAAAAATGTGTTATGGGAACTCCTTCTTAGTAATGGATTTTCCGCTTGAAAGAGTTATGGAATACTTTACATATGTCATATCACCCGAATAAACATTGTGTTAAAAGTTATTGGTTCATGGCTACGGTAGAAGTTACGTTCTCCATTATCCGTAATAATGGTTGTTAGTACTACCGCTTTAAATATATTTTTATTCAAACATAATGCCATTGATCAAAATAATCTCTAACATCCAACAGATCTGCTTAGTTTCTGCCACTCCATGCCGTGACTACTTGTGTAGCTTACTGGACGGCTGAATATGCAATGTAAAGTACCCTTTTGATTTAGGACCTAGCCAGTCCATAATACCACTATTGTCAACGTGGAAAGTTATCCATGCAACCTTGGCTTTTCATACAATATTTCTAGTTTTAGTGAAACGTAATGCGAATACTTGGTTGAGAATCTTAAGATGTGTACCGTCGTTTGTTTGTGAAGGTAAAAACGTTTGAAAATATAGGGAAGGCGATGCCATCTTAGAATTATATCCTGACTCACAACGCATTTCATGCTTTGGTATAAAATCAGGATGTACGGATAACTAAGTATATGTGTGGCGCTGAATATTACGCTGACAACCGTCTTTTATGCTATAAGCTAAGCATCTGTATCCAACCCAAGAGACGCCCGCAAGGAAAGACGATTCCTAAACGACAGAACATTGCCAAACTGATGATCTCAAACTTTAAAAAGTCCTTTGTCAGCACGTCTTTAATCCATCCGTCTGGACACCCAGAATATGGAATCAGACTGGGTTGCATTTAAAGTGCTGCTCTAGAACACTGTTACAGTGATCTAGGTCTCCCCTCCAGAAAACACCAGGACAGGTTTGATCAGGACTGCGCCGGCATCAAGCTAATGTTGGCTAAAAGACATCGCCCCCATAAAGCTTACCTAACTTATCCAAAATGAAAAGACTGTTCATCAGAAACTTCGGCAAATGCAGGACTCTTGGCTGAGTATTAAAGCTAACGAGATCCAAAGCTACGCTGACAAGCATGATATGAAGACGTTTTATAAAGCGCTGTAAGAGTCTATAGTCCCTCATTATCATTATCATCCCTTCTCCTCAGTGTGGATGGGGACACGCTCATCACTGATAAATAGCAAGCTGATCACTGATAAATAGCAAATTCTCGGGAGGCGGTGTGAGCCATTCATTTGCATACTGAACTGCCCAACCTCCATCAATGATAAACCATTGATCGTCTACCTCAAGTGCCAGTCAATGAATAACTGGATTACTAACCATCCATGTTAGAGACCCAGAAAGGGTTACGTATGTTCTCTTGTGGAAAAGCTTCTTGATCCAACTCAATCTCGGCAGAGGTATAAAGAAAGGCGGTGCAGCTTTGACTCAACACTTCATCAGTTGTTTCAGCTCGTGTTGCAGAAAGAGACAATCCCAAGGAGTTTAAGGAGGCTTCTATTATATATTATACACCTGTATACAAGCAAAGGGAATCATCAGGTATATCTTTGCTCTTCATCGCAGACAAGATACTCGTCAGGATTATCCTCAACCGTTTCACTTCACATCTCGACCAAGAACTCCTACCAGAGTCGCAGTGTGGATTCCAGAAGGAACGTGGAACCATCGAAATGGTCTTCATTGCTAGGCAGTTGCAAGAAACGTGTCAGGAGCAGATTAGTGACCTGGTCTCCACCTACGTCGACCTGACCATGGCCAAGGTCATCGACACTGTTAGTAGAGAAGGCCTGTCGAAGATCAAGTCATGTATGGATGCCCAAGGAAATTTATAAATATGGTACAGCAATTCTACGACTGCGTGGAAGATAGAGTCCTGGACAATGGTGAGACGTCTTAGTCCTTTCCTGTCTCGAACACTGATTCCTTCAAGACTCTTGACTTGGAAATAAGCAGCAGATACCGAATTCATGACAAACTATTCAACTTCAAGAAGCTTCTGGCGAAAACTAAGGTCACGACAGGCATCGCCATAGGCTCATTATTTGCTGATGATTGCTCTGAAGCTGACATACAGCGCAGCATGGACAGGTTCTCTGACGCTTACACAAATTATGACCATCGATGAGCATAAAGAAGACTAAAATATTGTATCAGCTAGCCCCAGGGTAACCGTATGCTGAGCCAAAGATCAAGTTCAACGACCCCAAACTGAGTTCAGTGAGACAGGTAAGCCTATCTTGATAGCACTCTGCAGCTTCTGAGGCCAACAGGACAGCCGCAGTAGAACAACAGAGACAGGTCAGAAAAGCTCGAGCCATCCCCTTTCCTCACTGCTAAATAGAACATTCAGGGCACACATCGGCCTCTTCAGCCACCTGCCGGACCACAGCCCTATCGATTCCCCTCGAACATCTGATGACTAAAGTTGTCCTCGTCGTTTCGGCGGGAAAGCATCAGGTACAAAAGATAACTTCTGAAAATATCGGGAAGGCGATACTATTCTAGATTTATGTCCTGACTTATTTTTTATTTCGATTGTGGTTGATATATATATATCATATACCTTGGTACAAAAATATACCTTGATGAGTTATGTCTAGACCTGAACGTCGGAGACCAAAACGCTAAGCAGACATAATATATCGCATATGGCACAATCATCTGGCATTACATATGGCGCAAGTTAGGCTGTGACAATGCAAATTCGTTCTTCTCTAGGTAACTGGACAACAAGTGATCGGACCTACCAGTATCAGATCCAGAAATATCATCTAGGGGAAAGGTAAATAAGTAGGCAAGGAGTCTATGAGACGGAACCTCTAAAGACGCACAATCAAACTGTTTAAACATGTTATTTTGTTTTCTAATATTTTTGGAGGTGGAGGGTGTGGGCGTAACGGCACTGTATTGGTTAGCATGAAACCTACAGAGCACTTATGAGGTTGGCAATTAGTTCATCGATCCAAATACAATTTTGGGGTATACAATGTACCTAGACATATAGATAAAATATGTATGACTTTAGAGTGAGTACCTTAACTAATAACAAAGATATCCTACCTTTCTATTTTCAAACTACTAAACTGAGGATATGACGAAAATGTTGCGAATTACTTCTTTATCAACGTTCATTCAAATTACACTGCCATTTACAGTAAAAAAAAATTAAATTAATGAAACAGTGTAAGATGAAAGAGCCACGATAAGCACTTCGAATGTTATTAAACACTGCTTATTTAAATGCCTTTCGAAATAAAAATGTAATAGAGGCAAAACATGCACTAAATATCCGAAGGTGGTTAAAATTTCAAGTTTGTGTCATACGTCATTCTGAGTTAATTAAAAGTTCATTCTCTATTAATAAATATAACCTTAAAACGTAAAATTTCAGTATTTGTGTAAGTCTGATTGAGCTCCACTATATACTCTTGTTTGATCACATTATATGTCCTTGGGAATCTTCAAATAACGATATAATTGAACTTCTGTTACCCGTATCGATCTCACGCGCTTTACGGTCTTGCTCCCAATGTTCAAATGTATCAGACTGAGTCAACGTGCAACAATCAATGTGTCGACTAATCTATACACGTTTGGCTTTAAAGCCATAGATTAATTTTAGAAAACTGAATATTTACAGTTATTCTTCGTGAAAGCATTCATTTAATTTTATAAGAAGTGTTAAAGTTGATTGTTTTTTCATCAAAAATAGTAAAAAATTTGTTTCCAATACAATTAAATATGATTCCCACAGAGACCATGAAAATTATCGGAGAATGTTATCTTCTCATGAGTAGGACTTGTTCATTGGACGGGACTGATATTAAACAATTCATTGACGGAGGAAACTGGATTCGATACAGTCAACGATCTTTATTATCTGACTTTCTTTTTAGTAACCTATATGTTGTATGGCTTGCATCAGTGTGTTTGAAAATTTTAGCTCAGAAGGTATCAGCTGTCACGATATGCATTATATATATATATATATATATATATATATATATATATATATATATATATATATATATATATATATATATATATATATATATATATATATATGTATGTCTCTGTGTGTGTGTGGTGTGTGTGTGTGACATTTTTCAGTCATATCGCTACGATGTCTGCAGTGTGGCAGTTTATAATGATGTCTAACACTGGAACGTCATGCCGCAGACATGTAGCATGATGTCCCACCCAGTCACATTGTCCTGACACCACGCCGACCAATCCTAACACTAACCTCTTAATGCTGAACGCCTAGCGAGGCAGCTGTTAGTACCATTTTTGTAAGTTTTTCGTCTGACTCCTGACATCCGTGGCTCAACAGATTTCAGCGAACCCTGGAACAAACTATCTGATTTTGTCACCTTTGTAAATATAAGGAGTCAATATCACACTATGTCGGATTCTCCTCAACCGAAGTTCATGCTCCAAATTGCTCCAGTGCCACAGCTGATCACTGATCACCCACGTCTTACAGGTATCTAATGCACGCTTTTTCTTCTCAGATCCGCTTAAAAAGCTGACTGGCCTCTTATCATTCCCTCTCGAAACGGTTTGTCTGTCGCGTGCTAATTTTGTTGTTATTATAGAAGTCACCAAGGGAATTTGTCGAATGTGTCACAACACTACTTTTAGAGCATTCCCGAAATAGAACGGAATTACCAGCGATTTCGTTGCCTAAATTAAAAAGTGGCACATCTTAATTATAAAATGAATATTTGAACGTCATTTAACCCTTATATCTTGATTATTTCAAATAACTGTTTCTGTCAGATAGCCATTTCAACAAATCATTTCCATCCTTCCAAACTTACGATAGATTGGATGAGTGGTGAAATTTATGATAAACGGCGGCATTGTGGTTTTAAGCAATGATGAAATTTTAATTAATCTATTTTGTGTACATTTACCTTTTATGGTTTGCAGCTCTGGGTGTGCGCATCAGAAGTACCACTACACAACTTCCGGTATTCCGGCCAACCAACTTTAATCTGACGTATACACAGGGAGAAATGGGTACTTTGTATTGCTCAATAGAGAATCTCGGAACGAGAACTGTAAGTATGCTACTGTGTGATTCGATCGTATCATGCAATCCATCTTCAGTCTATGTAATATCGATACCATCATCAACTTGGGGCATAATACCAGGTGTTTAGCTTACAAAGGCATTGTGCTTGCATATTTGAAAAACCTACTTTAATCGATGGTTAGTTGAACACTGTACAGTCTTGAATGATTTACATCTTATTTCTGATATGGCAATAATCTCAAGCTGACTGTTTATCTGTATTAAAAAAAAGTTAAATGATTTACAAATCTTGTGGTAATATCTTGATACATCAAATCAAAAACTAAAAGCTTTGCTCACTTTATTTTTAACTTCTGTTATATCAAAATTCTTAAGAAATACTGACTAATAATATATTGGCTACGTTAATTTCCGCTGTTAGATTTTAGTAAACAAAGGAAACTTATACATGTTGGCACATACTTAATCACATGGCAAGGATATTTAATTCGTGCTTTAAGTTCTACACAATCAAGTTGTATTATATGTTGTGTCCAGTATTATTTCTGGCTGGAATCTATATATTTTTCAATTATTGGATTCAAGTGATTATTTTCTCTGGAAATACAAACGTGCTCTGATAAAATTGTTAGAGACATTCACTGCAATTTATAGTGAATTCCGACCGGGAATTATATTAATGTCATTCAACACTCTACGAGCTACCGCAGACACATCACCTTCAGTTTTGGATTTAGATTTCTATTGAATTTCATTCAGGACTTTAAATTATTAGGACTCGACTCTGCAATTCTAGGATTATCTGGGATTTAATTTGCAATACCGAAAATTCTTCTTCTTCAGTTTCACTTAGTATTGTAGGAAAATAAATTATTTGTTGAATTTTACACAGCTTGTTGCTTTTAACTCTTTCTCTTACTTATTTTAGGAGCATAGACTCGTAATAAATGTCAAGTGATAAGAAGCGTGCATCAGATTAAAAACATAATGCATATATTATTACACGTTGTATTGTATCACAACATCATAAAGCAATGCATAGTTTGTGTAGTTGGGCAAAATGTAGAATTTTATATTCATCAAGTTAATAATAATAATAATAATAATAATAATAATAATAAAAGAAACAACGATTTTGTTATGGTAGAGAAGGAAAAACATTCGTGGTCAACAAGGTGAAACCGAGTGTAAAAAAATCATGAAGTCTCGCTCTTGTGCGGCGACAAGAATAAAAAAGTAAATCAAATGGTCGGGTAGTGCAGCAATGTAGCCCAGCGTGAGCACAGAAGTCTGAACAGCAAAGTCGCTCCAGCCGAACACTGGCAGCTGTATAAGAAGTGTTGGGCTTCAGTGAGCAAACATGTGACCGCATGGCAGAAGCTGTGGTTGTAAAAGCAAAAACAAAATCTTGTTGGATTTCAATATCGAAACCGAACACATACGGTGCAAGTGGTAAGTTTTAGTACTTGTAGACAAGGAAAGAAGCCTGGCCTATATAATAGACATATTAGTGCATGTTGGCTCTCCTGTCGCACACAAGGAACAAGAGAAAGCAATGAAGTGACCTGGCCAAAGAACTTATAAAGGTGTGGAAAACGCAGAAATCGTAGCAGCTGGGAGTAACACCACGCAAACTGCGAGACACCCTAAAGCAGCTAAGAAAAGCACAAAACCAGAGCAGTTGTATAGAGCGGCATTTCTTGTGTTTGCAGGAATATCATCATACAGACCTGTGTCCGCGGAAAATGGTCATATCTCAGGACAAAATACCAGCGATAGCTCCAAACACATTGTTTAGTTCCATTTAACGGAAGCGTACATTTTAAGCGTTTCTAGCGCATCCTTTTAAATATCAAACTCGAAACTTACTCTAGGAAACGTTCCAGGTTTTTTAGCGCTCATTTTGCTTTTAATATTTTATAAACAAATTTGTTGGGGGGGTCTCGCAGGTTGTGTTGCACCCCTATCCATCCCATCCCGAATCAGCCCTTAAATAGCGCCCTACCATTAATAAGCTCCATTATAGAAATAATAATAATAATAATAATAATAATGATAATAATAATAAAAATGTTGCTTAACTTAATGTATAGTCTGAAGCGCTATCTCGATCTTAGTTCAAGTCTCTTACGACCTACTCAGTGAGGCAACTAAGAACTATGATTTTGTCAAAACCACATGTATACCATCGAGCAATGTTGAAAATATCCTTGCTGTCTGTCTACAGTCAGCACGTTTCCGTCTAAGTCAGCGCAATTTCTGGCGGCAAACTGACTGTTTATTTCTGTAGCTGCCAACTAGCTAATTGTTTTCTGTCAGATATTTTATGTGATCGAAGTTTCAATGTCGCTACTGGAGAGAAATGAAATACCACATAGCATAGAATCCGTGGACGTATAAATAAAAGCTTAATGTAGGTTTGCTTGTCATGTAGGCGTCATGTAGCTCGTCAAAACAATGACGATGGATTTTTCCTGGTCCTTACCAACATCAGAAAATGCTGCATTGAAGTTAAACAAATTACATGTCAGTATTCCGTAAATCATTTTACATCATATTATTTTGTTTATTTAAATATAAATCGACCCAATAACTGCAACAGCTGAAAGCCACAGTGCTACTTTCAATAATCCTCTGTTTTACACTGAAAGTTAAAAGGTATATCATAGAACATATTTTAGAGCTATCATTTTTGTCAACACCGAAAGCCGATCAAAACACCGAGGCATGGCTTTCACAAAGCAACCATCTAACCCGCATCGGATTTCAATTGCAAACCTTTCGATTCTAACCCAGTACTTAAAAGAAGTCTCGGGGTTTTTGTGAAGCATTCTGGTACAACGTGATATGTTAAATTTGTTCAACGACATCTCTCCTCAGTTTGATTGTCCATAAGATTCTAACCAAGAGAGGTCCTTAGGAAAATTGCAAACACTAATTATACATAATTAGAAACTGCACACGGAACCATCATGATTTCTTCTCAGCACTCCTCTGCAGAAAATGAATATGAATAAAAGCACGGTAATCGTCTCAAATTAAGTCATATTATGTTTGTATGTAAGAGAGATAATGCTGCCGGACAGATGATTCTCCTTTGATCTCGGAATAGAATTTCTTTTTAATGTAATTAGTAGTATATGGGGTCACCCTAGCGTCAAGTGGACTTACCATGCAAAAACAGTCGATTCACTCTGGCGTCAAGGGGAATTTAACATGGGAAATTTTAACATGGATGGAACTGTAGAGCGTCAAGGGGAATTGAACATGGAAATTGAACAGGACCGGTACTTTAACGTCAATGGGACTTTAACGTTAAAATATGGGGTTTGCACTTTGTCGTAAATGGAAATTGAACATGGGAATGTCACCTGGATGTCAATGGGAATTGAACTTTGGGTGACGTCATGAGGTTTATAGGGTCAAAACATTTTATAGGGATTTTAATGTATTTGTAAGGACAAAGGGTAGATAGGGACAAACATACAAATACACATTTAAACACACAGAAAAGACGACAGAAATGTTCTAAAACAAACCTCACAGAGAGAATAATGGCTCAAAAAAGAAAAGTCTATTGTATGGGTTCAAAACATTTATTCAAGTATATACATGGGCTCTCTGGCCTGTGCTTTGGTCTAAGCACTATCCATTTAATGCATAAACATTTCTACATCAAACAAACCTATTTACTAGTTATTTAGTTCTTGGCTCTAGTAAACCTGTTTACATTTAATGTTCATTTATAAGAAAAAGCTAACATAAAACAAGTAACATGCAATCAAATAGGACAAAGTTCATGTTTCTCTCTCTCTATTCGTCTCACACGTTGTTAAAAATCTGGTCAGCTAGCACTTGTGTCCCAGCGTAGATATTTCCCATCACTTAATCCGTTTCATTCATAAATCGGCTGTTATATCCATCGTGCTAGGTACACTTATCAGTAAGCAGATCAAGTGCAGTCATCGTCTTCTTCCCATGGAGGTACAATGTATACCATATGAATGGTTACTTTTCCTTCGTTGATGTCAAATTTTCCTCTCATCGACTGCACGTCTTCAATAGCCCTAAAAAGTTTGGACGAAGTTATTTCTGCAGGTGTGCTAAATCCGAGACATACAGGTGAGTTCAAACTGTCGCGATACATAGATAGGCTCAAACGACCTCGATCTTTGACTTGGCAATGACATTTGAGTTCCTCTAACAGTGAGTCAAGTAGGTCCGTAATGAAACCTGCTACTTCCTCGGCTGAAATGTCAGACGCGAAGTCTCTAAATTTCACCGTGTAGGTGTAAGTTGTCGTTCTAAATTTTCTTGAGGTCGCTGTCTGAGTCATTTGGATGCTAAAATACTCCTGTAGGTCTACTGAATCCTTTCCCTTCTTGGACGCACTTTGCTGTGACGGTATGGTAGTGAAAGAGGTCAGTGATGTTTGTTCCTTCTCTTTTTTCATCTGCGTAGAGTGATTCATCTTTCTCGTTGCTTGTCCTCGCAATGAAGTGTCGTTCTTGGAAGTCGTCCCTTTTTATACTGGGTGATATCAGTATGTCCATAAGGTAAAGTTTTGTGGTCTGGAAGTTTCACTAGCTGCACGTAGTTTGTCATGGCGTTAGTACATAAATAACTAAGATGTGTTACTGCATTGGTGATGTGATAGTGAGGCAAAGAATCACACCCGAGTTTCTCGTTGGACTTGAGTCTTACGCTCTATACTTGCTGTTTGAAGGGATTCATTTTTTCTCAATTGGTCTTAGTAGTGACAATGAACTGTTGGTCTTGGACGTTGTCCTTTTTTATATGCTGACCAATATTGATGTGACCGTACGGCA
This sequence comes from Sinohyriopsis cumingii, assembly GCA_028554795.2. NCBI lineage: Eukaryota > Metazoa > Mollusca > Bivalvia > Unionida > Unionidae > Sinohyriopsis > Sinohyriopsis cumingii. The sequence goes on from CM068827.1 coordinate 31,660,865, forward strand.
AAGTAAAGTGGTTGGGAAGTCGCACTCGCTTCTGGTACACGATTTGATAGACTTTTTCCAAGGGTCGACTGACGATGTGGTGAGTGGGTAAACGTACAATCTTGTTCGGCTGGTAGGTGGTCACTTTAAAGTTTGCATCCTCTCCAGACTGCAATGCTTCTTTCAATACGCCAAAGTTGACCACACGACTGGTACGATAATTCAGAGTCAATCCTTTCACTTTACACTCTGTGTGCACTTCTCCTTGTGGGTCCCGGTATTCGTAGCCGTAATTTTTAGGACCGCCACTCGCGAAACTTAGAATCTTGTCGTCAGGATGTTCGTCTGTCCAGGCTCCTAAACGGTCTCCTTCGATGTTAGGGTGTTGCTGACCCGGTCGATCGATGTAGATGCAACTGTCCGTGTCAAAGTACAGGACGCGATCCCCTAACAGTTCTAAAGCTTCGTACAATTTTAAGCGAGCATGAGCTGTCACGTAAGCCGCAATGATGACATTTCCAAAAGGGTCGTCTTGTACAAAGTCCAGATCTTCTTCGTAATTGACCAAGATTAAATCCTCTCGAACGACGTCCACGTGTTTCATGTATTTGGTTTTGTCGTGAATCATCTGGAAGTAGCGGGAAGGTTTTGTCAAATATTCCGTCTTGGGTAAACACGGTCGTTGTGCCATTTTACCCCACAAGCAATTTAACATCACTTTGGCAAACGATCGCCTGCCTTCGTTTTTCTCGATGTGGTCTAAAGTGATGCCTTCTTGTTCCCGGTATTTCTCTTTGAATTTTATTTGGTCTTCGGGAGTGTGACACCAGGAAGGATAGCCGCTGGCTTCTTGCTTCAGTTTCAAAAAGGCATCCACGTAGTCGGCGAAAATGCCTTTCTGAGTAGGGTCACCCTTGTGGTATTGTTGTGTCTTGGGAAAGTGGCAAATTTCGTACACTTCTAACAGTTGGTATCCCATGTCCAGAGCTTTGAACAATTCTACGCTGACCCAGGTTCCCGTCAAGGCCCGTTCTTCCTGGGTGTGCTGACAAGGCTGATCTTGGTTGCACGTTTCGGCACAAGTACGGCACAAGGGAAACATCAGTTTGCCTTGACAATGGTGAGGTAAGACGGGATGGTATAGGTTCGTGGGAGGCAAAACTTTGCACTTGATCAAGCCTTCGTATTGTCGAATGTTGACCAGGTCGATGTGTTCCGTCAGCAATTGCGGGTGCCCTGTAGGAAAGTGACAATATTTGCACACGTAGGGATACAGCGAACACACATCCAAGTATTTGATTTCTTCTCCTTTCTCTTCGTCGGCTTGGTACAGCAAACAGGTGGCATTGGTCCTTCCTCCGTACAAACTATCCCTCGGGTTCAGGGGGTCCATCAGCTTGTAACTTTCCACGACACGTTTAAACTCGGGATCGATTTTCAAACGGTGATCGTATTCGTGTTCCCACATTTCCACCACTTGGTATCCTTGCTGTTCTAACTTCAAGCGTCGCTGACAAGTGTCCTGGTACAGGTCTTCCATGGTCCGTTGTAAAAACTGATTTTTAGTGTCACGGTCAGGGTAGCAGACGGGACATCCGTGAAATAAGCAACCGTTAAACTCATACACGATCTTGGGGTTTTTTAAGTCCCAGCCATCGACCGAATACGTTCCGATGGTCCTTTCGCCTCCTCCGTTGCGGGCATGCTGAATCCATTTGCCTTCCTTGTCGCACAAGTAATGTAACCAGCGTAGGGCTTTGACCGAGTATTGACGCTTGACATAGTTGGTCGTTTGAGGACTGATGACAGCCACGGTCTTTTGAGGCATGAATCGTTGGCGGTACACTAAGGAACACGCTTTGGCAATGGTGCAAGCTTCTTTCAAAGGATCGACCCCTCCGTGTTCCATGAACAGTTCTCGAAATTTTCCACAGCAACGTCGTAAAATGTCCACGTCGGAACGACAATACTTTAACATTTCTTCCTGAAAGTCGAAGGGGTCAGAGGCATGAGCCTGGTACCAAGCGTAGAAAGCTTCTCGTTGTTCGGTACGCATGTTGTCGGGGTCGTAATAGTGAGCCTCAGGCAAATGGGGTAGAACGGCATGTTGATTGGCTTCCGTATTGAAAAAGTGTGGAAAGTACCCTTTAGCCATTTCTGTCATTCCAAACGTTTTAGGCATTCTACTCAAAGGCATGGCCAAGTAACTCATCGAATCTTTAAACTGCACTTGTCCCACTTGCATGAAAATGATTTTGGCTCCGTTCAAAGTGACTTTAGGACGTTCGGTGCCATGTTCCGTATAGTACCTCAAAAGAAACTGTCCATCGTATCCGGAGAAATTGTGAGCCATCACTGTGGCATGGCTATGACAATCTCGGTAACGTTCGATGTCCTCTTTGCTCCATGTCTTGTCGATGGGGTCTAAGACCCATTTGGCAAAATCGTCTAGCGTCTTTGGTCCTCGAAAGATTTTTTCACGCCCTCCAGGAATTTTGCTGCAGTGAGGGCAATAACTGAAGATAGGTTCTTGAATACACTTCTCGCACGCTCGATGAGCCACGCAGAAATTAGGAATGTGAATGCCAGTCTCTTGCATGCATTCGAAATCGAAAAAGATGAAATTGCCTTTCTTCTTGTGACCGTCCTCTTTCTCTGGTGGGGGTTGGTATTTTTGCACGTAACATTGGTGTTCCAAGTCCACAATGTGGTGACAAATGTGACATTTTTTCTTTCCTGAACATACGTGTGCCTTGACACTATTGGTACATATGCCTTGTCCACACGCGGGGCACAATCTCAGCAGTTGACAAGCTCATTTCTTCTGTGAACCTTGCGTCTTCAAATGTTGTTGGTAACAGGTAGGGCTGACAAACGTGCGCAGACAAGTTGAACAAGGCACTGGTTCTTCGCTCAGACAGGGTTGAGAGGCCAAACATCCTGAGCATTTCCATCCACAATGTTTGTGTTGCTCTCGATTATTATAACCACAGTCACATTTCTCACAATAATAAACATATCCCAGGAATCCAGTGATACTGGTAATGGTATCGAAATGTTCATCGTGATGATAAAGGTGAATGTATTTTCCGTCCTTAAAATGTTGGCCTCGAAACAACAGAGGCCCGCGCATTTCTTGAGGGTGCACTTTCAAGGTGTAGCGTGGAGCTAGGGCATCTTGCAATTTTTGCATCTCAGGAATGCCACAGGGTGTGTCTTTGGACAGTCCGGCTTGTTGTAACAGGAGTTCTGCTTCATTTCGTTGTTTGGCTCGGTCGGATTGTTGAATAGTTTTCCAGGTTCTTTTCCATTCTACCGTGTCGTTCTTGTTGGCATAGGTTCGTCCCACCACGATGGCACGGGCTAAACACATCTGGTCATGAGGGTTGTTAATTCGGACGAGACTTGTTTTGGTGTTGCGAAGGACGTCCACCAATAAGACCTTTTTGCGTCCTGTCCCTTGAGGAAGAGAGACGTGAGCCATTTTCAGTGTGGCTTTACCATCGGTGATGTCAAACTTGTCATTGGATTGTTGCACCTGTTGTATCTTGTCCATGACTTTGGAAGGAGTCAGTTCTGCGGGTCTGCTAAACTCGATCCAAACAGGGGATTTCAAGCTGTCGTGTTGTATGGATAGTGTCAAGCGATCGTCTTCTTTGGGTTGACATTGTCGCTTGAGTGCGGTGAGCAAAGAATCCCACATCTCGGTGATGAACCCTTCTGCTTTCTCCAACGGTACGTCGGACTTGAAATCTTTAAACTTCACCGTGTAGGTGTAAGCCGTGGTTCTAAATTTTCTAGAGGAGCGCTTTTCCGTCTCTCGAATGTGATAGTACTTTTCAGGGTTGACTGGTGAACTTTGGTTTGGAGTATACTCTCTCTGTCTGGTCGCAGACGTGGAAGGTGTTGGTTCAGGTTCGCTCATGTCTTCTATTTGAGCGAACACTTTTCGTGTGTGAGGCGATACGTCACTTCGCTGCCTCTTACGTTCTTCTTCTCTCTCACTGAAATCGTGCGATCGTTTCATCTCGATTGCTGATTCAGAAATGATTTAACCAAGTTCATTCTTTCCATATATACCCTCTCTACCTCTCGTTGTGACAATGACTTGGTATATTTCACAAGGCAAGTGAAAGCCAAGCATATAGGAACCCAACGACAGCGTTGCGTCTTAAACACCTCATGCATCTTGACGACTCTTCGATTCAAACCCTACCACGAAAGAAAATAGTTGCAAGAAAAATAAAACAGACAGTTGGTGTCTTCAAGAGAGCTAGAGACGGCACTGTGTCGCTGAGACACGTACGTACGTACTCCAGAAAACTACGCTACTCGACAACGTGAGTGTGCTTGTCAAAATGTTTGAATAAGATTAAAAATGCTTGTCAGTTTCAAAACGCGAACCAGTACTGTGGCCGTTTAATATTTGATGTGGCAAGAAGAAATGGTACAATACGCAACAAAGGGTTTGTACGTTTACACTCCAATCTGTCTGTACTGCAATGGTAACAGCGCTCTTGCGTTGGCATTATTTTGCCACACTACCTTTTAAATAAAACAATGCATCACTCATCATAAACGATTTCATTGGCTATACTTATTTTCTTACCGCTTTCGCTTCGAATTGACTTCAGTACCTTTTCGCACAGCGACAAGATCGGACGTGTTTTTTTATTCTGCGTCTGGTCGCTACACTACTTGCCCTGAATTTACAACCAAACAATGTGTTACACATTGTAATTGACTTCATTGGCTAACCGATATTTTACACTTCTGTCTCTGTTGATGTGAGTGTGCTTGTCAAAATGTTTGAGTAAGATTAAAAATGTTTGTTAGTTTCAAAACGCGAACCAGTACTGTGGCCGTTTAATATTTGATGTGGCAAGAAGAAATGGTACAATACGCAACAAAGGGTTTGTATGTTTACACTCCAATCTGTCTGTACTGCAATGGTAACAGCGCTCTTGCGTTGGCATTATTTTGCCACACTACCTTAAAAAAAACCCCAATGCATCACTCATCATAAACGATTTCATTGGCTAAACTTATTTTCTTACCGCTTTCGCTTCGAATTGACTTCAGTACCTTTTTGCACAGCGACAAGATCGGACGTGTTTTTTTTATTCTGCGGCTGGTCGCTACACTACTGTCAACAAGCCCCGAATTTACAACCAAACAATGTGTTACACATTGTAAGTGACTTCATTGGCTAACCGATATTTTACAATTCTGTCTCTATTGATGTGAGTGTGCTTGTCGAAATGTTTGAGTAAGATTAAAAATGTTTGTCAGTTTCAAAACGCGAACCAGTACTGTGGCCGTTTAATATTTGACGTGGCAAGAAGAAATGGTACAATACGCAACAAAGGGTTTGTACGTTTACACTCCAATCTGTCTGCACTGCAATGGTAATAGCACACTTGCGTTGGTATTATTTTGCCACACTACCTTTAATAAAACCCCAATGCATCACTCATCATAAACGATTTCATTGGCTATACTTATTTTCTTACCGCTTTCGCTTCGAATTGACTTCAGTACCTTTTCGCACAGCGACAAGATCGGACGTGTTTTTTTATTCTGCGGCTGGTCGCTACTCTACTTGCCCTGAATTTACAATCAAACAATGTGTTACACATTGTAAGTGACTTCATTGGTCAGTCGATATTTTCCACCGCCTTAGCGTCAAATTGGTTTCACATGTTATTCGCACCGTGAGATGATCAGACACGTTTTTCTGTACCTGACCATTAGTCACTTCACAAACAATAAAACTAAAACACAAATGATCACGCCATGAGCGGCTCATGGAAATTATGTTAGTCATGTTACGAAATATAGCACGACTTGTTTGGAAGTACTTTTCTGTGGTCACTCTTTAATTACATGCGTCTTCAGTTCACTCTTGTGATATTTTTTGTAAAGGGTGTATTTTTTCTTTGGATGTGATTGTGTTATGTTCTATATGTTCTTTTATGTTTTCAGTGATTTTACTTTATATCTATATTTTAATTTAGATGTATAGACTATGTAGTCTGAAATAAAGAATTCTTATCTTATCTTATGTAAATGGAATTATGTGTTTCTTTGAAACTTTCATAAGGAAAATGTGCCATAAAAACAAACGTACGTGTCGTCATATTTTTAAAGTAGGAATACATGATCTCTCTCTCTCTCTCTCTATCTCTCTCTCTCTCTCATTGTAGTTTTGATTTATACCCTAATGGAATATGTTCCCGTTTGAAGATACCTCTCCAAAATTGTGATCAGTAGTCACCATAATTACGTGAACTGTTCGTCATGTCATTTTTTTCAAAAGTTTACACTCTAAAAAATTGTAGAACGATTTTTTTTCTTCCATCAGTAAATCTTTGTATGAAATAAAAGCTTGAGTTTGCACAATTCTGGTATCTTAACTTTATCCGGTTTTGGAACTGCAATATGTCACGCAATTTTTTTCTTTTAACGTTAGATTTACAGTTTTTCAGAAAAAAGACAATCACACGGCTTTTTTAAGAATGAAACAAATGACATTGCACTGTATAACCCTGCCTATGGTTAACTCTGAATTCTAAAGTCAAAACATGGGTTCAGGAAAAAATGTAACAATGTTCGTCCTATCCTCAGTGTAAACTGAGAGAATATAGGACGAACATTGTTACATTTTTTCCTGAACCCATGTTTTGACTTTAGAATTCAGAGTTAACCATCTAGGTTATACAGTGCAATGTCATTTGTTTCATTCTTAAAAAAGCCGTGTGATTGTCTTTTTTCTGAAAAACTGTAAATCTAACGTTAAAAGAAAAAAATTGCGTGACATATTGCAGTTCCAAAACCGGATAAAGTTAAGATACCAGAATTGTGCAAACTCAAGCTTTTATTTCATACAAAGATTTACTGATGGAAGAAAAAATATCGTTCTACAATTTTTTAGAGTGTAAACTTTTGAAAAAAATGACATGACGAACAGTTCACGTAATTATGGTGACTACTGATCACAATTTTGGAGAGGTATCTTCAAACGGGAACATATTCCATTAGGGTATAAATCAAAACTACAATGAGAGAGAGAGAGAGAGAGAGAGAGAGATCATGTATTCCTACTTTAAAAATATGACGACACGTACGTTTGTTTTTATGGCACATTTTCCTTATGAAAGTTTCAAAGAAACACATAATTCCATTTACATAAGATAAGATAAGAATTCTTTATTTCAGACTACATAGTCTATACATCTAAATTAAAATATAGATATAAAGTAAAATCACTGAAAACATAAAAGAACATATAGAACATAACACAATCACATCCAAAGAAAAAATACACCCTTTACAAAAAATATCACAAGAGTGAACTGAAGACGCATGTAATTAAAGAGTGACCACAGAAAAGTACTTCCAAACAAGTCGTGCTATATTTCGTAACATGACTAACATAATTTCCATGAGCCGCTCATGGCGTGATCATTTGTGTTTTAGTTTTATTGTTTGTGAAGTGACTAATGGTCAGGTACAGAAAAACGTGTCTGATCATCTCACGGTGCGAATAACATGTGAAACCAATTTGAAGCTAAGGCGGTGGAAAATATCGACTGACCAATGAAGTCACTTACAATGTGTAACACATTGTTTGATTGTAAATTCAGGGCAAGTAGAGTAGCGACCAGCCGCAGAATAAAAAAACACGTCCGATCTTGTCGCTGTGCGAAAAGGTACTGAAGTCAATTCGAAGCGAAAGCGGTAAGAAAATAAGTATAGCCAATGAAATCGTTTATGATGAGTGATGCATTGGGGTTTTATTAAAGGTAGTGTGGCAAAATAATACCAACGCAAGTGTGCTATTACCATTGCAGTGCAGACAGATTGGAGTGTAAACGTACAAACCCTTTGTTGCGTATTGTACCATTTCTTCTTGCCACGTCAAATATTAAACGGCCACAGTACTGGTTCGCGTTTTGAAACTGACAAACATTTTTAATCTTACTCAAACATTTCGACAAGCACACTCACATCAATAGAGACAGAATTGTAAAATATCGGTTAGCCAATGAAGTCACTTACAATGTGTAACACATTGTTTGGTTGTAAATTCGGGGCTTGTTGACAGTAGTGTAGCGACCAGCCGCAGAATAAAAAAAACACGTCCGATCTTGTCGCTGTGCAAAAAGGTACTGAAGTCAATTCGAAGCGAAAGCGGTAAGAAAATAAGTTTAGCCAATGAAATCGTTTATGATGAGTGATGCATTGGGGTTTTTTTTAAGGTAGTGTGGCAAAATAATGCCAACGCAAGAGCGCTGTTACCATTGCAGTACAGACAGATTGGAGTGTAAACATACAAACCCTTTGTTGCGTATTGTACCATTTCTTCTTGCCACATCAAATATTAAACGGCCACAGTACTGGTTCGCGTTTTGAAACTAACAAACATTTTTAATCTTACTCAAACATTTTGACAAGCACACTCACATCAACAGAGACAGAAGTGTAAAATATCGGTTAGCCAATGAAGTCAATTACAATGTGTAACACATTGTTTGGTTGTAAATTCAGGGCAAGTAGTGTAGCGACCAGACGCAGAATAAAAAAACACGTCCGATCTTGTCGCTGTGCGAAAAGGTACTGAAGTCAATTCGAAGCGAAAGCGGTAAGAAAATAAGTATAGCCAATGAAATCGTTTATGATGAGTGATGCATTGTTTTATTTAAAAGGTAGTGTGGCAAAATAATGCCAACGCAAGAGCGCTGTTACCATTGCAGTACAGACAGATTGGAGTGTAAACGTACAAACCCTTTGTTGCGTATTGTACCATTTCTTCTTGCCACATCAAATATTAAACGGCCACAGTACTGGTTCGCGTTTTGAAACTGACAAGCATTTTTAATCTTATTCAAACATTTTGACAAGCACACTCACGTTGTCGAGTAGCGTAGTTTTCTGGAGTACGTACGTACGTGTCCCAGCGACACAGTGCCGTCTCTAGCTCTCTTGAAGACACCAACTGTCTGTTTTATTTTTCTTGCAACTATTTTCTTTCGTGGTAGGGTTTGAATCGAAGAGTCGTCAAGATGCATGAGGTGTTTAAGACGCAACGCTGTCGTTGGGTTCCTATATGCTTGGCTTTCACTTGCCTTGTGAAATATACCAAGTCATTGTCACAACGAGAGGTAGAGAGGGTATATATGGAAAGAATGAACTTGGTTAAATCATTTCTGAATCAGCAATCGAGATGAAACGATCGCACGATTTCAGTGAGAGAGAAGAAGAACGTAAGAGGCAGCGAAGTGACGTATCGCCTCACACACGAAAAGTGTTCGCTCAAATAGAAGACATGAGCGAACCTGAACCAACACCTTCCACGTCTGCGACCAGACAGAGAGAGTATACTCCAAACCAAAGTTCACCAGTCAACCCTGAAAAGTACTATCACATTCGAGAGACGGAAAAGCGCTCCTCTAGAAAATTTAGAACCACGGCTTACACCTACACGGTGAAGTTTAAAGATTTCAAGTCCGACGTACCGTTGGAGAAAGCAGAAGGGTTCATCACCGAGATGTGGGATTCTTTGCTCACCGCACTCAAGCGACAATGTCAACCCAAAGAAGACGATCGCTTGACACTATCCATACAACACGACAGCTTGAAATCCCCTGTTTGGATCGAGTTTAGCAGACCCGCAGAACTGACTCCTTCCAAAGTCATGGACAAGATACAACAGGTGCAACAATCCAATGACAAGTTTGACATCACCGATGGTAAAGCCACACTGAAAATGGCTCACGTCTCTCTTCCTCAAGGGACAGGACGCAAAAAGGTCTTATTGGTGGACGTCCTTCGCAACACCAAAACAAGTCTCGTCCGAATTAACAACCCTCATGACCAGATGTGTTTAGCCCGTGCCATCGTGGTGGGACGAACCTATGCCAACAAGAACGACACGGTAGAATGGAAAAGAACCTGGAAAACTATTCAACAATCCGACCGAGCCAAACAACGAAATGAAGCAGAACTCCTGTTACAACAAGCCGGACTGTCCAAAGACACACCCTGTGGCATTCCTGAGATGCAAAAATTGCAAGATGCCCTAGCTCCACGCTACACCTTGAAAGTGCACCCTCAAGAAATGCGCGGGCCTCTGTTGTTTCGAGGCCAACATTTTAAGGACGGAAAATACATTCACCTTTATCATCACGATGAACATTTCGATACCATTACCAGTATCACTGGATTCCTGGGATATGTTTATTATTGTGAGAAATGTGACTGTGGTTATAATAATCGAGAGCAACACAAACATTGTGGATGGAAATGCTCAGGATGTTTGGCCTCTCAACCCTGTCTGAGCGAAGAACCAGTGCCTTGTTCAACTTGTCTGCGCACGTTTGTCAGCCCTACCTGTTACCAACAACATTTGAAGACGCAAGGTTCACAGAAGAAATGCGCTTGTCAACTGCTGAGATTGTGCCCCGCGTGTGGACAAGGCATACGTACCAATAGTGTCAAGGCACACGTATGTTCAGGAAAGAAAAAATGTCACATTTGTCACCACATTGTGGACTTGGAACACCAATGTTACGTGCAAAAATACCAACCCCCACCAGAGAAAGAGGACGGTCACAAGAAGAAAGGCAATTTCATCTTTTTCGATTTCGAATGCATGCAAGAGACTGGCATTCACATTCCTAATTTCTGCGTGGCTCATCGAGCGTGCGAGAAGTGTATTCAAGAACCTATCTTCAGTTATTGCCCTCACTGCAGCAAAATTCCTGGAGGGCGTGAAAAAATCTTTCGAGGACCAAAGACGCTAGACGATTTTGCCAAATGGGTCTTAGACCCCATCGACAAGACATGGAGCAAAGAGGACATCGAACGTTACCGAGATTGTCATAGCCATGCCACAGTGATGGCTCACAATTTCTCCGGATACGATGGACAGTTTCTTTTGAGGTACTATACGGAACATGGCACCGAACGTCCTAAAGTCACTTTGAACGGAGCCAAAATCATTTTCATGCAAGTGGGACAAGTGCAGTTTAAAGATTCGATGAGTTACTTGGCCATGCCTTTGAGTAGAATGCCTAAAACGTTTGGAATGACAGAAATGGCTAAAGGGTACTTTCCACACTTTTTCAATACGGAAGCCAATCAACATGCCGTTCTACCCCATTTGCCTGAGGCTCACTATTACGACCCCGACAACATGCGTACCGAACAACGAGAAGCTTTCTACGCTTGGTACCAGGCTCATGCCTCTGACCCCTTCGACTTTCAGGAAGAAATGTTAAAGTATTGTCGTTCCGACGTGGACATTTTACGACGTTGCTGTGGAAAATTTCGAGAACTGTTCATGGAACACGGAGGGGTCGATCCTTTGAAAGAAGCTTGCACCATTGCCAAAGCGTGTTCCTTAGTGTACCGCCAACGATTCATGCCTCAAAAGACCGTGGCTGTCATCAGTCCTCAAACGACCAACTATGTCAAGCGTCAATACTCGGTCAAAGCCCTACGCTGGTTACATTACTTGTGCGACAAGGAAGGCAAATGGATTCAGCATGCCCGCAACGGAGGAGGCGAAAGGACCATCGGAACGTATTCGGTCGATGGCTGGGACTTAAAAAACCCCAAGATCGTGTATGAGTTTAACGGTTGCTTATTTCACGGATGTCCCGTCTGCTACCCTGACCGTGACACTAAAAATCAGTTTTTACAACGGACCATGGAAGACCTGTACCAGGACACTTGTCAGCGACGCTTGAAGTTAGAACAGCAAGGATACCAAGTGGTGGAAATGTGGGAACACGAATACGATCACCGTTTGAAAATCGATCCCGAGTTTAAACGTGTCGTGGAAAGTTACAAGCTGATGGACCCCCTGAACCCGAGGGATAGTTTGTACGGAGGAAGGACCAATGCCACCTGTTTGCTGTACCAAGCCGACGAAGAGAAAGGAGAAGAAATCAAATACTTGGATGTGTGTTCGCTGTATCCCTACGTGTGCAAATATTGTCACTTTCCTACAGGGCACCCGCAATTGCTGACGGAACACATCGACCTGGTCAACATTCGACAATACGAAGGCTTGATCAAGTGCAAAGTTTTGCCTCCCACGAACCTATACCATCCCGTCTTACCTCACCATTGTCAAGGCAAACTGATGTTTCCCTTGTGCCGTACTTGTGCCGAAACGTGCAACCAAGATCAGCCTTGTCAGCACACCCAGGAAGAACGGGCCTTGACGGGAACCTGGGTCAGCGTAGAATTGTTCAAAGCTCTGGACATGGGATACCAACTGTTAGAAGTGTACGAAATTTGCCACTTTCCCAAGACACAACAATACCACAAGGGTGACCCTACTCAGAAAGGCATTTTCGCCGACTACGTGGATGCCTTTTTGAAACTGAAGCAAGAAGCCAGCGGCTATCCTTCCTGGTGTCACACTCCCGAAGACCAAATAAAATTCAAAGAGAAATACCGGGAACAAGAAGGCATCACTTTAGACCACATCGAGAAAAACGAAGGCAGGCGATCGTTTGCCAAAGTGATGTTAAATTGCTTGTGGGGTAAAATGGCACAACGACCGTGTTTACCCAAGACGGAATATTTGACAAAACCTTCCCGCTACTTCCAGATGATTCACGACAAAACCAAATACATGAAACACGTGGACGTCGTTCGAGAGGATTTAATCTTGGTCAATTACGAAGAAGATCTGGACTTTGTACAAGACGACCCTTTTGGAAATGTCATCATTGCGGCTTACGTGACAGCTCATGCTCGCTTAAAATTGTACGAAGCTTTAGAACTGTTAGGGGATCGCGTCCTGTACTTTGACACGGACAGTTGCATCTACATCGATCGACCGGGTCAGCAACACCCTAACATCGAAGGAGACCGTTTAGGAGCCTGGACAGACGAACATCCTGACGACAAGATTCTAAGTTTCGCGAGTGGCGGTCCTAAAAATTACGGCTACGAATACCGGGACCCACAAGGAGAAGTGCACACAGAGTGTAAAGTGAAAGGATTGACTCTGAATTATCGTACCAGTCGTGTGGTCAACTTTGGCGTATTGAAAGAAGCATTGCAGTCTGGAGAGGATGCAAACTTTAAAGTGACCACCTACCAGCCGAACAAGATTGTACGTTTACCCACTCACCACATCGTCAGTCGACCCTTGGAAAAAGTCTATCAAATCGTGTACCAGAAGCGAGTGCGACTTCCCAACCACTTTACTTTGCCGTACGGTCACATCAATATTGGTCAGCATATAAAAAAGGACAACGTCCAAGACCAACAGTTCATTGTCACTACTAAGACCAATTGAGAAAAAATGAATCCCTTCAAACAGCAAGTATAGAGCGTAAGACTCAAGTCCAACGAGAAACTCGGGTGTGATTCTTTGCCTCACTATCACATCACCAATGCAGTAACACATCTTAGTTATTTATGTACTAACGCCATGACAAACTACGTGCAGCTAGTGAAACTTCCAGACCACAAAACTTTACCTTATGGACATACTGATATCACCCAGTATAAAAAGGGACGACTTCCAAGAACGACACTTCATTGCGAGGACAAGCAACGAGAAAGATGAATCACTCTACGCAGATGAAAAAAGAGAAGGAACAAACATCACTGACCTCTTTCACTACCATACCGTCACAGCAAAGTGCGTCCAAGAAGGGAAAGGATTCAGTAGACCTACAGGAGTATTTTAGCATCCAAATGACTCAGACAGCGACCTCAAGAAAATTTAGAACGACAACTTACACCTACACGGTGAAATTTAGAGACTTCGCGTCTGACATTTCAGCCGAGGAAGTAGCAGGTTTCATTACGGACCTACTTGACTCACTGTTAGAGGAACTCAAATGTCATTGCCAAGTCAAAGATCGAGGTCGTTTGAGCCTATCTATGTATCGCGACAGTTTGAACTCACCTGTATGTCTCGGATTTAGCACACCTGCAGAAATAACTTCGTCCAAACTTTTTAGGGCTATTGAAGACGTGCAGTCGATGAGAGGAAAATTTGACATCAACGAAGGAAAAGTAACCATTCATATGGTATACATTGTACCTCCATGGGAAGAAGACGATGACTGCACTTGATCTGCTTACTGATAAGTGTACCTAGCACGATGGATATAACAGCCGATTTATGAATGAAACGGATTAAGTGATGGGAAATATCTACGCTGGGACACAAGTGCTAGCTGACCAGATTTTTAACAACGTGTGAGACGAATAGAGAGAGAGAAACATGAACTTTGTCCTATTTGATTGCATGTTACTTGTTTTATGTTAGCTTTTTCTTATAAATGAACATTAAATGTAAACAGGTTTACTAGAGCCAAGAACTAAATAACTAGTAAATAGGTTTGTTTGATGTAGAAATGTTTATGCATTAAATGGATAGTGCTTAGACCAAAGCACAGGCCAGAGAGCCCATGTATATACTTGAATAAATGTTTTGAACCCATACAATAGACTTTTCTTTTTTGAGCCATTATTCTCTCTGTGAGGTTTGTTTTAGAACATTTCTGTCGTCTTTTCTGTGTGTTTAAATGTGTATTTGTATGTTTGTCCCTATCTACCCTTTGTCCTTACAAATACATTAAAATCCCTATAAAATGTTTTGACCCTATAAACCTCATGACGTCACCCAAAGTTCAATTCCCATTGACATCCAGGTGACATTCCCATGTTCAATTTCCATTTACGACAAAGTGCAAACCCCATATTTTAACGTTAAAGTCCCATTGACGTTAAAGTACCGGTCCTGTTCAATTTCCATGTTCAATTCCCCTTGACGCTCTACAGTTCCATCCATGTTAAAATTTCCCATGTTAAATTCCCCTTGACGCCAGAGTGAATCGACTGTTTTTGCATGGTAAGTCCACTTGACGCTAGGGTGACCCCATATACTACTGTAATTGAACGATTTCACAATTTATACCAGGAAGAAAATTATAGGGACATACTAACTAAATAAATTACTTTATATCAATATATTCAAAGCAATGTTTTGCGTGTCTAGGTTTACGCCCTTCAAGGTAAAAATGAATATCAAGAGGAACCAAACTCTATAAAATCTTCACAGAATATTTGATAATGTTCGGTTTTAACGGCACATCTTCATATGAGATTTGTGTTCTCAAGATTGAGAAATGCAGCCGTATGGAAAAGAACAAGATAGAATTAAATATATATATATATGAATAATTGGTTAGACGCGTGCTTATATCATTTTGTAGTGCAGCTAGGAGTAATAACCAAGAAGAAAACAATATGATATTTAATCTTGGAAATTTACGACGAAATAAATCTTTGATTTGATAGTCAGCAATATCCCGAGCGGGAATTACAGTGCAATATTGTAATGAGACCATGCAATTGTACAAAGACCAAAAGAGACAATTCAAGAGACTATATGATGGTTCAATACGCAGTTAGTAAAAGAACGTGACACTGGCAAATAGTTTCTAAAAGAATTAGGAAGTTTATGTCCCAAATGTTAACTATCAGGATGAAAGACCTGCAATGAGTACCGGCCATATGGCATTGGAGATAGGTGCTCATTTTCAATATTCCTACCCCATATTGCAGATCACCCTATTTAATATGGCCACCCCCTATTGCAGATCACCCTATTTAATATGGTCACCACCTATTGCAGATCACCATAGTTATGATGTTTTCTTAAGTGATAATATTAAATGCAGTAGTGGTGAGATGAATCTTGTTCTACAACAATATATTCTAATGGGTTGCACGAATCTTCCTGTATCAGTACCAAATTAACAATAAGAAATATTCAAATGTGCTTATTTAAGACATCAGCCAAAAATAGTATTATTAAGAGCGAATCCATTTAAGGTGATTAATATTTCTAAGTTTCTGCCTGAAACACACTTGCAGAAATGTATTACCACAATCTAGCGAATTCATGATTATTAACAAAAAGTGACAATAATGTGATGCATCAAGTGGGTTCTGTCTTTATATTATATCTTTTGTAAACGCGTTCTGGAAAATATTTACAGCATTAGGAAATATACTGTCATATAATCTGTCATACATTGAATTTGGATTAAGTTTAATCCAGTACCATAATATCTTTCCCCAGCCCACCCCATCCGAAAAGAGAATGTATACAAAGGAGAAAAGGAAATAATCACTCGTTACAAGACTTGATTAAAACTATTTACATAGCTCAGATGGATTGATATAGCATAAACACAAATCAAGGAAAGTGCTAAAGCCGAATCCCAAAGACATGGTGTAGAAATACCATTTTCACAGATACAGTTTTTAAAAATGTAAATATGGTGTAGAGTTAAAGGCGAAATGAGGCTTAGAATCATGAAATTGACTGACCCAGACTAGTGTACTTCCCTGTATTTGGTGGGTGAGTTGTATATTTTCACGGCGTGAAATACTTGCGTTTCGTTACGGGAATGTGACAAAGAGAAACCATGCAGTTGTGAGGATGGCAGGCAATTGTAAATCTGTGAGATTTGTGGTCATGTACTAATTAGAATAAAGCTATTTATAGTCTACGCACTTTGGAATTTCCAGTTTACAACAGTAGTTTTATAGAAGTCCTTTGAAATCAAGGGGAAACAGTGACTTCTAGCAGGATTAACGTCAGGGTTGAATTCGCTCGGTAAAGAGACTCTTTTGGCGTATTACAGTATGTTTTTTATTCTTCCACATATTAAATATAAGACTTTCATAATCGTTCTATTGTTCCTTGTTTGACTGAAAACTACATAATCTGCACCAGGTTGCGTTTATACTTCAATCAAGATGATTTACCATATATACCATCATAGTAACAATAAACTGCGCCTCCCAATGACGGCGAAGTCCGTTCTCAAATAATGCATTGTACAATTTACCAGTCCTCAATCATAAATACTGCACATGGAGTCACACAAAGCAATCCACACATTTAGATTTTTAATAGGGACTACTGAGCTCCTGGTACACTTATGCGGCTCTGACCTGAACTCACTAAAACTAAAACATGCCATCTTGAAATCTCACCAACACTGCAGTCCGTTACGTTTGCTCCTAGTAAATGGTTAATTAGTAGGGTCTGAGAACTATAACCCCAGCACAGACTTCCCATAATCAAACAAGTCATCACAAAAATCTACGAAATCTATATAAGAGAAAGATATATACAATGGCTCATACCCCAAATTTATTACAATACTTTTTGCTATAAACAAAAATATAAGGTAATATAGATAGACCTGAAAAACGTTCAGCTTTATTACGAAAACATAGTTTAACATTACTAGATGGCCGATATTGTGGACACGGAAAACCTTAGATAATGTCCACCAAGTCCTCAACTAATAAATTAAAATGCAATATGATAATTGCTGTAGCGGCAGTAGTGTACCTAAATCATAATGTGATGAAGTAATAGTAGCTGAATTAGGTAAGCATATAAGTAATATGTAGCTATGTAATTAAGTAATGGCTGATGAATTAGGTAAGCATATAAGTAATATATAGCTATGTAATAAAGTAATGGCAGCTGAATTAGGTAAGCATATAAGTAATATATAACTATGTAATAAAATAATGTCAGCTGAATTAGGTAAGCATATAAGTAAAATATAGCTATGTAATAAAGTAATGGCAGCTGAATTAGGTAAGCATATATGTAATATTTAGCGATGTGATAAAGTATTGGCTGATGAATTAGGTAAGCATATAGGTAATATATAGTCATGTAATAAAGTAATGGTTGATTAATTATTGGAAGATATAATCGATATATAACCATGTGATAAAGAAATGATTGATGAATTAAGTTGACGTATGTGTGCTGTATAGCCATTTGATGTGTGTGTGTGTGTGTGTGTGTGTGTGTGTGTGTGTGTGATTTGGATTTTAGCGTAGCTTTAACAATTTTACAGTCATATCGCTACGATGTCTGCAGTGTGGCAGTTTATGGCGATGTCTAGCACTGAGGCATCATGCCGCAGACATGTAGCATGATGTCTCACCCAGTCACATTATCCTGACACCAGGCCGACCAGTCCTAACGCTAACATCTTAATGCTGAGCGCCAAGCGAAGCAGCTGTTAGAACCATTTTTGTAAGTCTTTGGTATGACTCGGCCGGGGATGAAACCCACGACCTCCCGTATCCTATAAGCCATTTGATAAAGTTATGGTTGATAAATTATGTAGACATATAGGTAATATATAGCCCTGTGATAAATTAATGTATGATGAATTATATAGGCATATAGGTAATAAATAGCCATATGATAAAGTAATGTTTGATAAATTAGGTCGGCATGTAGGTAATATATAGCCCGTGATAAAGTTATAGTTGATGAATTAGTTAGGCATGTAGGTGATATATAGCCCCGTGATAAAGTAATGGTTGATGAATTAAGTAGGCATGTAGGTAATATATAGCACCGTGATAAAGTAATGGTTGATGAATTAAGTAGGCATGTAGGTAATATATAGCCCCGTGATAAAGTAATGGTTGATGAATTAAGTAGACATGTAGGTAATATATAGCCCTGTGATAAAGTAATGGTTGATGAATTAAGTAGGCATGTAGGTAATATATAGCCCCGTGATAAAGTAATGGTTGATGAATTAAGTAGACATGTAGGTAATATATAGCCCCGTGATAAAGTAATGGTTGATGAATTAAGTAGACATGTAGGTAATATATAGCCCTGTGATAAAGTATTGGTTGATGAATTAAGTAGGCATGTAGGTAATATATAGCCCCGTGATAAAGTATTGGTTGATGAATTAAGTAGGCATGTAGGTAATATATAGCCCCGTGATAAAGTAATGGTTGATGAATTAGGTAGGCATGTATGTAATATATAGCCCCGTGATAAAGTAATGGCTGATGAATTAAGTAGACATGTAGGTAATATATAGCCCTGAGATAAAGTAATGGTTGATGAATTAAGTAGGCATGTAGGTAATATATAGCCCCGTGATAAAGTAATGGTTGATGAATTAAGTAGGCATGTAGGTAATATATAGCCCCGTGATAAAGTAATGGTTGATGAATTAAGTAGGCATGTAGGTAATATATAGCCCCGTGATAAAGTAATGGTTGATGAATTAAGTAGGCATGTATGTAATATATAGCCCAGTGATAAGTATTGGTTGATGAATTAGGTAGGCATGTAGGTAATATATAGCCCCGTGATAAAGTAATGGTTGATGAATTAAGTAGACATGTAGGTAATATACAGCCCTGTGATAAAGTAATGGTTGATGAATTAAGTAGGCATGTAGGTAATATATAGCCCCGTGATAAAGTAATGGTTGATGAATTAAGTAGACATGTAGGTAATATACAGCCCTGTGATAAAGTAATGGTTGATGAATTAGGTAGGCATGTAGGTAATATATAGCCCAGTGATAAGTATTGGTTGATGAATTAAGTAGGCATGTAGGTAATATATAGCCCCGTGATAAAGTAATGGTTGATGAATTAAGTAGGCATGTAGGTAATATATAGCCCCGTGATAAAGTAATGGTTGATGAATTAAGTAGGCATGTAGGTAATATATAGCCCCGTGATAAAGTAATGGTTGATGAATTAAGTAGGCATGTAGGTAATATATAGCCCCGTGATAAAGTAATGGTTGATGAATTAAGTAGGCATGTATGTAATATATAGCCCCGTGATAAAGTAATGGTTGATGAATTAAGTAGGCATGTAGGTAATATATAGCCCCGTGATAAAGTAATGGTTGATGAATTAAGTAGGCATGTAGGTAATATATAGCCCCGTGATAAAGTAATGGTTGATGAATTAAGTAGGCATGTATGTAATATATAGCCCCGTGATAAAGTAATGGTTGATGAATTAAGTAGGCATGTAGGTAATATATAGCCCAGTGATAAGTATTGGTTGATGAATTAGGTAGGCATGTAGGTAATATATAGCCCCGTGATAAAGTAATGGTTGATGAATTTAGT
Source organism: Sinohyriopsis cumingii (assembly GCA_028554795.2). Taxonomy (NCBI): domain Eukaryota; kingdom Metazoa; phylum Mollusca; class Bivalvia; order Unionida; family Unionidae; genus Sinohyriopsis; species Sinohyriopsis cumingii. The sequence continues at coordinate 31,680,832 of CM068827.1, forward strand.
AGGCATGTATGTAATATATAGCCCCGTGATAAAGTAATGGTTGATGAATTAAGTAGGCATGTAGGTAATATATAGCCCAGTGATAAGTATTGGTTGATGAATTAGGTAGGCATGTAGGTAATATATAGCCCCGTGATAAAGTAATGGTTGATGAATTAAGTAGGCATGTATGTAATATATAGCCCCGTGATAAAGTAATGGTTGATGAATTAAGTAGGCATGTAGGTAATATATAGCCCCGTGATAAAGTAATGGTTGATGAATTAAGTAGGCATGTAGGTAATATATAGCCCCGTGATAAAGTAATGGTTGATGAATTAAGTAGGCATGTAGGTAATATATAGCCCCGTGATAAAGTAATGGTTGATGAATTAAGTAGACATGTAGGTAATATATAGCCCCGTGATAAAGTAATGGTTGATGAATTAAGTAGGCATGTAGGTAATATACAGCCCTGTGATAAAGTAATGGTTGATGAATTAAGTAGGCATGTAGGTAATATATAGCCCTGTGATAAAGTAATGGTTGATGAATTAAGTAGACATGTAGGTAATATACAGCCCTGTGATAAAGTAATGGTTGATGAATTAAGTAGACATGTAGGTAATATATAGCCCCGTGATAAAGTAATGGTTGATGAATTAAGTAGGCATGTAGGTAATATACAGCCCTGTGATAAAGTAATGGTTGATGAATTAAGTAGGCATGTAGGTAATATATAGCCCCGTGATAAAGTAATGGTTGATGAATTAAGTAGGCATGTAGGTAATATATAGCCCAGTGATAAGTATTGGTTGATGAATTAGGTAGGCATGTAGGTAATATATAGCCCCGTGATAAAGTAATGGTTGATGAATTAGGTAGACATGTAGGTAATATATAGCCCTGTGATAAAGTAATGGTTGATGAATTAAGTAGACATGTAGGTAATATATAGCCCAGTGATAAGTATTGGTTGATGAATTAGGTAGGCATGTAGGTAATATATAGCCCGGTGATAAAGTAATGGTTGATGAATTAAGTAGGCATGTAGGTAATATATAGCCCCGTGATAAAGTAATGGTTGATGAATTAAGTAGGCATGTATGTAATATATAGCCCAGTGATAAGTATTGGTTGATGAATTAGGTAGACATGTAGGTAATATATAGCCCCGTGATAAAGTAATGGTTGATGAATTAGGTAGACATGTAGGTAATATATAGCCCTGTGATAAAGTAATGGTTGATGAATTAAGTAGACATGTAGGTAATATATAGCCCAGTGATAAGTATTGGTTGATGAATTAGGTAGGCATGTAGGTAATATATAGCCCCGTGATAAAGTAATGGTTGATGAATTAAGTAGGCATGTAGGTAATATATAGCCCCGTGATAAAGTAATGGTTGATGAATTAGGTAGGCATGTAGGTAATATATAGCCCCGTGATAAAGTAATGGTTGATGAATTAAGTAGGCATGTATGTAATATATAGCCCCGTGATAAAGTAATGGTTGATGAATTAAGTAGGCATGTAGGTAATATATAGCCCCGTGATAAAGTAATGGTTGATGAATTAAGTAGGCATGTAGGTAATATACAGCCCTGTGATAAAGTAATGGTTGATGAATTAAGTAGACATGTAGGTAATATATAGCCCAGTGATAAGTATTGGTTGATGAATTAGGTAGGCATGTAGGTAATATATAGCCCCGTGATAAAGTAATGGTTGATGAATTAGGTAGACATGTAGGTAATATATAGCCCTGTGATAAAGTAATGGTTGATGAATTAAGTAGACATGTAGGTAATATATAGCCCAGTGATAAGTATTGGTTGATGAATTAGGTAGGCATGTAGGTAATATATAGCCCCGTGATAAAGTAATGGTTGATGAATTAAGTAGGCATGTAGGTAATATATAGCCCCGTGATAAAGTAATGGTTGATGAATTAAGTAGGCATGTATGTAATATATAGCCCCGTGATAAAGTAATGGTTGATGAATTAAGTAGACATGTAGGTAATATATAGCCCCGTGATAAAGTAATGGTTGATGAATTAAGTAGACATGTAGGTAATATATAGCCCAGTGATAAGTATTGGTTGATGAATTAGGTAGGCATGTACGTAATATATAGCCAAAGAAGCAAAAAAGAATTAATTGCCAAACCAATCATTAAGCTTAAAGATAAGCTATGTTTCAACAAATTAATCCCCCTTCCAAAAATTAATAATTTGTTTTCTCATTTTTATTAACATCCCATTAATAATTCAGACAGTATTCTAGAAAAGACGGCTTTTACGTAACTACATGTCCCACCCAGACACATTATCCTGACACCAGGCCGGCCAGTCCTAACACTAACCTCTTAATGCTGAGCGCCAAGCGAGGAAGCTTTTAGTACCACGTTTGAAAGTCTTTGGTATGACTCGGTCAAGGTTTGAACCCAAAACCTCCCGCATCCGTGGCGGACGCTCTACCCACTAGGCCACCGAAGCGGTCAGTCTGTGTAAGAGACTTTGACAACGAAACGAGCAAAGTCGGACTGGTCTTCTTTCATTACCAGAATTAACAGCAGATTCCACTGGAGCAAACATTTTTTTTGTGCTTAATAATGCTTTGAATAAACATAAGTTGACATAACTGTATGGGGTTTTCAGCTAATAATGCATCGGTAATGACTAAAATTTATAAAGAAGTTGCATTCTTTGTTTTGAAAAATGTCTCCATCAGTGCACATATCAGATTGTCCCTGTCATATGATGCACCTTGCTGCAGGAAAGGCTGCCAATAAATTAGAAGGAGAACTCCTGAAGTATCAAGTTGGCATTCTACCTGACAATGTACTTCACGCGGACAAATTTGATCTCTCTCTCTCTCTCTCTCTCTCTCTCTCTCTCTCTGTGTGTATACATACATACATACATACATACATACATACATACATACATACATACATACATACATACATACATGAACCTGAATTATACAAGGCAAAAGAAGAGATATTTAGTTTTAAGATCTGTTACAACGTAATTGTGTACAGAAACAAGCACTTGTGAAAGGAAAAGTACATGCCAGCAATTTAATTCTTGGGTACCCTTTACAGATATATAAAATTTATCAAATAAGTTGGGAGTAATGCTTTTTCAAATGCAGCTACGTTAATTCCGTTGTCATAATCGTGTAGCTCTCATCGGATATAAAAGTTTTATTATTACATATTTTAAGGCCATCTTCTTCCCTTCATTCTTTTTCTTTTCCAAAGAAAAACTTGTCTATTATATAATTATGATAGTTTATCAATATTTTATAATGCACAACACAAAACCTTACTTTTTTATCTACCTGACTTAACTAACTAATATATAGTGAACCTACTTAGACATATTTGTTCCCGCACAACACATTCTTACAATCCCAGCGTTGATCCAAAAATCACTCTCCTCAGAATCGAGTGTAGGAAAATAATGAACTTACTGGTTTTGAAACAATTTGCATTTACAAAATGTTTAAGACAGATTGTTACAAATAAAAGAATAATCTCCCAATTTATCATTTAACCTGTTATTAGCAACATGGTGAATAACTTCATCATCTCGAACAATACTAGTCAAGTATTTCCAGACAAGCTGATGTGCTAAATATGTTTAAAATCACCATTCATCGCTCTAACTCTACATTAAGACCTTGCCAAACATTTTCCATCAATACTATTTTCATTTTCTACATTTATAATTAAACCATCTTAATATCCAGCTATAAGTTTTTGCTGCTGTTGTTGTTATTGTTGTGGTAGATTCAGCTCCATTTGTCAGCACACGAGAAGTTATACATGGTCAGTGTATTTGGTGGAGGAAGATCCCGGGAAAATCTCCGGTTTAACCAACGACCAACGGCCATTATACCCGGTGGTTATATGATACTAAAACTCGGTGCTTGATGAATAATATATATTGATGCTGAGCGCCAAGCGAGGCAGCTTTTAGTACCATTTTTGTCTTTGTTATGACTCCGCCGGGGATCAAACCCGCGACCATCCGTATCTGAGGCGGAAGCTCTAACCACTGGGCCAATGGAGCAGTCCTGAAACAGGTAAAAAAAAAGTGGCGTATCCTGATGTAGATGTATAAATTAAATAGGTTAAGAAAATTTGTGTGTCGTGATGTTGATGCATAAACAAAACAGGTAAAAACTTGTACATCCTACTGTAAACCTAGAAAATAACCAGTTCAAAAACCTGTTATGTCCTGATATAAGCGTATAAACGAATGGGGCCGAAAGGTGGTTCGTTCTTGTGCAGAGGTATAAACGAAGAGGTCGCAATGTGGTTAGTCGTGATATAGATGTATAAACGAAGGAGGTCGAAAAATGATTAGTCCTGATATAGATGTATCAACAAAGAAGGTGAAAAAGTGATTTGTCCTGATATAGATGTATAAACGAAGGAGGTCGAAAAGTGATTTGTCCTGATATAGATGTATACATGAAGGAGGTCGAAAAGTGATTTGTCCTGAAATAGATGTATAAACGAAGGAGGTCGAAAAGTGGTTTGTCCTGATATAGATTTGTAAACGAAGGAGGTTGAAAAGTGGTTTGTCGTGATATAGATGTATATATGAAGGAGGTCGAAAAGTGATTTCTCCTGAAATGGATGTATAAACTAAGGGGGTGGAAAAGTGATTATCCTGATATAGATGTATAAACGAAGGGGGTCGAAATGTTTTTAGTCCTGGTGAAGAACACAGTTTATTTCATTTAAAAATTATCAAAACCAGATACCTCTCTCATTTGTATCATATGATGCTAAACCAGAAACATTAAATTGCAGCTATTGAAATAGAAACAATTGGCAAACATATGCCGTCCTCTCTTTTGCAATACGAGGTGATGGAAACATACATACAACTAATGCCGAAATGTTTATGACAAATTATTATTATGTAACAAAAACTATCAATATTTTTTTCTAACAATCAGCAAAATTAATAGTGATTATCTTGATGGTAAATTGGTTTGGGATAAATTTGGCTGCAAAAATGAAAGCAGTTGTGATATTTATCTGTAGAAACTGGTGTATTAGGTTCAATTTATGTTTTAGAGAAGTCCTTAATAAAGACTATAAGCAGAATTAATGTTACTACATATGTGGGGCATAAGCATTGTTTGCCTGTTTATTGAAATATAATACAATATCAAATCTTAAACTTCTTATGTTGATAAAACTGTATTATTAAAACAAAATAAAAAGTTCAAGCGGATGACATATTAATAGCTGCAGGGCTGCGGACAGGGTAAGATAACTAGGACATAATTCTGGGCCCCACAACTGCCAGGGGGCCCACCGCGATCACAATTTGTAATTCACAGGTGTCTACTGGAAAATTGTCCTAGGGCCCAGAACTCTTTGTCGCGGTCCTGAATGGGTGTAGGAAAAGATTGTACAAAAGCAAATAATAAATGTATGCCAGATTATGATAAATGTATTTTCATGTATCGTATACCTTGATATAAATGCATCATATTCCTGGTCAATGACATACATACATATAAACATACATATATCCATATATACATGCATATGTACATACATACCTACCTACCTACCTACCCACCTACCTATCTACCTACCTACCTACCTACATACATACATACATACATACATACATACATACATACTATATTGTACCAATTTGCGTATAGAAACGTGAATCGTTTAGAAGAGAAAAGTTAATCAATTGTTAATCTGTTATTTCATACCACGATCATCACTTGCATAAGCACGTGCAGTTTTCTCTCATGGGATATTATTTAAGATAAATGTGTATGACTGATTCAGTAAATACTTTTCTAAGACAATTTTTACATTTCTAGATTGTAGATTTTCTAATCGTTTGCCTCTTGGTTGATCTTGTAAGGAACAAACAATTTACTTTTTCAGGGACGGGGTGGGTGGGTAGTTGATTGGTTTTGATAGATGACATGTGGTTTGGGATTTTAATCAATTTTAAGCTATTTGGGAGTACAAAACGTTTTTAAAAAATGTCTCGGCTGCTCCCCTCACCCCGAAAAATATATTTCTGCTCACTACGTCTGGAAAATATACGACTTTTGAGCTTGGTTTTTTTTGTCCCAGTTCAAAAGCGTCATAAAGTATTCTTCACATTCCTACTCTTCTCAGGGTCAGGCAGGGTCTTTACAAAACGTGCAGGACAATTGAAAGCATCTCAACAGCATGCTTACGGTATCAATGTATGTATAAATAAAATAAAGTCACAGAGAAAAATGTAATAATGAAGCTAATTGTTCTGTTATTTTGACGCACCTCTATCCATATGTCTTCGCACTCAGACTAGTTTCGTAGTATCGTCTTCGTGTTCGTTAGATTGACTAATTTTGTCCTTTTTTGGGTGAATTATTCCAGAAAACGATTATAAGATAGTCTACAAAGGAGCCACTTGCACTTTACCTCTTCAGGGCCTTGTGTTCGTCCAAAATAAATTACAAACATGTAACATAGTTCGTTTTCCTGAGGAAGGAGTTAACCCACTTTCCTAATCGGTATAAGAAATCATTATCTAATTTTTGGCGGGATAGATAGCCAAGGGATTCTAAAAATAATTCCTATAAACGTCTACATTTTAGTGTCTCTCGGTATGCCAAACGTTAAGGAATTGACAGACAATGGCATTTTTCTTGTTGCTAGATGCAAACTTGACTTCGTGACTTGACAAGTAGGAATACACTTTTTTAAAACTCACAGGCAGGCGGCATCTTACCGTCACTGAAACTAATTTATTCCGACCTGGTGTATTTGTCGCTGTGTTTCGCATTCTTTAGTGGCAGCTACAAGCGGCTACAAAGATTGTTTCAAAAACAACAACACCGACGTCATTTTTCGAAATAGCATAAATAAATAAAACTTCCTCAATATGAGATATTTAACTGATTCAGCGAGAGTAACAAAGGTCAGAACTAATAATAGTAATCATAACAATTAGAGCTGAAACTAAAAACCGAACATTCAAATCAAAATATTTTTGGCGAACATTATAATAAAAAATTTATATTCAAATATTCGTTTCTTACACCGATCTTTTGGCATCATTTCGTTAAAGAAATAAAGAAGACAAAATATAAACTATGCAAACTTAGTTTCCAAGTTTGACACTTATAATTCGACCAATGACGTTGCCATTGGCCTTGAAAGGATTTGTATCCATATTCCTTGTTTGATTACACTGACCGGTCCATACCAGAATTGTAGCAGTTCTTATCAGCTGATGGTGTCACGTCATGCACGTTACCATATAGAATACACAGCATAAATGAGGAAAAAGAGCGATGCAACCAAAGCGTTAGTTGCTTATGAAGAGTGCAATATTATTGGGTACAGACTTGGATCAGAGCATTAGCCGCGGAGTTGCTATTAGCCACGTCATCAGATCAAGCCGTATCAACCCCATAATCCAGCCCCTGGCAGTCAATGTCTAATGTTATTGTACGCTTTGTATACAGTCCCATTCGGTTAATGTTGTTTCTACCAGTCAATATCCACTCGTATAGCCATAGTTAAGTGAAAAATATTCACCGCATCCTTACATCGTACAAAAGTGCATGCATTCCATGAACTTTTTCTGGTTACGGCTAAATAAAAATGGCGAAGTAAAGGTGGAACGCTGATCACGCCATAAATCTAACGGCCACCAGATGCCGACAAAGACTGTCCTTTCTTCCTGCTTATTTGGGTATATGACATTCCAGCATCTTTAACAAACTTAATTTAGTTCGATGCTGAAGAGTGACCACGCCATGAACGCAAACGCTTCCACAGGAGTAAAGTAGCGTGTAATACTCCGCGGTGTACACGTTTCATTTATAAAATGAGAGTGATGCCAAATGTTCAGTAATAGGTTGAAATGTTTGGGGGTTTGGGTTTAATTCGTGTTATTCCTGCTATAGAGCAAATTGATTAATATGTTATTCTTTAATTACTTCAGACAATGGTTATTCACTAAGGATTAAGAAATATAATATTGGGTCCTTGCTTGTGTGATGCAGAATACCCTCTCAAGTCCGAATATCCCGTTCCACATAACCTCAAGACCAATATTATTCAGTACCATAACATATGCATAATGCCCTTTTCATAAGAACAATTGCTTGAATGTTGCATACCAAATTGGCTTGTTCGTATATTATGTACTCTCTCTCTCTCTCTCTCTCTCTCTCTCTCTCTCTCTATATATATATATATATATATATATATATATATATATATATATATATATATATATTGTTTATCTAATCCCAATCTTAATGTAAAATTCAGTAGTAAACGTGATTATCGGTGCCAAACTTTCAGGTAAAACCTAACAACTAAAATGTTATCTGTAGCAATCTTTGATGAAGTACCAGGATGTTTTTTTAGTATCATAATTTGTCATGCCCAGCCCAGTATATCGAGATAGAAACTAGGTTTTCTCGCGCTAAATGTACAATATCGCCAAAAGACCTGCTTTCCACTTAATATCGGAAAAAAAACGTTATTCATTGAAATGCATGCACACAAGAAACACTTAGTCTTGCACGGAGAAAAACTACCAAGTTTTTCTTTCTATTCAGACGAAAGGTTGTGTGAGATGACTAAAGTTTTCTTTCTCTGTTCAGACGAAAGGTTGTGTGAGATGACCAAGGTTTTCACAAGATAATTTGCAAAAGAATCTTATGCAATACGTGGTTTATATATTTAAATAAGACATTGGGAATACAACAAATATGATAATAAAAATAAGGGCTTCTAGTTAACCTTTATTTTTAAATCTCTTATGGGAAGTTCCAGTTTTGTATCACATGACGTTATATACGATGAACGTTGCGTCTCATGAAATAATTTGCAAAATTTGATTTCAAGCACATTTTCACCAGATATTATTCTTAGTGGATATTTTACATTTTGTAAATCATTGAGATTTAATTATTTATCACAATTTAGGTCATTAATATAAAAACGTTGTATTTTTCACTAATAATATAAATAATCTTCTGTACATTTCTATTCTACGAAATATTACCCATTATTGTCAAATACAATTTCTGAAGAATTAAAGATATTGACAATTGGCAAATAATACGTCCAATTCCTCGTTCTCGTGATGGTCAAGCTTCCTAGAATCTAATTTCGCTAATTTTATATAAGGTGAACAACACTAAAATAATGAGTAGAGAAAACTACTCATACACTTGAAACTACATTACAAAGATCAAAAGACTAAACTGCAGATAGAGTCAGAGGGACAGAAGAGAGTAAGAAAGACTGAAAAGGTCTATATAAACAGATAGTGTAAAAAAAATAGACGAGTAAACAGAAGGAAATAGAGGTAGATATATTGATCCTCGTATTTCTTATATGAAAGTTCAATTTTAGCATTTGCCACATCGGTGTTAACATAACAGACACCTAAACCTCTGGCAGTGTATAAAATACAGTTGTACCAGGGATGTATGTTTTGGTAGTCAAAAATAAACGTTTATATATGGCCAGGTCTACTGAGGATCGGTCATTCATTCACATTATCATTCCTTTAGTTTTCGTTGTAAATCGATTCAACCATATTGCTTTTGTATGGTACACATTTATTTATATGTTGTTAACACTTTTATTTTATTTTAATGCAGGAATATTTTGTTCTTTGGTAACTGATATCGCATAGAGATGTAATTGCCTGTTCTGGTAGATTTTGTTCACCATTATCCTTTTAACTTTCTTATCTGTTTTGTTTGTAGGTGAGTTTTCTTGCACAATAATGTAAATCTTCACCCACCCATCCATCATTCTGATAACTGTTGTGTTGGGCGTTGTTTTCTTGGGGAGGGGTCTTGGTAACTGTCCTCTATCCCCCCGAAGAAGAGCTTGTCTGACTCGAAAAATTGAACTTGTTTTCGCACCCTGTCTCGTACGAACTGGAGTTGTCCATCCTTAGGAATAACTTTGGAAAATGAAAACTAGGTTGATGTTTCTTTGGTTGACATTTACTTTCTACAAGCACCAATTTGATCATAACTGTTGCATGCATATCATTAGCTTTTAAAATTTATTTGCGCAGTGGCAGATAGATCATGAAGATCGATGATCATTCAGTATGAGAATCAAGACTTCATTTATCCTCACGCGTTGAAATATCTAAATTGTTATAGACGAATGCAACACAGCAGGCAAATATAAGCACGAAAATCTAAACTCGAATGATTAGAGCTTAATAAGACAGTACACATTAGGTGCCCATGGATCATTCTAACATTCCAATATGCTAGTTCTATGTATGTATGTATGTATGTATGTATGTATGTATGTATGTATGCATGTATGTATGTATGAATGCATATATGTATGGGATGCATGTGTGTTTGTATGTATGTAACTAACTTATTTAAACGCATATACTCCTTGTTAAGGAAATCCAAGATCCATCTACTTTTACCATTAAGAGACAAGCATGTTTGAGCATAAACATAGCACTACACACACACACACACACACACACACACACACACACACATTTAACTTTTATGGTCTAAGAGGTGTAAAATCAGAATAGTTCCAGGTTTGTTTGACCTTACACATCGGTCTACCAATATCTTATCCAATACCCGACGTTAACGTGTCGCTTGAGAACGCGTGTTGCCACACTCCTAGTCTTTCGAGACAGACTATTCAGATTCACACATGCATAACCCGACAGGTATGGCTGACACTTTTTTGGGGATATTCTTTATGCATAAATCTTGTGTTCGAAAACCAGTCTGGTATGATTTTATTTCAATCAGTCGATAAAGTAATTGATTATAAAAGAGTAACGGTTAACCACAATTTGTCAGCATACAATGAATTTCCACATGTAGGCATATAATTATTTTCTTGAAACGTTTTGACTTCGCAGACTGCGAATAATGGCTGAGCTGGATGACAATATTTATAGACGAAGCCCTGCTAAACCTTGCTGGATACTGGATGAAAAACGACTAATACTGTGTAGGAGTAGGTAATTTACAAAACTATACAAATAGTGTGTGTGGCGCGTTTACAAATAAGTCTGTTTCAAATCGCCCCACCGGATCTTTTAAGCAACGTAATTCGTCCGAATGCCATTATTTATATGTGTGCAGCACACGCAATTGTCTTCATAGTTTGTGATTTATTACCCAATGATACCATTAACCTTATGTAGTGATTTTGGAAAATATTGTTTTGCCCAGCGAGATATAAGTTATAGAGAACTGGAAAACTGACAATAACCTAATCCTGTATGGAACTGGCAAGTATCTGGAGATTAATCATTTTGGGGATGTACAAAAGTGATTTTTTGCGCTCAAGAAAGTGATATTGAAATCGTATATCACTGGAAATGCAAACCAGAAAGAAATTAATACTGATGTTTACTTCAGACACATCTTACAATCAGTCATACACACACACACACACATACGTGCGTTCGTGCGTGCATGCGTGCATGAAGGCAGACAGATAGATACCTACACTAGCATTAATATAGCTGCTTTGTTTTATGTTCTATTTTATTTATTACTAATCTCTGTATTTTTACAATGAATATTGATTGGGCTGCTTTCTAATCCATTACTGAGAGATTATAGTTAATTTCCTGGCTCCACATGTTAGTATTACATTATTGTGACGTTGTTTACAAATTTTAGTCCTAGATGTTTGTATTACAATATTGTAACTTTGATTACAAATTTTAGACCTAGATTTTTGTATTACACTATTGTAACGTTGTTTACAAACTTTTATTACAAAGAAAAATGAGCTGCAGAACCACTACATCCTAAATATTCATACATGTACACTTCACGTAGTAAAAGCTACAAAGCTGAATTCCAGTATAGTATTTACTTGCATCTAACTATCATGTATGATGTCCAAAAATGTTTAAGACAGTCAATATAAACCCATATCAGATAAATGCTTAACAATTTTGATGATTTATTTTAAAATTTAAATCCATAAATACTGCAACATCAGTCAAATTAGTTATGTGCACTATTTGATACTTTCGTTTCTTTACATTTTCTAAAGAGCATTATAACGTTCAGCATGTAAAACTCTTCTTCCGAAAATTTGAAAAGCAAAAGCGAAACAAGCCTAATGTGCATATGGTGTTCAAACCAAGAAAGATTATCAAGCATAATTAGGGACTTTATGACACTTTTTCAAATACTTTTAGTTAAACTTTGTAATTCTGTAAAATTCATGATAAATTTATAGGTTTTTGTCTTTCTTTCTTTTCTTTTTCGTCTTATTTGCTTGAGTGGTATTTATAAGACTGCTGACTAACGTATGTCGGTGGTGTACTTCTGATGTTTTCTAGCCTTTCGTCCATTTGATTTAGAAATGTCTTTGCTGCCAAAAGTCAGACTTATCGGAAAATCTTGCAATGTGTTCTTGTAGTTCTGTATAACCACTTTTCTCTAGGATACACGTTTCTTTTTGCCAGAAAACCATTGATCGTAAAGATGAAGCCGTCAGATTGATGAAAAGGAATTTAGTTTATCCTGAGACGAAGACAAACCCATGGTGAAATGTTAATCAATTATGTTACGCTTATGTTACCAGATATATATATATATATATATATATATATATATATATATATATATATATATATATATATATATATATATATATATATATATATATATCTTAACAGACGGATTTCACTCTTTACACCTTGTTTTCTTTCCGCAGGAAAAGACGTCAGCATAGGTAATCTAAGCTCAGTTCATTCTCATTTTTTGTAACCGTTAAACTTAACAGATAAATACATCAAACAAATATGCCGATTGTCAGGATAATGTGCCGATTCTTATGTGTTTTAATCTTTCATTTTCAGTGTAATCTCACAGGGCTATGAAAATGAAAGGTTGTTTTTAAAGTTGTCGACATTATTTGTTGCTGTTTCCGTCGTTGCTATTGTTGTTGCTGTGTGCATAGAAAGATTTTTTTAAAAGGTATATTACCCCATGTGCGTTTATTTTGAAGCGTATCGAATATGATGAACTATCTGTCCGTTGTCGGAAAATACAGACTCGTCCATGCAAACACTGCGGTCAACTAGTAACGAATCTCCTATTTGCCTCGAAGACCAGTAAGATAACAGTTTTAGAGACTCAATGTCGACAAGATAACAGTGTTAGAGACTCCCTGTCGACAAGATAACAGTGTTAGAGACTCCCTATCGACACTCAGGTTATAAAGTAGAAATTGATGACTGAAATGAGTAAGTTTAGAAGTTTCGTGAACTATTGTTAATCCATGATGTTTCGTGTTTTTAAAATGGAGGTGGGACTTTAGAAACTGAAGGAGTGAATGAAGTCAAACTCTTTAAACATATCTTATTTTTCGGAGACGGAACGAGACTATTACGGCCTTTCCACCATATCGGGTTTGTATACGGAATTTCCTAGAAATTTAATTCATTAAGACTGACCTCCATTGAACACTCTTCTTGCAAAAGGCATTTGTAACGTCGAGCTCAGTCCTAGCTACATTCGAACCACTTCGGCTATTAGGTTAACAAGGATTGAACGAATAGGTGCGATAGCATTGAACTTTTTAATAATTTGTAATTTCTAGGGTAAATCCTATTATCAATCCAATCGTACATAAAACATAAAGGTCAGGTGTCCGAATATAGGCTTAGGTGTATTTCCTTCAGTCATAGTCACATATTTTGTCTACACTTATACAGTCTCTAGCTAAACTAGGAATGTCTGACCATTTCGTAGCAAAAATATTTGGTCCCCTAAGCAAAGCTTACCAGTGGGCCTCTTCGTAATCTATAGTGTAAAACAAATAATTCGTGGGCTCCTGTGCTTTGCATACTCTTACTATATGGAAGCTACGCTCCCATAAAATTGTGTTTGACAAAATATTTAATATTTTAATAGCATGTTAAAGTATTGAAACATACCCAACCCGTGTAATTTGTGTAATGTGATAGAAGAGATCAACGCATTGATTACTTTATAACTGGTTTAGATTTGGTTTGGTGTTTTACGGCAGATTAACACAAGTTGGCAGTTTAATGCGGAGACGAGTTGAACAACGTGTCTTTCCCGAAGATGATTGAATATATGAATATACAAAGTTAACAAAGATTGTTGAATCGGAATAAACATTTTCTCGTCTTTCTTTCACAAAAGAAAACTATCTAATAAGAATGAAACTATGCTGATATGAACATATTATTCTCGTTAATCAGTATATGTTGTATTTACTTTGTGTCTGTGTCAGTAATTTGAATCTCCCTTCATTGTGGAGAATTTCATTGTTATAAGTGGCCGAAAGTGATTTAATAGTTCATTACTTTTGTGCTGAATCATTCCCCTGACTGCCGGCACGAATTTCCCTATTGAAACCGGAATTTCACGATATGAAACTCAAAGGTGGTCCGCGATCTCCACCTTAGAGCTTGTTAGGATTTCGGCATATTTTGAAAAGTTGCCGAAAGCTGTTTAACTTTTATTGCTGTACGAATTTCGAAACTATGCATAATTTTTTTTCATACTACGCTAATTCAATTCTTTAACTAATATCAGCTTCGAGACATGGGTAGGATGAAGGACATTCGTGTGTCGTCTTAAGGTAGTTTTTGTTTTAGCTGTTCTGTTCATAGATCAAAAGAGATTATTTTCTGTCATCCGTCAGTACAAGTTTGTTCCTCCTAACTACTTCAGGGATTGCTTTGAAACTTTACACACACACACACACATTCCATGGTCTAATTGGTCCTAAATGAAAATAAATGAAAACGGTGTCAGTGCTTCATCCAATATATATGTTGTCATTACTCCTCCTAAATGAATGATCATTATGAAATAGCGTCTTCACCCAAACCTTATTATTATATTCACGTTGTCCTAAGTTAAAAATAGAGCCAAGCTGATATCCAGAACGTGCATCATAGCAGCCAATTTGAATATCTTGTTATCGCTGAAGAATATCAGAGAGAGTTTTAACACTTGACAGTTAAAAGGACGAAATGGTCGTGTCATGAAGTCCCGACAATTACTTTCGCCCAGAAGTGTGCCAGTCCTTATAGGGACTCTTGTTTTCGACTGTGGCGACTTTGAATGAGAAAGGCTAGTAGTTAATAATGATGTTTATATCAGATTTTCGGAAAAGAAATACCTGGAGGTATGCGCCATTCATACGTTCAAACTTGATATGCTCTTGTATCGAATCTAGACTGAGTGTCTGTCAAGAATTGGACTCGTCAGACCCTCATTTTATGAGTTATTCCTCCTTTTTTTGTTTTGTTTTTTTAAAAATAAAAAACAAACATAAAATATCCATATTGATAGTATGTCTAGAACCAGTTGAGATTTCTGCTTGAAACTTGGTATGCACTTGTATCATGACAAAGCTTTACGTCGTATGGAAGAACTGACTTATCTACGTCACTGCTTTTATAGCTAGGGGCATTCCATAAGCACTTGCTTACTGACAGTTTAGTAAGAAAAGAAAATAAAAATTATATTCATTTAACATGCTGTTTGTTTTGGTTTTAGCGACCAAATTAAAGATTATGATTTAAATATGAATCTCCTAGACCTCGACGCATTGTTATTGTCATCATATTTGGATGATAAATGAAGGATGACTATACAATGAAACAGATACGTGGTCTCTAACTGCAGATATTTCTGATCATATGTTGCCTAATATGTTTTACAAAATATACTCTTAATTGTTATGATACTCTAATATGTTATGGTTGTCAGTTTGCATCAGTGTATTGGGTTTGTTCTTGCGTGATATAATAGAAAATAATAAAACGCAATCATTTCTTAAAAAATAGAATATATAAATCCGAATACTTCCATGCATCAGAGTAACATATTGCAGCCTGAGCATTCTTGCCCTTTAGTAAAGGAACATACGCAAATATGTCAGATTCCGTTAAAGTCTGTTCTGTATACTTTGGGATCGCTTAATGCTTTCGACATTGATCCTTACGCCTTTTCTCCGTGACTATCTTAACGAGTTATTACTTTAAAAAATAATATTTATAAATGCGTTTCGTTATGACCTATGATAAATGTACCATTAGTTTCCTTAGTACATACCCTTGGTAAAAGTATTGACATGGAGTTTGATATTTTATATCATACATTGCATTAACCTCAGTTTAAATCCACCTCAGTTTAAATCCACCTCAGTTTTGTGATTAAGCAAAATATTTCCACCTGCGTATCTGCAACATGCAACTGGACTGCTCCAAGTGTAAACTTTGTCCTTCGCGGAACTCTATGCTTCTTCATTGATGGTGATTGATTGACATGCATATCTGTAATTCTGGAACCTTGCCACCTTAGACAGTCGGTGGTCGGATGAAAGCTGTATGTTCCATATGGATAACGTCATTTAAATTGCGCACACATGTCAAGTCAGATTAATTGCTCGAGCGGCAACTTGATAGCGGTTTTTCATACACATGTACAAACTCTTTTCTAGTTCACTTTTTGTATCTCAAACGCGGAAGGATTTTTTAAAAGAGTATTAAATGGAAGTATGAATATATTAAACTCCATTTATGACTACAATTATCACGGTATCGCATACATTGATAATTGGCTGATTTCGATGTTGTGATATTCTGTCAGTTTGCTGATGTATTTTCGATTTTTTAAAATAAATATTTTGAACCTGCTCAACCTTACGAAATATGATCATAGTTATTGCGATGAATGCTAGGAACATCTTTGAAGAAACGATTCAAGACATTTGCTTGTGTGTTTATTACATTTAATATTTTTAACAGAAAATCATTTTACAGTACCTCGTACTACCTTAATTTCATCGTTGTCAGCTACCATCTACTTTCTTTCACTCTGACCTGACCCACCTGAAGGATGCGGGCACAGCAAACCTATTGAAAAATATACATAGTGTTACTCCTGTACTCAAAACAACACCTACCAACGTGAGTAAGCACTACCCAACTGCTCAACACCAACATAAGCAATAAAAAAGCCACAGACTTGCAATGCAAGCCCGAAATGGGTGGGAACAGAATCATCAACATAATACACAGAATACATGGCATGGTTATCGAGGCAGACTCGAACGTTATACAAGGCCTTGGAAAAGTGACCCTTCGATCATTCAACAGTACGCACATGACAGACGTGGCGTACCTAACTATAATTATAACCATTAGGTATGTCCATCTCGATACAATGATTATTATACATACACCTCAACCAATAATAAGTATCATGGTTTTGGAGATATTTGTTCCGACTGTATCTCTGTCCTAAGTACAAATTCTAATTGTACATGCCAAGGTTATGAGGTCTCTCCCACGGACTCGGGAATAACTAATAAATCTGTCTTCATTCCTATAACGACTGAGAAAAATTTAAACTGTACATCCTTTGGTCTGAAAAAGAAAGGTTTGCAACTTATCAATATCAATGTAAGACACATCTTACCAAAGATCGATGAACTAAGACTAACGATACAAAATGAACCCAACCTTGCAGTAATTGAACTATGTGAAACGTTTCTAGATTGTAATGTTCCTGACAATGCTATCTCTATTAGCAACTTTTCTTTGGAAAGACGAGATCGACCACAAGGCATAGGAGGAGGGATAGTCATGTACGTTTCAAATAACTTAACATACAAGAGAAGAACAGATTTTGAAAATTCTACTGTCGAATCAATATGGATCGAGTTAAGTTTCCTCAATAGTAAATCACTCTATATCTGCTAGGCATACCGACCCCCAAACTTCCTCTCCTCATGGACTGACCAATTTGAACACGAGTTAGAGGCTGCTTTATCTTCCAACAATGAAGTAATTATCATGGGGGACTTTAATATTGACCTCATCTCTGATACTAACACTAAATGGCTACATATGATACAACTGCACGACCTTACACAGGTAATATATGCTCCAACAAGAGTAACAGCCTGTACTTCTACTCTGATCGACCACATCTATACTACCCATCCAACCAATCTCTACGAGATAAACGTACCATGTTTCCCTATTAGCAATCACTATCCTATATGTGCAACTCGTAAGCAACAGAGCGCAAAGAACAACTTACACCCCTACATGCAATACAGATGTTTCAAAAACTTTTCTGAAAATGAATTTCTCTCCGAACTATCACAAAACATTAACACAATATATTTCCCTAACATAGACCCAGATTATGACTTGTCTAACTGGAATCACTGTTTTCTTACTATCCTAAATAAACACGCCCCCATACGCATCAAGAGAATTAAACGATCAAAACAACCAGAATGGTATACTAATGAAATCGCAGAGGCACAACGCAAACGAAACTACTAACATAAACATAAAGACTTTACAAACTATCGTTTATGGCGAAACAAAGTCAAATCAATCATTGTAAAACACAAACGTTCCTTTTTCAAAGAAGCCATCACATCAAACTCCGATAACAGATCCATCTGGAATCACTTACGAAATCTAACTTCAACGAAACCTGCGCCTCTAGCTCCATGTTAAATTATAGTTGACGGTACTAAATATACTGATGAGCTCGATATTGCAAACCAGCTGAACCATTTTTTACTAATATCTCCCAAACGCTTGACAGATCTAAGAATAAAGAGCCTAATTTAGACAAACTTACTAAATTCGTGAATGAAAGGGTACCTGATCATGTTAGTTTCAACATTCCCTTAATAACAATAAATGACACTTTTGATATTATAAATAAATTTGACACAAACAAATCAGCTGGTCTAGATGGAATTCACCCCAAAACTCTGAAAATGTCGGCTTTAGCAATCTCAGAGTCGTTGAAAGAAATAATTAACTGTAGTATCACTTCCAATAAATCCCCGGAGTCATTGAAGTTAGCAAAAGTATTCGCAATTTATAAGGGAAATGAAAAGAATGACCCATCCAACTATCGACCCATATCTGTTCTATCCGTACTTTCAAAAATTATGGATAAACATGTCAGCAAGCATATTTTCAGATATCTTGACAAGTACCAACTCCTCCATAGATCACAATCAGGTTTTCGAAAGAATCATTCATGTCAGACTGCAATGACAAAACTTATAGACCAATGGCTACTAGCAGTAGAATCAGGTGAACTTACTAGTGCAATCTTCATTGATTTTAAAAAGCATTCGAGTTGGTTGACCATTCCGTGCTCATTAAAAAACTTTCAGCCTACAAGTTTTCTCCAAACTCAGTTGCCTGGTTCACGTCGTATCTCACAAACTGGCACCAGGTTGTTTGCACGGGTAAACATATATCCGAACCAAGTCATATCTTAAGTGGTGTTCCTCAATGATCTATATTAGGACCTCTTCTCTTTCTACTATTTATCAATGACTTAGCCTTGTATCCAGCGCACGCTAACACAGATCTTTTCGCTGACGATTCGACAATGCATTTATTTCATAAATCTCTAGACTCCATTAAAAATAAACTTCAAATCGACCTCAACAATATATCAGTTTGGTGTCATCAAAATAAAATGCATATTAACATCTCTAAAACGAAATGTATGACAATTGGAACAAGGCAGCGTCTATCTACTAACATGGATTTACTTCTAACTAAAAATGGCTTAGAAGTAACTATTGTCAAAAATCAAAAACTTCTTGGTATCTACATTGATCA
Organism: Sinohyriopsis cumingii; assembly: GCA_028554795.2. Lineage (NCBI taxonomy): Eukaryota > Metazoa > Mollusca > Bivalvia > Unionida > Unionidae > Sinohyriopsis > Sinohyriopsis cumingii. Next base: position 31,700,520 of record CM068827.1, read on the forward strand.
ACACCTCAGCTGGATTGCGCATATCGATCACTTATGTGCAATGGTAGTCAAAATAATAACTTTATTAAAATTGCTTTCGAAATTTCTACCTCCACAATCACTTGAAACTTATTTTTCGGGTTGTATACTACCACTGATAGATTACGGCTGTACCATATGGGGAAACACATCAAATTATAATCTGTCCAGAATTGATAGACTCCAGAAAAGGGCAGCCCGAATAATACTGAAACTTCCTGTTATGACTCCCTCAAATGTTTTGTTTTCACGTCTGAAATGGCTACCCATACAAAAACGTATTCTTTATTTTAAAGGAATCATGACATACAAGTCTTTAATCGGTCTTTCTTCAGATTATATATCTAACATAACTGAATTAAGATCATCGAATACTGAGCGTAATCTCCGATCGACGACTAACAACGATCTCCAGATTCCTTGGTCGAAAACCAATCATTACAAAAGCTCATTTACTGTATCAGCACCTACTGTATGGAACTCCTTACCAATGAGGATACGTAATTCAGCTTCCCTTGCTTCTTTTAAAATATCATTAAAGAAATTCCTTCTAGACCATCTGGAATGACATATTAAAAGCTCTGAACAGAAAACTTTATAATCATATCCATAATTGATATATATTTGTATGTTTCCCAGTATAGTCACACATAGTCATTCGTGTCAAATATGTACGAATGAGTGTGCGACTATACATGGTTATGTGCATGGTCTTCTATTTTTTTTATATTTTTTTAATTTTTTTTTAATTACAAAAACAGAGGACCACATGGCAGATGGGTCAGCCATGACCAAATGTGTTATCCTCGTTAAAGATAGTTTATTATTATTATTATTATTATTGTTGTTGTTGTTGTTGTTGTTGTATAGTATCACAAATACCTCAAATAAAATAAAGATCCTAAATTGGATGACTACGTTGAGTATAAAGACCTAGTTTTACATAACTCAAATGAAGGATCACCTCCATATTACTTGGATGTATTAGCTGTGTTATAATAGCGGTGGACTAATGGATATTGCTGTACATGGCGTCTATTTTGTTTATATGCGCATCTCTTTCTATTATTGATTAACCCGTTTTATTATCATCATCATCATCATCATCATCCCCAAGTTCGTCAAAGACATTCAAGGGTTAATCTTTTGCTTCGTATGGCTTCTCTTAGAGCACGATTTGCTGTTAATTTGACAGTAAGTTTATAAATAGATTAATGAGGAGGAGTTAGCATTGTACTAACATTGCCTTATATCATCTGATGTAGTTCACGTGCACCTCCAAGCGGCCTACATGCCCTGTGTCTGAATTTACAACACATCTGATTTTCACAAATTCAACGAGCTGATAACATGAACTAACTGAGCAGATCAATTGCTAACACCAAGTGATATTGATGTGGTAACTGATATATTCACAACCAGTTATTAGAATTCTTAACCTTGTGTATTCCTTGTAAAACTGTAACAATTCGCCCAACCGTTATTTCGTGGTTGGACTTTCAATTGAGAAACATGATAAGAAAAAGGGATAGAGAAGGCAGATCTGCCATCAATCGTGATAGGCCAGTGGAATAGAATAAATTCAGACAAATCAGGAATAGAGTAAACAACATGAAAAACTGCTAAAAAGCAATATATAGATAGTATTGATGCTTTATATTTCTTACTCTGAAAAATTGCTCCTAAAACTATTTGGAAAATTAAAAACTCATTTTCATTACTCCACCACTTATAGATTCAAGAAATAATGCTTTGGTTAGCATCTACAATAAAAAAGAAAAGGCTCACTTATTGGTTAGCATCTACGATAAAAAAGAAAAGACACTTATTAAATGATTATTTTACCTCAATTTCAGATATTGCTGATTGTAATGTCCAATGTTTTCTGTTAGAAAAGATGCTCTGATACCCTAAACGAAATTACTATTACAGAAAAAGAAATTAAAAATATTATTACTTCCATTTCTGTCAATAAACCCACTAGGTTTTATTTAAATTGAAGCAATATGGTGTTTCAGGTTATCTGATAAAATGTTTTGAAAGTTGTTTAAGGAATAGAAAACAAGCGGTGGATTTGCTAGATACTTATTCAGGAGAAATTATTACAAATACTGGTGTGCTGCAAGGATCCGTGCCTGGGCCACTCTTGTTGTTAATCTATGTAAACGATATTGTCGATGGTATGAGCTCTCTCACTCGTCTTTTTGCAGATAACTCATCTCTGCATTATTCATTCCATTATTGTCCTAAATTATAGCTTGTCATGAATAATGATCTAATAACAATGCAGCACAGGTCCAAGAAATGCCCTTGAAAAAGTTAAATCCAGAAAATAAAAACAGCTTTTTTTGTTTTTCACGACCAAAAACGTAACAAATAAATCTGAACTTATTTTTGATCAGATCGAACTTAAATATGTGGATTCTCATCGCCATCTAAGATTAATGCCTTCCTCACATACCAGATAGACTTGTCACATTGACAGTATTTTAAAAGTAGCATCATGTCGAATAGCTAACTGATATTACGCAAACTAAAACATAAACAAAGTAGATAAAGTTTATCAAAACTGTGAATAGTTTATATCAGGCATATCTTGGAATATGCCAGTGAAGTCTGGGACTGATGCTCGTTGACCGATTCAGAACAACTTGAAAAACTACAGCTCGAAGCTGCAAGATAAGTTATAGGACTTCCAAAATACACTATTGGGCAATCTTTCTATTTTGAAACAGGGCCGGTAAGTCTGCAGTGCCGAAAAAAAAGACAACAATTATTAAAACGCTACAACCTTAAAACAAGCCAAGCTCCATGCTTTATCACTGAATGACTCCTTACCCCTGTGTCCTAGCAAACAAATTATAACTTTCAACGTTCAAACTATATGGTCATTTGCAGTTTCAAGCCAAATTCTACCAAATCATCTTTTGTACCCTCAACAGTATCTTTATGGAACAATCTAGAGCAGGATACTCAGTGTAGTATGTCTTACAATGCTTTGTAAAAATGCTTATGTCCAAAAATCATGTCTAGCATACTGTTAAGTTTTATTAATCGAACACTGGATATAGTTTACATACTAAATTACGACATAATGTAAGTTCATTTAAAGCTGTTCCTTATCGTGTTCAACTTGCTGACACTGCTTTTTGTTCATGAGGTGGAATCGAAACCACCATTCACCTTTTCATGTTCCGTCGTAAGTACAGTAGACAACGAACTGTGTTGATGAGAAATTTAATCTCCGTGTCATATGTAACTATTAGCTTAAATTTTACTCTCTCTCTCTCTCTCTCTCTCTCTCTCTCTCTCTCTCTCTCCATTTTTCATTAATATGTTGTCATGTTGAATATGTTGCAATACTTGTATCATGTATGGCATAAACCTAATTAGATCACAATTGATGTGTAAGTTTATATTAGTCAACAGTTGGACAGGTTTGATTAAGAGTGATATCTGAGTTATTACGAGTGTTAGCTATGTCATAAGGAGTGTAATTTGTGTCATTATGAGTGTCATTCGTGTCATGATGAGTGTCATCTGTGTCATTAGGCGTGTCATTTAAGAGTATCATCTGTGTCATTAAGAGTGTCATCCGTGCAGACTAATAATATATTTAATTCTTTCAAACTTTGTTTTTTTATGTATGCAAGTCAGATGAGCGGTATCAGGTCCACATGGCTCTCTTACTCAGTAAGGTTTCAAAAGAATATACAACGGCTGAACCTACGATTTTCCCCCTAGACTATTGAGCTACAGAGTCTATCGTTTAATTCCCCAAGTATTATCATGTACACTAAAAGTAGTTATATTATTATTATTATTATTATTATTATTATTATTATTATTATTATTATTATCGCTTACCCTTTATACGTATAATATAATTTCAGGTGATATGGCGAAAAACGTCAGAGCCCAATCCCCTTACTATAGGCGTCATGACGTATGGACCGGACGATCGGTTTCAAGTCCAGTCAGGTCTGGGAAAGGAAGACTGGAATCTTCTGATAAAAAATATACAACCTAGTGACGCGGGGATTTACGAGTGTCAAGTTAGCTCTAAGGAAAAACGAATAAGACGTTTAGTTTACGTCAAAGTTTTAGGTATGTCAATAAGGGAATGGCCAATATACACAAATCAAGTTGTAATCTGATAATAAGGAGGTTTTATTTAAGGGAAGGGGGTTGGAGTAACAAACTAAAAATTTGTAGGGTATAATTTATGTGCAAAAGCAATTGTAAGATATAATTTACCTTTTTTAAGGTATGATATTCTGAGTAATGGTATTGATGTTTTACTGGGTAATGGTATTGATGTTTTAACCTCTCCGGTGGCCAAGTCGCAGTGGGAGATTCGAACCTTGGCCGAGTCATATCGAATTTTTTTTTTTTTAAAATGGCACTAACAGCTGCCTCGCTAGATACTCAGCATTAACAGGTTAGTTTTATTACTAGTCGGCCTGGTGTCGGGATAATGTCACTGGGTGGGACACATCATTCCACATGTCTGCAGCATGAAACCCCAGTGCTAGACATCACTTTAAACTGCCACACCGCAGCTGAAAAATTGTTAAAACCACGTTAAAAAACCAAATAAATAAATAAATAATATTTAGTGCTTTTTGCACTCCACCATTAGTTTTTCAAAATACAGGAATTAATCAATACTTTATTTTATTTTCAGAAAAACAGCAAAAGGATGAAGGTATGTATTGCTCATTTTTGCTTCGTCTGGCATGAGACAAATGAAAATATATCCTCCTTTCTTTAACGGATACAAACTATATTTGCCTTTCTTACTTCTAGGATCCAGATAAAAGAACTGAAACAAGAATTCAAAGAAAACCACTCAAATATATGTATTGTGTCATTTCTAAGCTTACAACACACGCAGATGGAACCGGCGGCGTCTAAACAATTCTCCAAGGTCGTTCTTGGAAGTTGTACAGCTAATCAAACGTAGTTTTCTCATGATGGTGATAAAGCCTATAGCATTTCCTTGGCATAAATTGGCTGTATCAATGTTCCCAATAGAGACATTTTTATTTTTTGTTGTTTTTCATTTGTATTTTTGTATTTTTCTGTTCTTCCTTATTTAAAAAGTTCCACAAAAGGAATTGAATAGGAATCCGATGGTAAAACTTATCTGCTGGGTAAATGATCCCTGGAAGAAAATTTATACTGACACAATTTCTTTTTTATGTCATCAAATTAATTTTACATACGATCGCCTAGAAGCAATAGCAATTCAATCAGAAATTCGACTTTAAACAGACAGTTTTACGTTGTTGCTAGAGTAAAGGTCACAAATTTTAGTTCTTAGAACTTATTTTGTCTCTTCAGTTTGAAGTCCTCGATGATTTAAAGTCAAGCAAATTCTTTCAATTTTAACAACAAAGCCATGATTTTAAAAATTAGGTTGGAAACCCGTCTTACGTGCATTGTATTAACGTTCGCATTTCATGCAAACCTATGCGACTGGTACTGTATTCACATTCGCATTCTATGTAAACTTCGGTTACGGTATTGTATTCACGTTCGCATTCCATGCAAACCCATGTCACTGGTACTGTATTCACTTTGCATTCAATGAAAACTCGTGTTATTGGCATAGTACTCACATTCATATTTGATGGAAACAGCCCCAATTACGGATTTTTGTTTTCTTTCACGTTCGCATTATAATGATAGGTATGAAGAGGAGTGTTTCATCCATTGTTGAATTAGATAGATAGATAGATAGATAGATAGATACAGACAGACAGACAGATAGATAGATAGATAGACAGATTAACAAGTGAAGTAATAAATTAATTAATTAAAGTACCTGTATCATATTAAATGACGTTGGTGACGCTTTCACTAAGGCAAATCGTGACAGATTCATTACTATTTAGTATAAAATGTCTACATACAAGTTACGTTAATAAAGACTGTAAGATAGTAAGACAGACAGACAGACAATCATCCTGGCAGACTGACAAGCATAATTACATGACGGAGAAACATAATGGACAAACGGACAGATGCACACCATTTACGTAATAAAATTGCTGGCGTTGTTATTTTCTACCTCCATTAAACAGGTCTTTGAAACAAACAAATAAATTTTAAGACAAGGTTAAATCTCCTTTTCAGAAATCAAGATAGCGGGAACTTCAAAAGTGGAGAAAGGAGACACAATAAGAATAATTTGTAATGCAACAGGTGGTACTTTCACACCTGAGGAACTTGACTGGCTCAAAGACGGAAATAAATTGGTCGCTGATAAGTCGGAAAAAATAGTCATATCAAAACATATATCGTTGTTGAGTATGACGATAAGTAGTGTATTAACTATAAAACATGCGTCCGTTGATGACGCAGGAACGTATGTATGTCGAACGTCTGACATCTTGGTGACGGAGATGAGAGTGAAAATAATAGGTATGTATAGTCGTTACATTTAGACAGCTGAATATGAGTCTACCATAGTTGCTTTTTAGCAATAGCTACTCACGTTCGAATAGTAGAGACCCATATATTTTGTTGTATAATCAACCAAACTAGTTGATTTTGTACTGTTCATTTCCATAACGTCTTCAAACAAACAGCGTAAGTAGTAATATCATCCACTGAAGCCTCAATGAATGTTGATAGCTTCAAGGGGAATTTAATATGAGGAGGCTGATAGCCTCAAAAGGGAATTTACGATGGGCAGATTGATAGTTTCAAAAGAGTTGATATCCTCAGGGGCGCTGATAGCCCCAAAAGGGTTAATATCCTCAAAAGGGGTTGATGGGTTCAAAGGGGAATGCTAAAGGGTTTTAAGTTTAAGTTTTAAAAAATAAACATACACAAACACACAAAGACACATATTTGTGTTTGAACCATTCCTCATTTAGTCTGATAGTTAGTGTATGGAAGCTAGACAAAAAGGTTGGTACGGGGTGGTATAGGTGGTGTGATGGATAACATTTTTTTAATGTGATGGATAGTATGTTTGAGAGATTTGATTTATTTTTCTTAAACTTTAAGGTAGCACATTTTGTTTTGGATAGTGTGTGTGTATGGACTGTTGGACGGTGATTTTTTTGCTGTGATGGATTGTATATTTTGTTGGATTATATGTAGTTTGTTTGAACCCTTCCCTGTCTAGTAGGATAGTTGGTGTGTGATAACTGAAAAGTATGTTTCATCTACGTTTTGGGGTGTTTGTGCATGTTTATGCTTTCAAAAAATAAACTTAAAACATTTTACCATTCCCATTTGACCCCATCTGCGACTATCTGCCCTGTTGCAGCTATCAACTATCAGCCTCTCCCATATGTAATTCCCCTTGAGGCAGTTAGTCTCCCCATGTTGAATTCTCTTTTGAGTCTATTAGCCTCCCCCATATTAAATTGCCCTTGAGACTCTAGTGGCCTTATTACTACTAGCGTAGACTTGATTTGCTGGCAGAGCTGTGTATAATGTGTTCACATTTATTTTTGCGTTATAGGCTTGTAAATACTGTACATTTTGCCTCGATGGATCAGTGATTAGTCTTTTCTCTGTTGGGTTCGTATTATGAGTAAGTACATACAGTTATTATGTCTTTATATGCATGTTTATCGCATGCACTTCGTTCACGTATAGAAAAACAAGTAAATGGTGGTATTCCAGAAATCTTAATTCCAGTACTCTCCGTTTGCTTCCCGGTCTAAAATTACTGGACCAGTACGAATAGAGAATATTATTTTATAAACTAAACATTACTGGACCAGACAGAATGGAGACGTTTATTTTACGTACAAACATTACTGGCCCAGTCCGAATAGGGAATATTATTTTACAAACTAAACATTATTTGACCAATCAGAATAGAGAATATTATTTTACAAAGTAAACATTACTAGACCAATCAGACTATGAGGACAATAATGAACACAAAAGGTAAACAGTTAGTTTTTGTAACTCAGCATAAATAATGGTACAATATTGCAAGTGAAGTAGCCAATGTATATAAATCTCTTATTATGTTGGAAGGCACAAGTATATTATTAAAAGTTATTTTCTTTCTTTATAGCATCAGTACAATATATGTGATTTTCCTACAATGAATATAATCTACGGTACATGATACACTTTATGTATAAAACTAGGATATATGTAAATCACAATGCGAAAGCAGGGGTGCTACCTCTGAAGCTTTACGTGGGGGTGTGGGTGGGATTTTGGGTGATTTTATTTTATAGCGTGGACGACATTACGGTATAAGACATCGGTGTGATTCATATTTTAAAATTATAAGGTGGCGCTCTACACTTTCAAATTTCATAGAGGATTAGCTTTCTAAATAGAAAACAAGAATTTCCCCTTGATTTCCTTCCTTGTTATCCTTGATTTTCAAAAGAGTTTTATATCATTTGGATTTGTAAAAAAAAAAAATTTTATTTCGCTTTATGTTGGTGCATGTTTGATGGGTGGAATTTGGGTTCAAAAGTATCCAGTTTGGTCTTATTTCAGATGTGCACTATCAAATAAACGCTAGCTCTGTTTGGTCATTTTTACAGCCATAAATTCTTTTAGACAACAAACCAATAACCTTTTTCCTACCTCTCAAATATTTTGTAATTCATCCATTACACTTGCAAAAGTTGTTATAATCTACTCTGACAAAATTCATCTTCTCTATTTTAATAACTTCTAAAAAAAATATATTTTGGACATATCCAGTCCGATATTTAGAGAAAATGGAAGCAGCAACATTAGTCGGCGGTGTGTTAAGATCATTTATATTTTCCAGAATTACAATATGTAAAGATATTTCAGCCACAATACATAAAAGTGGAATAGAGGAATGCCAACATTCTCTGTACTGTGCATGTTTCAAATGTAAAAAAACTTCACCTTCTACCGGTCATTTTCAGAAGAAAGTAATATATGTGGAGCGCTACCTTACGTGATTTCGACAAATAAGTTCCGCTACAACACACAAAACGTGATGTCAAACACAGGTTAAAATCACAACGTGATTTCGGTTTGCATACTATCTCAGAGTACACAGAGAAGGCTCATACACTGTTCCATTGTAACGTCATTTTAATATAAAAAAAACAGTAACCTAAAACACAAAATAGTACTAAATATATATCAAACTCTTCCAATCTATTGGCAAATTAAATATATACTGAAATGGGATGAAATGAAAGGTTAAATAGATCATAATAGAGACTTCGATACTTAATTTACGAGTACAAAAGATGAGAAAAATACAAATTCCTGTAATGCTGTTTCAAACAAGAAAGTATTAAGGAGGAGGATTTGACATAATTAAATAGATTCACCACAAACTACTTACCGTTATTCTCGCTTATGCGTCGGATTCAACTGCAAACTGCACAGACCCAGATCTACCGTCTCCTAATGCGCCGTTAGTTATGGGCCTGTTTAGTTTGCTAGGAGTAAAACTTAGAACAAACAACATAGATCCTAATGAGCATGAGCATTATGCTAGGACAGATCAGGATCTTTGTTGTTTGCGGTTTGACGCGGCTTATAAGCAAGTACACACGGTTGAGATTCATTTATAAGAATTGTAAATAAGTACAAATGTAATAGCGACAATAATAAAGGATTGTATCAATTTGTAATGGTATTGGGCCTATTTAAGGAATATCAGCAATGGATGAAAGTAACTATTTGGCACTGTAAAAGCTTATGTACACATGGGTGAGGTCGGATAGGTATGTTAGACTGGAGACTGTCATTGAAACGTAGCACAGGGAACAAATTTTGTGTTTGATTCAGGATCGAATGGATAGCCAGTGTAGGATACAGAGCAGCGGAAAGGTGTGTTATGAGCGTGGTACTCTATGTATGATCCGAGCAGCTGTGTTTTGAACTTTTTGAAGTTTCTGAAGTAGATATTGAGATGAACCTGACAGAAATGAGTTACAATAGTCCAGTCTTGAAAGTACTAATAAACACACAAGTGTTTTAGTGGCATCAACTGAAAGATGTTTGCGAATGGACCTGACGCGTGTCAGCTCTAGATATGCAGTCTTGCATATGTTCATGCCATGTTGGTGCAATGTGAGAGTACTGTCCAGAGTAACACCTAGGTTTCGTACTGAATGTGTGAATTTAATGTTGATGCTGCTGATATATAATGTTTGAGGTAAAGGATGCGAATGAGAAAGTCTTTGTGTTGTGATCAGAATGGCCTCACTTGTATCATCATTCATCTGCATCTTGTTACATGTCATCCATGATTTCACATCGGTAATGCACCTCTCTACACCTTGAATGGTAGCATCAATTTCAGTTGGGTGGCTAGATTTGTATATTTGGGTGTCGTCAGCGTACAATTGGTAAGACACTGGCTGATGATCTATCACACTTGAGAGCGGCTGAATGTAGAGAATGAACAGAACAGGACCAAGAACAGACCCCTCTCGAACACCACAACATATATTAACTGGGCTGGAGTGTATTCCATTTGCAGACACAATTTGTGTCCTCTTGACCAAGTAGGACCTTAACCACATTAAGGCTGCATCATGAATGCCAAATACATGCTGGAGACGGTGAAGTAATATATCATGGTCTATTGTGTCAAATGCTGCAGAAAGATTAAGGAGGGTGAGGACTGTAATCTTTCCGCTATCCAAAGCAGAGAAAATGTCATTAACTTCTTTTAGAAGATTAGTTTCAGTACTTTGGCAAGGGCGATGTGCAGATTGTACATTGTTAAAAAGACTGTTTGAATTCAGATGAGATACAAGCTGGGATAGAACAACATTTTCTAAGATTTTTTTATATAACTGGGAGATTAGAAACTGTGCGGTAGTTCTTTAAATCGTTATGGTCGAGTGTTGATTTCTTCAGCAGGGGCTTTACAATGGCAGTTTTGAAAAATGATGGGAATTCCCCTGATGAGAGAGAGGTATTAATAACATCAGTTAGTGAAGGCAATACTGGATCTAAGCACTCAAGCAGCAGTGAAGTTGGAATTGGATCAAGTTCATATGTCTTTGGTGCACTCGTCATCACGATTGTACACACTAAAGAGATAGAGACAGTTTCAAATGCTGCTAATGGTTGCCGCTGAAATTCTGTACCCCAACTGTATGGTGACGACGAGTCAATATAAATTGTGTTGTCAAGCTTATCTCTAATGGTTTGTACTTTGTCAAGGAAGAACTTTGCAAACAGGTCCGGAAGGTCGACTAGAGAGAAGGTAGTTGGAAGTGGTGTACATTTGTTCCTTGATATTAGCTTGTTAGTAATCTCGAAGAGCTCTTTGCAGCTGGAACTTTCCATGATATTAGTACTGTAGTGGGCTGATTTCGCTGCATGGGCTATGTTTGTGACGTTCTCCTTAGCGGCTTCATAGATTTGCTTATGAATAGTGAGTCTGGTGGAAAGCCAAAACCTTTCAGCTTTACGGTGGTCTCTTTTAGCAGTGCGAAACTGATCCCTAACACTGCTATACTTAGAGAACACTTTTGAATTAATACTCTGTACTTGGTGGCTGGGGCATGTTTGTCGAGCAATGAACGCAGGCAATTATCGAGTTGTTCTGCTGTAGAAGGTAGGCAAGTTGTTAGGTTTGCTTGGATGTCATGCATTAGTTTGGTTCTATTTATCATACGGAGGTTTCTCTTAGTAGCAAATAAAGGTGCAGGGTTAGGGACTGATACGTCAAGATGGCATATAATGCAGAGATGATCTGATGCAAGTTTGTGGGATACCAGGGAGGAAGGTAGAATATTATCATCAGGACTATGAAGAATACAGTCTAAAATGTGACCATGTGTATGCCTGGGTTGGTTAACTCACTGTTTGAGGTTGAAAACATTAATGGAATCTAGGAGCTTTGATGTGTATAGGTTTCCAGGACAGTCAGAGTGAAAGTTGAAATCTCCAAGAATAATCAGGTTGCCACCTATCGAATTTCCATACTCCAGAGATTCGTAAACTGCTCCAAAAAGAGAGATTCGGACAGTTTGTTTATTTCTACTAGGATGAGGGCCGTATAGGCAGACAAATGGACTGACCTTTGTTACAGCGTAAGTGTGGTTTGGACTAGTTCAAATGATGTGTGTTAAATATGAAAATTATCCTGCGGTTAAGACGTTTGATCATAGAGTTCTTTGTGATGACAGCAATTCCACCTCCGCGAGAAGGTCACGACTTGATGAAGTAACCGCTGCGTGTTAGATCCGCGTACTTGGGCTCATCGTCTGATGTTTTAGCCCTGTTTTTGACAGGAAAAAGACGTCGAGATTCTGATTGTTGATGAAATTAACTATTTATGTGCGCTTTTCCGGTGGTCCTACTGATTGGGTATTGAATAATGCAATACGCAGAGGTATCTCTTGGCTAGTTGACACAAAGGTTGACGGTTTAATAGGGATTTTAGTTAGGCAAATATTTCTGAGAAAGACATTTTTTTCCAAAATAATGAATAATAGTAGTAAACATATCTAAACCTAATAAAAAGACAGAGATATCATTTACAAAGAAGACAATTAATTACGATGACATTATGTTTGCCAATTTTAAAAAATAACAAAACATTAACAAAATAATTTTATGACAGATATATACTGTGTTAGCGTAATAGAAATTACTAATATACAAATTTTACCATGACAAAATGAACTATTGACTGATTCGGACTCACTTTTTTATTTTGAGTATGATTAGGACGTTTGAGACCACCAACAGGACAACAAAATTAGATTACCAAAAACTAATAAAATTGTTTCTAGATTTTCAAACGCGTGTTGAATTGAGTTCCCATTAAACGTATGTGCATTAAGGTTAAACATATATTCATTCAAGGCCGAATAAAAGGAAAAGAAAAGTGCGAATGAGACTAAAATGTGTCATCAAAACGAATTTGCAATTTCATCACAATCATCATTAGCAGATGATAAATTTATTAACATTTTAAAAGTATACAAATATAATAAGCAAAGTCGATATGTGTAAGTATGACGACAAGCCACTCTTTACATGATTTTTCTCCCCATGTGACTGCATAATACATACCTAAAACATAACTGAATTTAATGAATTGTTTTCAATGCTCAGCTGAGTGTCCAAAACAAAATAAAAATACATTTTGTGAATATCCACATTTTCATTTTTGTTCATTTGAAGGTGAATACCTTTTTCAACCTTATCTACCTTATGACAATACCAAGTAGCATGTCACGTGTACTCCTTCAATCGTGCCATATTCTATGACTGTAGATGTAAAACTATGAACATTTATTTTAATAATTTCTGACTGTTTTTACTGTCCATCAAAGAAATAATGTTAGACGTTAGCGAATTGGCACCTCTGTTGGAAACCTTGGGTAATAACCCATGTTTGTAACACATTTAATCACGGAGATTTCATTGTATCGCAAAATCTAAATACTTTTCCGGATTACTTTATCCACTCTTTTTACAGGGTATAAACGATCTTTAAAACTCCTTTTCAGAGAATAACGTGTGCAAGTTTTTAACTTTGAATTGGCTTCTAAGTCAATATGTTCTCATAAGTGATGTAGACATGTGAAACCAATTATGTTTCCGTTTGTCAATTACCGACTGAGCAAGTAATTCAGAGGTAATAGTATCGTACTAAAGAAAACCATTTTCCAGTTTGTTTCTTTGTTTGCATCCTCTTTCACTTCAGAGTCTTTTGCAAGCGATACGTTAAATCTGAAAGCATGCGGACAATGATTTCTCAATTTCTGAAGGATAAAAACATCATGAGCTTTTATCCATAGTTCGCAAACTGTAAATACAAGTACAAACGTGTTGTTATATTTGTCCTGATCTCAACGTTCTCAATTATTATTCATAATAACTTCCTGAATTAATTTCTTCTCAGCGAATCTAGTAACCGTACATCCTTTTATGTCATGATATTGTGATCACTCAACTGGGAAAGATCATCATAACCAGAGAATATGGTGATGTCTTTCGCTAGCATTATATACAAAATTGTTTATCACTATGTTGTTAGCATCTCTTTAGTCGTTTATATCAAACAACATTTCCTGGTAAGATCAATATATTTGAACTTAACTTCAACTGGTATCAGTAAGTTCTGCTCAGCTTTATTGTTGTTCGATGAGTATGCGATACGAAGATGTAGTGGAATGGGGTATTTAACTCCCGATTTTCCAGCTAGTAAAGGTTTATATTTATCTTAAGCTGCTATTTTGTTTTTTATACAAAAGTTGTTTCGTTCTTTGCTTTCATTTTCGAAAAACCTGAGCGTAGCATAAACACTGACAATCATTATAATTTTAATGAATTGTTTAAACGTGAAAGATATCCAACAACACTTTCTATGTTCTTTTGTTGCTGAAATTTAACATCCATGTTTTTAGCTTGATTTCATTCACACATGAAAAGTCTTGAATGAAAGAAATGCTAAAATCGTAAACGAATATATATTTGGGCATCTATTTTCTCATCCAAATATTATCGATTTCCGTTTTTTAAAATATGTTTTAATACCCAGTGCAAGACACTTTATTTCTCTCTTGTGTTCGATTCGGATGCGATTTTGTTGCATTTTGTGTAAATTTTTCCACTTAATACAACAGCCGAGTTCTCTCTTTCAGATGGGCATGTACCGTTTCAATTGTTAACTTTTGTTCCAAGTCAGTTAAATCTTCCTCACCGGTTTTGTACTTTTGTTTTTCTCATCAATACACCCTTGTGTTACGCTGATCTTATTAACCAGTTCTCAGTCAGCACACTCTTCAGTATCTGTTTATTGTATTCAACGTGTTGTAAACGTCAATTAATTTAACGTCTTTTATAGTTTTGTTCTTATCACCCAAATCTTTAATTGATAAATAATACGTTACCTTCATGCTTTTAATGACATTTATTTTGATTTTGTTCTCCTCTATTTTTAGGTTTTCTCCTTGAAATCATTTGTTATCGTAATTATGATAAGTGTATCAGAGTTAGCTGCTATCTTGCTTAGTTTTGTTGTGCTTAAATAACTAATTACTTTGTAATTCTCCTATTCATTCTGCTGGAGTTCATTATTCAAATCTCTAACTGTTCCAGTGCTAATTTCAAAACGGTTATATCTTTCCACGGATCTGTTATTTTCTTCAATTCAGTTTCCAAACACTCCAGCTTACTGTTCAACTTTTGTTCAATAGTTTAAATAGTGTTGAATGTCAGGCACTGAATCCGTACATTTTACGGTTTCGAAGGTTTGTAAAACAATATATACGGCCCTGTGTCTCAATATCCACAACTTCAGACCATTGAAAATAAACTCGTTCAGCTTCAGCAAATCAAAGATTTTCCTAACTCTTTCAGTACGATTCATTTCAATAGTTGCTTTGTTTTGTCAACTGTTCATGTCCTGGTATATTTCAAATTTGTAAATTATATAATTAACACTATTTCTCTTGACTAGTGACAAGTAGATACACAGTAAATGTAATAGTATCACGCAAACGTGTGATACGGTTATTGTTCATTTTAGGCCCATGTTAATTGCATGACGCATTGTTGAACTTTAAGCAGTTTAGCAGTTACTGTTTCTATTTTTGGGCTATGGTTGAAAGCTAACATTGGACTTTATAGTATTTGCTTTATACGAAAATCATATGTTGCGGTCATAGCATGAACATACATGTAATTGTCCATTAACATTGTATGAAACAACGTCTCGAAACAATTTGAATAGGCAAGGCCTTTAATAAATACGAATCATGTAATATCGATGACAAGTGTGGTGTCATTGATCTGATCTAGAAAAATGTATAAACGTTTGGATTTTTCAAAACTTCTCCACACTTTGTACCATTCACCATATATCTGTATTGATTTCTGACTATTGAATACTACCAAGTCTGAGTTGTAGTTGATTATGTACACTGTGTAATTATTGCTGCGATTATTGAGAAACTATGACCCGTATTTCAAACCTTTACAAAGTATGCCTTCTTCATTGTTATTATTAGCAGACATTACATCCGTGATTTATTTCAAGTATATTTCATGGTCCTAAACCATCAAGAATGAAAATAGTTCATCTTATAATTCATGTGTTAAAAGACTGTCCTTCTCTGCTATCGGAAATATTTTAAGACCCAAATGGATTCATCAAGTAGATTTCCTTATCAGGAAGACCGAAGACTGAAGATTGACTTTCAATTTACTGTACCGAATGTGGCGTGTACATGAGCACAGTTTTGTCGCGGGACGCAAAAGCAAAATTACGTTGTTTGAGAAACAAATGATCTTCATAGGAAAATATCAAACAGACTTGGTTTCGCATTGTCAATCAAAGGAATTAATTTGTTACATTTGCTATTTATGTTCACAGCCTTTTCTAGACCTTACTAATAACATAATACAGAATGCAAATATAAGTAGAGGAACACGAGAAACAGGTTATTTATTCAGTGACTGAAGTAAATAAGAACTTAATAAATATAAATAATTATTTGTTTCAGTTAGCCCCAGCCAGAGACTTTTAATTATCTGCTACTGTTTTATGTAGCAGGCTATATTGGTTCACCCAATCAACTGTATGCGTATAAATGAATGGTTGGTTGTTTTATGTGTTATGCATATTTAATTTCCATTGTTTGATTGACATTTGTCCATAATTGAATGAATGAGACAATGTGACTAATGTTTTTTTCTTTGTAAACAACATATTACATAGAAAGTTATTATTTATGATTGTAGTTTATATTTCAAGAGTATTATTATTTGTATGGAAACATGTTTACTTAGATTTGAGTTCAGAACACTGGTTTTCCCTTGGGAATTCCTAGCGTACCTGATATTTAACATGTTCTTTACTAAACGTTAAGTAATAGGCTTGATCTTACTGACAGTTTAGAATGTTCTAAATATGAGCGTTTGAACTGATCGTGGTCCTCTTATTGTGTCTTAAGTTTTTATATCAATGCTGTTTATGCTTTAATTACTCTTTTCTACTTTGAAATTGAATCCGTCTTTAAGTTGTGTTCAGTTTTAATTTGAGAGGATTTATTTATTTATTTATTTATTTACATTATTTATTAGAGTTACAATGTACTCTTTGACTTTAGTACTGAATCACTATTTTGGATTATTGTGGATTCATTTAAAGACATCTTGTATTATATCACTGAAATGCATCAAGACTGTTATCGCGTCTACATCATTCCAGGCTATTGGTATTTCAGCACATTTAAGATCAATGTTCATTCGGTAAATCACTAGAATTGATTCGAATATCTATACTTTAGGACTTGTGATAGAAATTGTAGGACTATTTGGGATTATATTCATAATAATGTAAGTTCTTTTTAAATTTTCACTTTGTATTCGAGGCAAAACATTATTTGCTTAATGTAACAAAACTTGTTGGTTTTCAGTCTTTTCTGTTACTTAGATAAATTTCTTTGAACTATTGTACAAAATCTTCGAATGTTTTAGAAAATCTAACTCGCTTTTGTGGGGATTTTTTTTAGTCCCTTATGTTTCAATTTTCAGATAATTGAGAAATATTTAGTGAAACCAACAAGCCTTCACAATGTCATCCAAAGTAGAGAATTTATTTTAAATTTTACCCAGGAAAGGTTAGAAACGTTGAAAAAGGGCGCCTATTCTCCAGTTTGCCAGACAATATGATCTTTCTGAAGCAAAGACTTCTATAAAGACGCAATAAATAAATATAATTTTACTCCAATATTTGATGTAAAAGAACTGTTTAGGATAAAAGTGCTTTTGGTTTGATCAATAAGTCTTCATGTGTCTCTGAAATGAAAGTAAACGAATTTAAATTAGCAAACCAGATAAAATAGAGTTTAGAAAACTTCAGCTTCAAAAAGAAACGATTGAACTCCCAGAGAATTTATATATTTCCTTGGCAAGGTTAGACAAGTTCCGTTTTTTTAAATATATATATATATATATATATATATATATATATATATATATATATATATATATATATATATATATATATATATATATATATATATATTCAATTGTCCTCATTGATTGCATCAGCTGCAGTAATATCAATTGATTAATATTGAGTTTTTTGCATCCACCGTTTTACGTGGAAACATCGAGCAAATTGCTGGTTTTATTTTGATTTATATTGTTTCACATTTAGATTTGAAACATTGTTTAAAGTTTTTCCACTCTATAATCATGTGCAGAATTATTTTCTGTTTCCTTTCCAGCATATCCTTAAACCCCCTCTTATAAAATTATATGTTGTCCCATCAAACTTATCTTTTCAGGTTGTCGCTATTTCAAAATTTATCTGCAGGTCTTACCTATGTATTCTCCATGTTCTGTGTTTGCTTTTTCAGTCCAAGCTTATTTTGAGAACATAACTATCAATGTCAAAATGTATTTATATCCAACGTTGTATTTTCATATTCTCACATGTCAGCAATAACTGCCTTCTAGCGATCATCCACGTTACTAACAAAGATTCCTCTGTTCAAATACTTTTTCTCGCTTGATTTTATAATATGCAGGTAACCTGGCCATTTGACCAATATTTCGATTCAGCATAATGTTTCTTTTTATCTCGTTTATTTTGTTTCCTCATTATCGGTTTAAGCGACTAGACTTTAATGATTGTGGTGCCTATGTATAGAATATTGTTTCCTGCTCATTATTTAAATTTAAATACAAAAATCCGTACAAAACGTTCTGTTTGATAAAATGCCTGACAATATTATCAATAAGACATATTAACAAAACATTTAAAACGGGTTAATTTATTTTCAGCAAAATGCAACGTTTACTAAATTATCTCGAAGGTATGAATGTTTTCAAGTATGGGTAACAGTCTGCCTTCCCAGTTGTTGTAATCAGAGTGATGGTACTTATTTTGATGCTATCATCGTTGATAGTAAGCTGTAATTCTTGTAATTCGGCATCTATTCTGAAACATTGCAATTTGTATTCTAGTGTTTTAAATCAACTTGAACACACTTTATTACCTTACATGTCATTCGTCAACAAGACTAGCTTTGATGACACCTTTATTCTCTCCAAACCTGAAAAGTAACGAGATTGTCTCTAGATAAACGCATGGCTGTTTGCGTGTTAAACTTCTGAAATCGTCATATCGCCTCTGGAACGGTTGAATTCAATACGATGTATTTAATATGTGATAAAAACGTGAACTTATTACCTTGTGTTGCCATTTGTCCTCATCATCTAACTAGTACGTTTTAATAAATGAAATGGTACCCAAGATTATAGATGATCCAGTACTTTTAGACTAGGAGGTAAATAGAGTGTTTGAATTTGAATTTATCATTCACTTAATGGTAATGTGGGTGGTCAAAAATAACATGAAATTTTTGCATTCTTGTATTCTCTTCACTGATTGGCTGCGACCGTTGACATTTCTCTTACCACACCTTCTGGAATATTTTACGATAGTATCAGTATCAACATTTTGGCGGTCATTTCTGGAATTGATTATCCCAGACACATTAGTAAAATAAGGTTACGTATTTCTGAGTATGGCCAATTTAAACCACAGGGGCTCAATGCAAATAAAACTAAAATAATGAGGGCTGAGGACTTGCAACATAGACTGCACCCTACGACACAAATGTTTTAAATGTTAGCTTAGATGTTAACTGTAAATAAACTCATCTCCGTTTAGAAAATGAATATCTAACAACTAGAATGCTTACTGGTGGAATTGACACATTAACAGTATATAATGTATGGCTTTACTAATTTAATACGAGTCAACACATGTTTTCTATCAGATGTTTCATTGATTTGGAAGGGCAATTGTTCTTTCAGGTATAATTTGCATTAAAGAATCTACTTTGAAATCTTCCTGATTATAGGTCATCATGTTTACATTCCTATCTCTATGTATTGCCAATAAGCCAAATTCCTTTATTATATTTTTAAAAAAAACACCTCCGTCATCCTTTTTATTTCATTTTTCAGAGGGAAAAGAAAAAGATAAAAGTAAGTAAAGATATTATTTAAATTCATTCTTTCACGTTTGTAAAATTATGAACGTACAATGTTTATGGATATAAATGCTTTCCTTCCTTATCATAATTATTATTATTTTTAAATACAAGACGGTGGTATGTTGTAACATATAATTTTGTTATCAAAAACTTAACTCACCTGATCACTAAAAAAGTTATATGCAATAAATTACCATTGCTCAATAATCTCCAAATTAAGTGAATTATATCTTTCAAAGAAACAATCCGTGCCTTCTGTAAAACGTTTCAGTTTATTGGTGTATTAATAAAATAGCCATTCTGTCTTATATTTTCAGGAACCATACCTGAAGCCAACAGTTCACAGAGTGGTGCCAAAAGTGACTTTGATTCATTCGAAAACATTGTTTTACCAATATTGTTTCTATTGACGGCATTTTTTGTGGTACAAGTGTGATAGTTTCATTTCCAAATGAACTTACTTTATCAAGATTGTGATAATGTGAATTATAATATAATTTATTTATATAAACTACGCAGGTGTAAATAATCTTGAACATATCAACCTACATATTATATATAGTCACCATATGGTTCTTGTTTCCCTTGATCTTACGCCCTTTTCTAATTGACAATTCTTTGTAAAGGGATACGTTTCATCGTTTCTTTGCAAAAGCTGCATCGGAACAAATTCTCTTGTTCATCAAGAAAGATGCTATGTAGGCATTTTGGGGTTTAGTTGCATATTTCCATTATTTTATTAACAATTGCACTATATTATATGTATGTATGGTTTTTTTTAAACAATACTTCGAATAGTCGAAACGAAATCATTTTGGCGTGATTTTGAGGATTAGAATCATTAGGTCTACACGACATGTCTGGATATATACGTGGCAAAGTGAACGAAATCTGAACCGAGAAAACACTCAGTTTAAACTGGCATTTTGTAATAGCCAATTTTGCAAATGGGGCGCAGGCGCCCCGGTATGTAACTAATCATAACTAATGATTTAAATGCAGCACAATTCCACAAGAAATAAGTATTTTCTTAAATGTAAAACGTACAAATCAAAACTGACATGCAGTGATACGTCTTTTTAATTATTTTATGGCGATCACAAAGTCTCTTTTTCTAAGTTTCTTGCTATTTATCTGAAGGATTTTGTATTTATATATGAGAAATATATACATATGCCAGAACAATATATATTATGGCCCGAATTAACGATGGTTTGAGGATGAACTTGCTATTTATGGATTACTTAATCTCTGCCCTGTAATGGTCCAGCTCCTGAATTTTGCACTGGGTTAAAAAAATTAAGGATAAGATATGCTTCTGATTTCTACACTAGTAGGTCTTGTTATGAAAAAAGTAATGTGTATATCTAAGGACAGGATTAAAGAACCAACAATTTTGTTAAATTTTATTATCCAAAGGACAGGGTTGGTTTTGGATCTGAGAGTACACATCTAGTCCTTAATGCTAACGTGCATCCCATAGAAAATTTGTAGCTTCCTCGGGTTATTTTGTCGCTTCCTGAACTTTAGAAATGTATTATATACTAAATAAAGAAAGCCAGAAACAAAACAAAAACAACACGGATCCAATAAATTCTTTTAGATTTTAAATAATCTTAGTACGCTTTCAAACAATTAAAATTCCTAGAGCCCTGCACAGTGAAAACTCGTTACCGAATTTCAAGGAGAAGCAAAGGTCGTCCTTTGTGCTATTCAAAGTCTGTTTCGTCTGCACACAGATCAATTACTTTGATCAGCTGTCTTCTTGAGACATTTGTTGTTTTCGTTATAGTCATCCGATCAAAAATATCGATTCAAGTATGTCATAGATGTTTTATAATTCTATATACAATTTGATAACTATAAGATAACTCTCTATACAATGATAAAGTTGTAATGCAAAACAACTTTGTCGTCTCCCTTATCCACGCACAAAAAATCTCAGGAGCAGAACCACAGAGGACGGAGACACCACTTCAAAATTTGTCATGAGTACCAGACTCCGGTACCATTCACTGAATTTATTTCATGATTAGCACTGAGCAAGATTATGGGAGGGGAAAAAGTGATGCATATAGTCTGCATTTCTCCAAGACCACTGTGGAATACAAACTGTTCTTCCAATCGACACAAGAGAACTGAGATAAAAAGGCAAGAAAAAATCTACCTCGGAAATAATATTATGTTGGCTTCCGATGCACTTTGTGAAAAAAATGTTTTCGTATTACGTGATGTGAATGGGTATATGATTGTCTGAGAAATTTCCATGAACAATATTGTGTGCTGTTTCATGAATGTAATATCACGTTTCCAATTATATGTCCTACAGATTTCTAAAGAATTTTTCTTACTTATTTTAGTAAAATAAATATATGTTTATAGTTTGTCTCTAAATTGTCTACCTTATTACTTTTCGTAATTTTCTCGTCATGCTGCTGCGAAGTTTTCCACCATATCTCTCGTCATCGTGTTTTAATATCAAGTATGCTCCTATCAGTAAATACGGACATTATGGACTCTATTTTGTAATGAAACTATCACTAGGACTGTATAAATATATTCACTATGCTAGCAATATAAAACTTTGTTGATATGATAATAGTATAAAGCAAACATATTACTCCACTGTACACTATTGTCTAGGAAGAAATGTCTTGAAAGCGATATCTTTTTAATAGGTTAACACCAGAGTCCAGTTTCGTGAAAGTTATTATCTATGATAAAAAGATCATTTGTAAGATCTGTCTTACGATCATTCGTAACATCTTTCTTAAGATCTTTGAAAGGATCTTTCTTAAGATCGTTCTTAAGACAGGTCTTGCGAACTTCATAAAGTGTATCGTAAGCTGTTTCACAAAGCTTTCTTAGTAAAATCATATCTCATGAATGATTTTATAAAACAACTTGAAATTTATAACAACAATGTTTATTGATGACAGTTCCTAATGGTCAATGTAACTAAACGTAACTTATAGTGGCTATAAAACAAATTGGTTTATTAATATGTCCTGTTCGGAAAAGTAGTATCATATTTTACTTTCGTAAAATTAAAATTACTATTTTCACAAGGAAACACAAGTCCCTATTATGTTAGCCCTGTACAGTCTTTGCTGGGAACATGGACAGCTACCTAGACATTTATAAATATACAATTTCCATCAGCTTAATTGTCAACACAAACCGAATATAAGAACTGCATATATCTGCAAATATAAATTGTAGTTATGTTATTTTAAGTTTTAGAGGCATGGCCAATGGTTGTATATTTATATCCTAAAATAACAATATATACAGCATGTAAGAACAATATAAGAGAAAGAAAATCAAAAATGAGATCGTATTCTAAGCCTGTTTAATTATGATGACAGATGAGAATGATCATCATGATGATGACGACCACGACGAAGACAATTTCTTTGGGACATGTGTCACGTCAAAAGTAGACAGGCAGGATTTTACGCGTGGTGGGTGAAAATCGCAATTTCTAATTATACATCTTGTAGACAACGTTGGAGAAATTATCAATAGTACATTTTGTCGTCACCATCACTGTCGCCGTCGTCATCATCATTTCCACCGCGTTCTTTAGATGTTTGGTTACGAATCTATCTGCTTTCATTCGCTGTCTTTATGAATAATATAGTATGCTCGGTTATATCTGAAATTTTTTGGGAGGTTCTTAATGTTTGCCACTAAATTCTTATTAATGCTTTCTTAGATTCGTAATATTTGCCGGCAGATTCTTAATGCATGCACGTTGGATTACTAAACTTAAAGCTTATGTGGATATGTCTTGTGAGCCACTTCCTTCTTACGATAGGTTCGTGCAACTTGTCGCTGTTTTCAGTGTTGCAGTTTGTATTAATTTCCGAGAACGATGGGATTATTTATAATTACATTATGTAGATGCCTCTAAAATGCAACCTTTCAAGATGTCAGTTCAATTCTAACATGAAAAATAAAAACTGACTTGTTTTTACGCTGACACTGTACCACGACAAGCAAGCTTAATACTCAGTACTCCTGTAAAAACGTTACGCTGTTAAGTCATGCCAAGCATAAGTCAAACGGGCCTAAGCAAGAGGTAGCTGTTTTACACGATCAATGAAATTCTTTATAAGCATAGTTAGATATATAAAAAGTGTGAATATAAAAAGTGTGATCCAGAGGGTGACCGATTCCATCCACTACAGATCCATAATGAAGTATTATTTTTCTCACACTTCTAACTATAATCGTAGATTTCAAACAAAATGGTGCTCAGTCGGTACAGATAAAGCGTATAGAGGGGGCAATGTTTGGCTTGCAATACTTGGAAACTACGTTAAATCGCAGATAGACTAGTTACTACTGAAATGAAAGCAATATAATAATTTCAGACAAACAATGAAATTATTTTCTATACCACATTCATAAAATATTGACTATATCTTTTATTCCAAATTCATTAGATATTGACTAAGTCCAAAACTTTTTAAAGCTAATATGAAACAGCCCTATAAATATACAAGATGTACATATACAATGTTTTCACACACCATAGTGAGTAAGTACTCTAATGACTACAGATCATATTATTGAGTAATCTGAACTTTAAATATTCGTGTTTAAGGGATCAACTCAGAAATTAATAGTAATATTTTGAAATTTTGTCGAAAGTTTTGAAAAATAAAAAATAAACAATAAAATTGTTTATTCTTTTGGCAGTTCATGAAATATGTTTACCTCTTTCTAATTATAATAATGTAACCGAGTTACTTGTATCAGTTAATGTATTTGAAGTGAAATGTTCAATATACAAGAGTAATGAAGATTCAGAAGGCAGTAGCACGAAATTTTAAGCAATGGCTTTTGTGCTTTCGTGACATATGTATGCAAGAGTTTATAGGCTAACGTTTAAATGGATGATTTCTAAACACTTAGTCCTGTTTATAAAACTGGATCTAGTGGTCTACTAAACTGTATGGTTTCCAAACTTAGACTGGGTATAGTAGTGTAAAAGAGTGTATTACTTCCAAACTTAGACTGGGTCTGGTGGTGTAGAAGAATGTATTGAATCCAAAACTAAAGATAAACGTGCTTCTCAGAAAAGCGGACGAGGATTGGTGCTCTTAAGCTGGGACATAACTTTTAACCTTTGGGAATGAATGCACGTAGGTCACAACGCTTAGAGTCTGGAAAATTAAAAAAGAAATGTATGCTTTTATAAACTGCCCAATCTTTGTTGACTATTTTCTGCCTGTGTATTATTAAAACTAGTAGTAGTAGTAGTAGTAGTAATATTAGCATTGATGTTGATATTGTTGAAACTTATTTTGTTTATTTGTTTATTTATTATATTTTTTATCTTTTATTATTTTTAATTAAATTTCGACGCATGTGCATGCTTCTGCCACTACGACAATGGACAAAATGGAGGCTAGAAAAATGTTTTACTCAATTTACATTTGGGGTTTAGGGCTTGCAAGCAGCTCTATTTTACAGAAAACTATTCAACAAATGCAACTGTAAAGGAAGGAAAATAAAGATGTTGTGACTGAGAAAACCTTTAATAGGTACTCATTTTAGATATCGCAGAATGAAATATTTTCCCGTCATCATTTACTACAAGTTTCCTCGTATTTATCTTGTGTAATGTGAATAGCAGAGAATTATATTTTTCATATGAAAAATAAATAATTTCATAGATCAAGATGCTTTTGTGATTTTTCTCGCATTTCAGTCATCATCACGAGCACGGTGGCTCAATGATTAGTATTGAAGTCCTTGTGATTAGATCATCAGAATTCTGTTTTCTGAGATATTGAAATGCTTTTGACTCGATTTTGACTGTTTAGTTTTTTTCTGCAGGAAAGTAATTACAGTATGGTATGCTCCACAAATTAAATTTCTCTGGTCTAGCAGACTTTTGCGTGACTCTTAGAGATCAAAGGAAGATATTGTAGAAATGACCAACTCAGAGGACATTTTGCACAGCCGTCCACCCCCCTCCTTCGTAAAAAAACCATTGGAGCAGGATGAAGCAAAGACTGTTACACCCTTTTCTCAATTTCCTTTTTAATTACACCTTTCTATTAAAGGCGTTAAGCTGCTTGTGTCCGTATGTAATATATATGTACCTGTTGCAAAAATACGAGAGAGCAATTTCTCGGTATGTGATTACAAATCAATGATCGAGCAATTAAGCTTGGCAATATTTTAAAATGCATGACAACAAATATTGTCAAATTGTTTTATGCAAGTAAGCAAGTCATCCTTTAGAATTTATGACATGAGATATGGTAAAGTTTTCTGGTGATGCTGATGTATTTGTATCTTGACAGTGGAGCACCTGCGCATATCAATTACAAGAGAGTCATTCCATTATTTTGGCAATTAAATGTTACATGTATTTAAATATAACGTCAGCTTCAACGCTGAGGTCATGTTTTGCATGCATTGAAATAATCATGTAATAGGAAAGTCCGAAGAGATGACCTAACATAGAATTTCCTTTGTTCACATAGGATTAAATTTAGCACTTGCTTAAATCTACGAATAAATGTATTTCTTAACAATTTTGAACTTGCATATAGAAAATACAAATTCATTTCATTTATCACAAAACGATCGAAAGGTACATCTTTTCTGAAAAATGATTTTACACGTCATCCTAAAATAAAGCAAGAGGAAGTGGCGAAAGATTATTAGTATGTTGTATACCCTGTCGATACTTAAGAAAAGTAGAAATTTATGTTTTCGGTTACATGAGATATGATATTATTATATATTTTTATATAGTTGTTCGTCTCCATTAAATAGCAAATACAGTAATGTTATTGACCAAACACCTATTCTTTTGACATTATCAATAACATTTTAGACCTCTCTCCAACTGATTCCATTGCAAGTCGTACAGTATTCACAGGGCAGAAAATAGTATCCAGTGCCTAACGAGACTTTATAAAGCCAAAGTGTGATTCTGATATCAAATTAAATTGAATTATATACGTCTTAAATGAAAAGTAAAGATTGAAATAACTATTTCCAAAAATGAAAACAAAGTTGGTTACAAAGTTTCTAGATCATCTATAAATTCAACATACCATTGAATACAAGTCTGAGAATTCAAAATAACCAAGTATCTAAGATGATGCCGATTGCATACATACATACATACATACATACATACATACATACATACATACATGCATACATACATACATGCATGCATATACACATTACACAAACATACATACACACACACGTTATATATATATATATATATATATATATATATATATATATATATATATATATATATATATATATATATATATATACTGGTATGCACAGAATCTATCTCTGGAACATGTGCTTAAGCAAATTATTTAAATTTGCCATTTAAGAAGACATGCATCTGACTTATTGGTTACAATTTTATGGCCAATTAGGCTCGGATGAATTTGAAATTATTGAGCATACCTTTTCAGTCTAATTAAACCAACCGTAATCATGCACCTCTCCAGACAACTTAAAAACTTAGGCTAGTACGTGATATATGATAGGTCTGGACAATGATTCAATGAAAATAGTAAGATATTATTGGACGTAGGTTGTGCCCACGTACAACAAATCAAACAAAATGATCAGCGTATTAATTCAAATTAAACGAAATAATCAACGTAATAATTTAGATACCAAATCTTTCCTAACGCCAGCCAAACAAGGCAACTTTCCGTGTACTACTGTACCACTTTCTTGAACACTGCATACAAATGCCAACACCACCATGATACGAGACCTTGCTACTGAACAGTCTCCTTCAAACTGGATTATCAGATATATGCGCCTGATCTTTGTATGCTACAAATGAAACACAGAAATGCCATCATGCTATTGAAATATGTTTATTACTTGAAAATGACTAGTTGAGAAGGAACAAAGGAACACTCGATATCAACGATACAGAGTGTTCGTTTTTTAAGAGAGTTTTATTGGTGAGTTGTCCAACTGGGGTATTTTTACATCATCGCATTATTTGATGATAACACTTTTATGCAATGGGATGATAAAATACACGTATTTCTAACAGCATTTTAATTCAGAAAGGAGCACAAAATCTGAATAGGTAAATGATGGCTACATAAAAAACAGGATAGAGAAAATAACACGAAAATTGGAGCGAAATAAAACTATTTCGTTCTAAAGGGAAATCTCGTTACCGGCAACGATGTCGCTATCCGAAACGCCAACCAAATAAAACAGTTAACTATGTATTGATATAAATATGTAACATTCTAAGGTTTGATTGACTTAAGCACAAAAGCGAATAACTTGCCGATAACTATATTACGACAATAAATATAACCTACTCCGCATATACCTGTATATATCTCTTCAAAATGTCGTTGATGCTAAGCGACAGTGTTTCTCACTTCAGGAGGACGACAGCAAGGCTCTCCGATACAGCAAAGTGCCACCCTTATTGATATCTATATCACAAGTATTTTTTATAATATAGCTTCTATCTGAGTAATTTATGTTTTAAACAATATTCTTATAATTGGCATTCTAACAGTATAGAATGCATCGTAAAATTAATGTCACGTTGCGTGTGTAGAGTACATGTATCATGTAGTAATATTTCCATTGATAAATCAAGGTCGAATTGCTAAAATAATTCAGCATCCTTTTTTTTCAGTCTAAATAGACCACGAGCGTTGAATCCGGGTCAGGATATTATCACATGATTCTAGGGGAACATCTGTATTCTATATATGTCATGACTGCCCTATCTGGTGATTGACTACACTATACAAAGTCAGCTGTTGATTGATAAGATATTAGTAATATAAAATAATTTAACTGTTTGGTAATCTTTACTAATAATTCAGATTTGTTTATTTGATGCGCATTAATTGACTTTAAAAAGGAATTATAGCATGACGTTCTTATTCTACAGCTATGTATCAGTCTTGTGAAAATACCACGGGATTTTAATTTATTCATTTATTGTTTGTTGAAATTGCAGAGATTTAACCATTTATTTTAAACAGAGAGTACCTTACTGGATAATTGTGAAACATTCATGGACTTAGATCTGTATTATGGTAAATGGATAATAGTGAAACATTCAGTGATATTTGTGCCATTCAACTTTCATTGGATAAACCTGGACGTACATACCTCTGGATATTAGAACAGTGTTTCTTCTGTGGAGCTTGCAGATAAGAACCTTATAATTTTCATTTCGAATATTTTTGGAGCGTTACCGAATTAGTATGAAATAGAATTTGTATTTAGGAAATTCTAGAACTTCATGCCATTCTGTATGGCTTTTGTTAATTCTTTTCTTTGACTTTAAATTTTAGGAAAATATAACTTTAAATTTCGGATTAGAGAATACTTGGATTAGAGAATACTTCTATGGTTTCACCTTTTCTCCTTAAGCAGGTTAAGCTCTAGGACGTAATACCACATATATATATATATATATATATATATATATATATATATATATATATATATATATATATATATATATATATATATATATATATATATATATATATATTGAGAGCGGAAACATATACAAAATATATATGTTTAGAATGTTCAAAGAACAGATCCAGGAATCATTTTAGTATAGCACTATTTGAACTATAAGGTAAGTAAAATCCAACTATACAGTTACGTTGACGTGTATAAAGTTTATTGTAAGCAAGGCACTATATCTACTGTCACAAGTTTGAACCAGCTGCTACGAAGAAATGAATATGCTGATACTTTCATGCATTATTGACATGTCACCCAGTCTCAACAGAAAGGCTCAAACAATAAATTGTTGGAATCCAGTAGCACAAGTACCATGAGAAAATTATCATGATTTGATAGACGATAATATTTTTAAAAATTATATGGACCAGAAAAACGAGCGTAAAAGTCAGCCGTTACACTTGAACAGCCAGTCGTCCCTACTAGGCAGGCCGATACAAACGATGCTCAAGGATAATGAAGGAGACAAGTAAATGCATTTGGAATTAAACATTTTGAAGGGGTGAAATGACACTTGCACAGAATAACACCAAGAATTTTCACTAGGCCCTCCAGCAACACATATATTGTATTTGAGCCCATTGCAGATTGACATGTTTCTTTTTCTATATGTAAACATGTCAGCTGCAAAGCTGCATGCTAATAACGCAACGTACCCAAGGTAAATGTGGATACTGATCTTCCGCAAGGAGGTCTGGATTATTTTATCATCTTCTAATCCCTCACAAGATGTTCGCATTTATCTTTGAAAAATACTCGATATACCGTCTAACGACTATACGACAATAAATTTCACAAATCCTGAAGTTGTGAATGTATCAGCTTAATATATCATCTGCATATATTGATTGATTAGACACTGAGCAACAGATTGTACGGAGCCAGTGGACAACTACACGTTACTGATTGAAAGAATGTCAGAAATGTAAAATGACGTCTAGTGATGACGTAGATGAGCATCCAAACCATTCTTTCAGTGAAGGTGGCCAGCTTCATCACTGAAGAAATTTTGTAAATTATTACCTAAGCGCTTTTGCTACAGGTACACATTTTGCATTATATTTTCTTGATGAAACCTATAAGTTTAGACCTTATCAAACTAGCTCTCTATGCTGATAAGATACAAAAGTAGTATAAAATAAAGTACTGTCGCTCAGCTTATTTTAGTTCGCTTGTTTTGTAAGACAAAGCAGGTGCAGTTGGTTTGTTATTTTGTATTACTTGTATGTGTTTGCGTGTTATATCTGTAAAACATTTTTAATCATATGTGCATTATTAAAGCTTATTCATGTTATAAATTAAATAATTAATTTTGTAAACAAATATGATCATCATAATATTATATTATGTGTCTTTTGTCTTTAAAAACACTTTTATTTTCATTCACTTTGGTACTTTAAAGATATAAAAAGTAGAATGAAATATGTGGTTAGTGTAAAATATATTCATTTCAGTACTTCCATCAAACATACATTTTTTTGTCTTAAATAATTTTCTTATTCTATCGTTGTAAAATTTAACAATCTATGGCTTCATTATCATTTTACAATTGTTTGGATATAAATAGTATTTGGACATTTCTTTGTTTATTATACATACGTATTTATCAAAAATACTTTTATCAGTAGATCCTTTAATAACATAAAACATTTGCTATTAAATGTTATAATGACCAAAAGAATATTATTTCTTGGTAAATTTGGAAAATTTCTTTGAATCAAAAGGGAATTTTAAAACTTTGCAGAATCTCTTTCTCTATCGCTCTGGAATCTGTAAATTTGTTTTATAAAACTGATATAATCCCATTCTTTACCGATCTGGTGTTTGTAAAGGTGTTCTATAAAATAAAATAAAAATATTAATGAATATAGTTCAGTTGTGCATTTATTACAGATATAACAAATATTTGTTTACTGATGTCCCCAGAACAATGATCATCAGATAGTTGTCGTAGTGTCTTTGTTATCAAATCCATTAAAAAGTATAAAACATTTTGTATTTCGCCTAATATACTTTGACACATCATAATACGACTGGGTTAGATAAATGTAATATGAGTTTATATTCCTTTATAATGAAAACTATTCTTTAACATTGTTCATCCTACCGCGGTTAATGTTAATATCATACAACACGATTAGTTTTAGTATCAATATCAACATTGTCTACTGGAATAGCTTCTATCTGTTTGGGTTGGCCGCAAGATATATAAATCAATTTATTAGCTTCGTCTTCTATTGCTTTGTATGATTCTATCAACATCGAATAGTTTGGTTCAACATAATTAAAGAATATGAGTATAAAAGGACCAAATGTTTATCTTCCCTTGCCCCGTACTTCCATTAATCATATAATGACATTAAGATAATAAGAATATATGCTTGATTTTATTTCTTCTTTGTTGTCATCATCTAAATTGTGATTATAATACTTTGATAAAACCTAACTTTGAATTTCTTCGTTGGCATTGAGCTTGTACAATTTTAAATAGTTTTCTAAGGGCTACGCTTACTTTTCGCTGTCTTAAAACTTTGTAATTTATTTAATTATAAAATGCTGTTTAATTATTTTATGGTTCGATTATTATCACTATCGATATTGGAGTTAAAATATCTTAATATTCCCTTAAACAGTTCGGCGCTTAACCATTTAAACCTGATTTTGTTTATCTAATTTCAATGCACTAATTATTAATGGTGCTTTTCAGGAGTAACAACTCAATGTTCCCCCAATCATGAGAATATCCGGTATTATTATTGTGGTTGCAGAAACCCTATGAGTCTTGATATAAGTAATTTTTATGTATTTCTCTATAATTTTTAACTGCTTTGATAGGAAGGACACACTAGGGGTAACTAATCATGTAATTCTGTAATGTAACTTGTTTCGATAAACATTTATAATATGTTGGATTCGTTTGCAAAGTCAAATGCAGATAACATTTTAAACAATTCAAATTCACCATTTTATGCACAATGTTCATTATGTTGTTTTGTTAAGATAACTGTTCCATATATTATTTACTTGTGATGATTCAGAACACAGTTTTCACACATCAGTGTTCTCTAATTGCAAAGTACTAAAGTGACGCTCATCATAATCACATTACATTAACAATGATTTCTCTTTATGTTCAAAGTATAATTCTGGCTTTTGATATTGCGTATATTCCATACAAACTATTTTTCAAAATATGATGTTCTGGTCCTCCTGCTACAGGTACTGCTCTTAGTTGTATTTCATTATCGCTGTTGTTTGTATGTTCTAACCACACTATGGTAGTTGCTTTAGTTTCACAACATCTAAGTTTCTATCAGTATTGTATACTGAAGATTTCTGGTTAGGAAAGGATGAGGGTGTTTGCTTTACACGACTATTTTATCAACAAAATACATCTATTTTATTTTAAATCAATTACATAAATAGTAATATAGCTTGAGATTATATTTTATCTCAGCCATATTTAATGTTTAGCCAATTGCATCACCAGATTTTTTAAGAATCCTTTTGTCATTTTGTTTGCGATACTTTGTACTAATAATAAACACACATTGTTTAGCAACACAATTTGGGTGTTTACTGGATCAGTTGTGAGCAGAACATATTCATATTTATATTACAATAAAATCTTGTAGAACTGCTACCTCTTTCACCGAGTCTAACAATTTGCTTCACATCATATAGTACACTGTCTGAAGTGAATTTTAAGGACCCTTCTAATCATCGTTTGTTACTATATTTTCTCGTTTCTTAATTTGTATAATAAAAGATTTACAGAGGCAATATTGAAACAACCCAATGGCTATATATTGAAGACATCCTATCGGAAATTCACTAATAAATCTAATTTTATCATAGTTTCGTTCACAAATTTCATTTTATTTTCGAATTTTTTTCATCCAATTTTGGCAATTCTTAATGGACACTATGTGATTAAATATCGGTTCTGATATACGAGTTTTAACAGTAGTATCATTATATTAATTTGTACAATGTTTTCTAACTGTACAATCTTATAATTATTCATATCTGAATTTCGTAACATTCCGGGTTGTAGCCCAACCATAGCTTGAACTATTCAATCAATATATTTTTATAGTAATAACTGCATCTCGAGCTGCATTTTAGTAGTATCCAATTATATCTCACTAGAAACGGTTAGTATACCAAAGACCGGTTAAATCATATGCAATATATTCGTAAGTAATATAACCAGATGTTCAATAAAACGATTATTGCTACATTCAAATAGCTAAAGGATAATCCTCACACCCCAAATTTAAATTACACCATCATATTATGTTTCACAAAAGGTGGTAATGATAAGATGTGATTATCATTTTCTGAAATTACACTATCAGCAAAAGATGTAATCTGTATTAAAATGTAATTACGATAAATTACACATACATGCTACATACTGTATACCAAGAAAGATAGTTTGTCATTGGTTACAATCTTTAGTGACTTAAACTAAGCAATACAAAAGAATCTTGAATGAAATCAGCTTTTGCAAGCCAAAATTAACAAATATTTTTGTCTAGAATAAACAGTTCTTCCATAAAATATAGTTCATATCGTTGTGTATTGCGCCTTACGACATACCTATGTCTTGTCTGACATTACATATTACTATATAACGTAATTAAATAACTTTAAGAAAATTTATGCTATTAAGAAAAGAATAGAAAACAATTATTTGGCAGACCGTGAACTTTTAACGGAAGAATATTTCGAGGACATTGACATACGTTTAACAAAGTCAACTACAACAAGTAAGAAAACAACAAGAAGATATAGTTTTTACTTTAAAATATCAGTTCAATCAGAAATTAGAAAAAAGAAATATAACCTAATAATAATAGCAGTAGCATAATAAAATTAGGTTCGATTGCAATTATTAATAAATAATCAACAATTTACAAAGTCAAATTAACCATGCAGATATAAGGCTCTAGGTAATGGCATAACAATGGATATTGGAAAAATTAAATAAAGAGGCTTGTTTGAAATTATTAAACAATATTCGAATGACAGAATTAATCGTCTTGAAAGTAAATGCAACGAAGAAATAGTAATGGGCATGAAAAGACAGCGCAACACAAAACACAAAAGTAAAAGGTTTAAATGAAACACTAGTGTCATTAGATAAATATAAAAATGTATTAGGCAGTTCAATATTGCAAAGAAAGCATTCCATGAACGAGATTAAAGAACGAAAGCAAGAACAACACTACAAGCATTAAAACAAACAAAATGCTAAAACTTAAAATCACCAATTTTATTACAAGAATTGTCTCTACAACAGAAGACGAAATGGTATATATAGAAGAAGTATTGCAATATCAGCACTTAATTATTAACTATCTACCAGAATTGTCTAATACTCATCACTCAGTGATTTACTATCAACTAACCAATTATCTACTAACTATCCAACATCTAGTTATTTACTATCTTTTGTATATTTATAACATGTACTTGATTTTCTAATAACAGCTTTTATGAGAGTCATTTAGTTAATTACATTTTAATTCTAACATTCTTTGAATGGGTTTTGTACTTTTAATGAGTCATGTATATATGCGTACGTCGATTTTATTCATACAGGTCATGGTCCGTCTACCAAATTCTAATAAACAACATCACGTTATTCAAAACAAATGCCATGAGTGACACGAATGGGGATTTTAAAAAAAACATCACGCAATCCAACGAGGACATTTGTACTGGCAGAAAGGTCAGATTATCTTAGATTATAATCGATTGAAAGGAAAACAGCTTATTTTGCTTAATGGTGAGTTATTTCGAAACGTAGATGATTCATTAAAAGTCTGGAATCACATTCTAGACACGTATTGCATTATTCACTTATCATATATTTTACAAAAGCGAATTAGAAAGCGGAATCTTCATGGTTAAAGTTGATAAAATCCTGTAAGAGATTCATTCACGATTTTTATTTATTTATTTAAATTGATAATCAGTTGTTGGAATGTCATTACTGTGAGGAACATTTATTCAAAGATATATATATATATATATATATATATATATATATATATATATATATATATATATATATATATATATATATATATATATATATATAGCTAAACTGATTTTGTGAGTTTATACAAAGGACAGCTTGATATTACCATATTATTCAAAGCATATTATATTTGGTTTTATATGTTTCACTTCATTTTATATGTTTCACTTCAACACTTTTGGTAATACATTGGATTTTACTGTGAATTCACTCAAAGACGTTTCGATTTAAAACAGTGATTTATTCTGTGGTGTTAGCACATGACTACATTAGAATTATCATTCGAAATACTTATGAAACTTATTCGAATATAAAGGAATTGTTATAAGTATTTTAGAAAATACGAACTCATACTATAATCTAAGTTAAATTAGATTATTTTACTTTTTATTTTTTGGGAACGAAATTAATATTTTGAGTGTTACAAAACTGGTTCGTTGTTGCTCGTTCTTTCTTACGTAATTTATGCAAAAATCGCAACAATTCTCCAAAGCCCAGTGAAGTATTGTCCACCAACCCGTTGTCTAACATCTACCAATTGATGAACAATAAACAGTGTTCAACTATCCAACGATCAGTAATCTACTATTCAGTACCCAGTAATTTACCATCCTCAATACAATTATTAACTATCACACCCCCAGTATATACTGTATCCACTAATCAATTATCTATTATCAATACCGTGTGATCTACTATATCACTCTGTTATCTACTATCCACCAACCAGGTATTTGCTATCCAGTACCCAATTGTCTACTATCAGCACATATGGACCTACTATCTACCTACCAGGGCGATACTTTCCATCACCCAATTATCTAAAATCTACACAAAGTTATATATTAGCCAACAATTAGTGATTATTATTCAGTAATCTGCTATCCACGAACCAGTTATTTCCTACCAATTCGCCGTTATCTACTATTCACCAACCTGTTATCTACCATCCAGTACCTAGTTGTCTGATATATGATATCCAGAACCCAGCGATCTAGTATCCAAGAACAATTTGTATGGCACCCACCAACTAAATATCTACTATCAACATAAAGTTATATACTATCCAGCACCCAGGTAACTACAATCCACAATCCAACTATATGCTATCCAGTTCCCAGCTATGTACTACTCACCAAGCAATTATTTATTAGCAACTCTCCTGAGACCTCTCTCATGAACTTAAAATTTCAACTTTTAACAAGAAATTAAGATATACAAAGATATTTGTATATATTTTCCCTATGACATTTCATGAACTGACATATCACCGATTTCGCATTCCGAGGAAAAACACATCTTTTAGGTAAAATGTCACATAGTTGAATACTTCACCCGTACAATACAATATAGCTTTATCCAAAGCATAGATCTAAGGACATTCCAAAATCTGGAACTGTACGGCAAGTTTTCGCTACTGTATATCATGTTATTTCATTCATTTCACAAAAGTTATTTTGTTCGTATTTTATTATGTCCAAGTAAGATAATGAAATTTTTCTTTACCTTTCCCTTGAATCTTACAAGGTAAAGGTAACTGCGCTCAAATAGTTCCAGTCGTAGCTTGCTACACTGTTAATTTTTTTAAGGCAGATGCATACCTGTAAAAACGTACGAGTCAATTTTAGACAACACAATTTGAAGTTATCAAACTAAGATATCTCCTATATGCTCATCTATTTAGTTTATTGAATCTACATACCTTTCTCCTTCATGCTGTGTCATTGTTTCACACACGCGCAGACTATTACAAGGACGAATTTGAGTTGTAGAATGATTTAAATTTAAATGACAATGATATATATTATTGCTGAAAATATCTGTCTCTCTCATCATCAGGTAACAATAAAAATTATTGACAGTAGGACTATCATTATCATCGTCCTTCTCAAGCATTTGTTTTCATGCTTATCCATAACAGCTTTTGCTTTGCTGGTAGAGTTTGCTTATCAAATTTAAGGATATCTGTCCTATTTACCTAGGAATGGATGCCAGTGATGACCCCAGTTTGAAAGAGTTACCTGGTTTCTGAAATTCGTATTTTTATTCAACGATACTACCGGTTTAGTTAAACATGTCATCAAATAACATGAAGATACTGTCACCACCTAGTATATAATCCTATTGAACTTTCGAATATATTATGTACTGTTGGAATATTATCATGTTTTCATCTGTGTTGTAACTTTGCTATCCTTGAATTAATAATTGTATCAGCGTGTTCACACTGTCACAAACTTCTTGAAACAGACTAAGGAAGAGATTTTCTGCTTTACCTATACACCAAATATGCAAATTGCTATGAACTAATAATCTGATTCAGTCATGTAATTCTTCATCTGCCACCTCAATGCTATGTTACAAAAAGATTCTTCGTTGTTTACCATATAATTAATTCAGCTAGACATGTTCTCCTGTTTCTGGCTTACAGTTATATTTAAATTTATAAACGGCTAGCGCAACAACTGATGTACGTTCCCAAAACGTTTCGTGCACAATGTTATATTCTTCTGTGTTTTAATTTAGTGAAATTTTGAAACTGTTAAAGATGAGATTAAAGTAATTCAAATATATTTAACGCACAAAAAGAAGTTTCTAATCTGACAATAAATATGCAATTTGTATACCGATTTCAGTAGTTCTTGTATGTTTTTCTCTATCGTATGCCAGTACCGCTTCCAGATGTTGCCATACTTATTCATTCTGCCTAGATGAGTTGATTCTTTCCAAATTACATGCGACAGTGTGATTGGTATCTGTTCTTTGATTCACCGCTCGAAAGGTTTTGAGTACCATATTTTAACAAATTCAGTAGTCAGTTTATGAAAAATTGGGTTTCAATGTAGCACATTTATAATTCGTTACATTTTTTTGCTGTGCTAACTTGGTTAAGGTGAATTAATCGTTCTCATGAGTTAAAATAAATTGCGGGGATGGGTAAGGTATTGTACTAGTATGTGTTTGGATCCTGAAGTCCATTTTAGCAGAAATTTAATTAATGTGCAATTAGCTTCTCTAGCGCAAACACATTGATCTTCTATTTACTGTTTCTTCACATTCACACTCCCTAAACAGTCAGAGCCTCCATTGCAATACAATAGCAGTCTCACCTTGCATCTCTAGTACATTGCAAATATTTCATAATGTCTTCAGCCAGCTTTACTCTGTATAGGTTGTGACGTTATATAACTGTTCGCATATCGAATTATTCCATTTATTTAAGTCGCTCAATTTAAGCTGATATTCTAAGCCTGTGAACACTGTATCCTGCAAATTTCCATGTGCGCAAACTATCAACGGTATACTTGTTTTGACTTCATTGAGTGAAAACTCTTTCCAATCATCTAATTTTTGCAACTTTTGAGGAAGACTTTGCAACTGCTACCATTCATACTTCCTAATTTAATTCATTCTGCCAAGATTTCATGTGCTACTTTTATTTTTCTCTGATCCATTAGTATCAAATTTTGAGTGCTGTTTTTACAAACGATCTGTGGTCTGTAAGTGGAAAATTATTTAGTTATAGTACATTTGTATGTCGTTCAATTAATTTGCTATTTTAAATTGGTTCAGGTGAGTTTCGTCGTAGTACTTTTGTATCTCGTTCAATTAATTTTTATGTTAATTAGTTTCAAATGAATTAATCAATGTAATGTGTTAAAATGATTTGCTCGAGACGGATAGGGTTGGTTTCGTGAAATTGTAGCTCATTTCTTTATATACAGCAAATAATATCGAACTTGCTTCTCTTGTTCAAGTCCATCGATCCTCAATTTACTGTTTTTCCACACCCCGAACTATTCTTTGCGTTTTGAAAGTCAACGAGTTTTTAGAATATTTCACATTTGGTATTTTAAAAACACTGCAGTAGAATATGAAATACACTATATAAAAAGGTTTCCATTTAAATTAACTAGTTCCGAATTCTTGTATATTACTACTACGGTATTTGACTGGACAACAAGACAGAATGCGTTAACACATTCCAACATTACAATTTAGATTTTGAAAACTAACTTGATATTTTGTCCATATTACACTCTTGTGGTATATCATAATATCATTGCTTCATAATGTCAGAGGCCCCTGAATGTACATGAAACACATTTCTCTCCATTAATTGTAGCTTTCATAAATAAATGTTGTGTGGTTCTTTTATGAGACAAGCTTATACATATGCATATCCTCGTTTCAAATGTAATCGATAAAACTTGACGATTAATTTCAATCTTTTACTCACCAAGTTTTGCAAACGGCTTCCGAAATGAACACTAAAGTAAAATCTTAAATATGCTGCCGTACATATCATGTCATGTTTAAGACCGTCTTCACCCTAAAACCGGCATTTAGTCATTCAGCTATCTGTCTGACATGTTCCAGACAGTTTATTGCTGTATAATTTCGTTTTTAATAATATTTGGTACTTAGTTTCGATATGAAGTACTATTTATTCAGAAAATATCCTGCTGATGAGCGGTTCTGTTTTTTCCTGCGGATATGCTCGTCCTGGAGAGTTTATTTCTATAGAAGCCTATCAGTGACCTAGACGGCCATTTTGTGGGGGAAATATGTCATTATTTTAAATGCAAGTATTTTAAGCATACTTTACAGTGCAATACAAATGATGCATATTCGATCCTCTTCAAACAATTCATAAACCATAAGCACATAAAGGAATATCTCATTCGAACTTTACGACACTCTTCGAATAAAGACTGTTTTCAAAGTATAAATACCATCAACAAAGTATACACTCATTGGAACGTGAACAAAGAACATATGTTTAAACTAGATTCAAAGTATACAATTCACCAGAAGTGCTGTGGATTTTTTGGGGGGGTTCCGATGATGCATAGTTGCAGCCGACACGGACTGGCCTGGACCAGTACAGAACACCCGACACCTGAATTACGTGTCTACGCTTTACCAGCTGAGATACCGCGGGTACACCATAATTTGCTTTAAATGGGTCAAATCGCTACACCCTGAATCTAATGTAAAATACCGTTTACTCAGGTTCCGCTAATTTGACACCCAATTAATAAGTTGGTTATTATTCCATCTGCACTGAAAATATAATCTAAATTAAACTATTCTGGGTTTATAATGGTCATCTTTCACTATGGTGGTTATTGTTCACAATATGTACATCGTTACTGCATAAGAATGTTCTTTTGCTCATGTACTTGTTACATGTGACACGTTACCATAATCAGACCCGACATTTATGTAGCCAATAGTAATGTTCACATACAAGTGATAAACTCAGTATATAACTGTGTCATGCTGTTTTAGTTTGTATACAAGTCAATTCCTGAAGTAATATATTTAGATGAATTTGGTACGGACTAGGTAATACATGTGTTAACAGTCGGATGACTGAATAATTATCTGTTTCAGAGTGCGTAATATACTCTAGTAGGGTCGCTAGAAATGGCACCGTATTCAGTATAATAATAACCTAGTAAGGCGCTGTTTTCCCCTTTATTGCTACTGGAGATGACTAAACCTCTATAATCGCATCTTCACACGCATGTCACTTTGAACAGTTCTCATTAGTCTTTATCTGGGAAAGGATTTCAAAACCGATTAAGAGACTAAAGGCTTTACCGTGTGTTGAGTTACATAATTTATTACTTAAGACATATAGATTCGAGGCAAAAAATTCAATTAGTAATTAGTTTATTAGTTATTTCATGTACCCGTATGGATGAATCTTTATGTTTACGAGTTTTCGAAGTGACAGGTAGGAAATGAGGAGAATATTTACGCTAGACTGAGCAAGATATTGGAGCATGCTGTATGTTCCAGTAAGTATCGACTTTTTAATTAATTGTCTTTTTACGGCAGTTGTTTTGCCCATCTGATGGTAACCGAAGCTTTCGCTTTTGAATCTTAATTAAGTTTAATTTTAAGTATAAAAAAATGCGCATGCATTATACACTTTTTTATAATTCTAACAGTGTTTCCCTTCTTTATTATTATTCTTTTTTTATGCATCAGCAGAAGTTGATTGTGCATACTGAAAGAAGAGCCAAAATTAAAGAGCATATAATATCTAACGGAAATAGTACTCACCATGTGCTTAAAGAGCATAGAACACCTAACTCAGATAGTGCTAACCATATGCTAACTGTGTGAATCTGTGCAATGGTTTGTATAAGCACTAAACTTACATTTATATCATTACAGGTTTACCTCCGGAGGCAGCAAATCACATATTTTAATCGTATTGTTACACATCCATCATCTGTATGGTAATTACTCAAACGTGCTTCTTCTCCGACTATTTTAAGCATTTGGTAACCATTTTAACAACACTTTAAAAATGGGAACAAATTATACAGAATTATGTCCATGAATAGGTTAAATATTCTGTCAGCTCCTAAATGATAATCAGTTTGACAATTTGAAGACACTTAATTGCGAGATCAGTCAAGGGACAGCAACGAAACCTTACAGTATCTCCAACCAGTTCGGGTACCCGGGTGGCCGAGTGGTCAGTCGCCTTAACACTGACATCTAACTTCATCCTCAGGCTTGGCAAACGTGGTTATGAGTGAATGCTTTCCAGTAGCTCCTGTGAGTCGGTGGTTCTTCATGGGGTTTTCAGGGATTTATTTTTCCTTTACTAAATATACGATGTATAGCCTTTCACGTGCTGGAAAATCGTGCTAACCTATAAAACCACAACCAATTGGCTGCACCATTCTGCAGATCAGATATCCGTAGTACAGGAAACTATTTCGGTCAAACAATATTCCTGCTTTGCAATATTTTCCCTCAGTAAACTGTGCTTGATTGTGTTTCTTGCTTAAAAATTGATCGCACCTTTCATTCTTGTCTGATGGGAAAAGATCCTAGATTTGGACAGTATGAACTATGACGGGACTTTAATCTTTAAAACATCCATAGCCGTAACAAGGAAGGACGGTACAATCTCAAATTACATTTAACATGGCTCATCCATATTGAAAAGACGATGTTATTACCACAAGGGAAATTTAATTTTAAAGCGTCCACAAGTTTAACATTGTAGATCAATATCGGGATCTAAGACACTTCTTGACACATGACATTATTAACATGATGTTATGAAGTCTAGCCAGCTTCCATAGACTTAACGTGGGGATACCACGGCCATGTTGAATTCAAAATGACTGCCGTGATGTTCAGTTTATGGGGTTAATTTTAATAGTTTAACATGGTAGCGTCAAAATACATATCTTAAACTGCCAGTGCGGTCGGTGGAGTCCATAGACCTATCCAATCAAAACTAACAGAAACGACGTCATTATCATACAGATGCGAACTGCAAGTTATAACATATAGCCGATACTATACGACTAATACAAAAATTACGAAATCAAAATGGATTTAGCAGAGACTAGAATTGAAGAACGGATTCTTTTAATGAACAAATAAATGTTTCAGGCTCTAAAAATCAATGGAAATAATGTTTAAAGATTTTAATATTTCCCATAATTACTTTAAAACTGTTTTTCTAAGTAAAATTTTGAATTTGTTTTTGTCAAAGTTATACCTCCACATACATATCAAGAAACACTAAAATAATTTTTGGGTTGGTAAAATCAAGTATTTATATTTCTAAAAAGCAAAGCGGCGGCTAAAAGGGTCATTAATTACCCTTACCTATCTCAGCATTTGATTAACCACACCATCCTCATACTGCCCCCTCCCCCCGTCTGATTTGATCTTTTCTTGGTAAGTGCATCTGTCGTTTCTAATGGTTCTGCTAATTTTGTTGCTAGTGGTTTTGCTATTGTGAAATGTTAACGTTTATATTTGTTTATTAAAGAACTTTTAATGTTTTAGGATAACCTTTATCTACACCTTGGTAGATCGAACAGATATATATCGAACAGATATATTAGTGCTCTGTCCAAGCGATATCTTTTAGATTTGATGAGTTGGCTCTCTTAGTATGTTAATTCCAACTAATCCATACCATAGTGCATTGTACATAGGCCGCAAATGGTGGAGGGAATTGACCTAAAAACGATACTTTGTAATTTTAACATAGAAAGTATGACTATGTACCAGAGGGAAGCAATTTCAGGTGTATATGAGTGAATGGTATTTCTGCAAATACGGACCGGCAATGGAAAATTTCTTATTTATCAGTCCATTTAAGTTGTATGCTCCCATTGTCTCGATCACGTAGGAACATTGTTCAAATTTGAACAACTTATGTTTATTTGGATGAAACTCATATACCGGAAGCACATAAATATCTGCACCATACGCCTAGATATAGATAGGGATATCATATCGGAACCATGGCTAGCGTAGATGATTTCAGGAAGAAATGTTTACATTTGTGTTACGTATATCTGATTTAATATATATTGGTTTTAATTTTATTTTTATTTGTCATCTTTAATTTTTGTAATTCTTTTTTATGCTATTAAAATATATTCTTGTTTACGTGATTTGAATTTTTTTCAGAAAATAGTTT
Source organism: Sinohyriopsis cumingii (assembly GCA_028554795.2). Lineage (NCBI taxonomy): Eukaryota > Metazoa > Mollusca > Bivalvia > Unionida > Unionidae > Sinohyriopsis > Sinohyriopsis cumingii. Next base: position 31,744,582 of record CM068827.1, read on the forward strand.
GGGCTTAAACCATTTGAAGTCAAGTCGTTTTCTTCTGTTTTAGCCAGTTTTTTAGTTATATGTTAATTTTTCCTCAGATTATTTGGATTCAAAAAGATTATTTCGTTTCTCTGAAAATATTTGTGTGCTCATACAGAATTCTTGAACAAAGACATTTCTTAAAAAATGTATTCGGATTTCCAACACCGGAGTGTTATTTCTTGTGTTTCTACAAGGAACTGTAGACACAAACGCTGTACAGGATACAGTCTACGTCATCGTCTTCCATCTTGGATTCTTCGTCGGGATTCGAATTTGAACTCATTAGAATATTTCATTATTAGGACTTTTCAAATTGTATTCCTGGATTATTCTTGGATTTGATTCTTAAAAGGGTATATTATTATGTTTTCATTTTGACATAGTTTTTCCAGGGAAATAAACTATTTGTTAAATTTTTCAAAGCTTGTTGTTTTCACTCTTTCTTGTGTTACTGTTCTTTGAGCCTAAACACGTAACATAAGAAATTGTTTGCTCGTCCGAAATTTTTGAATTTTGGCTAGAATATTTCAGAAAACAATGTGTTTTTGAAATTTGAATTCCATTAGTTTTGGAAATCTTTAGTGACATCAGCAAGCTTTTTCTAAAATGTCATCAAGAGTGGAAACCTTCCTTTCAACTCCTACGTTGGACCCATTAGACCTTTTTTTAAAAAGATGACTTAATTCACCTTGCCAGAAAATATGATCTTTCTGGGGTAAAGGCTTCCTTAACAAAGCAACAAATAAAAAATAGTGTGGTCCAGTACTTGGTAGAAATAATGTTTTAGATAAAAGTGCTTTGATTTCGATCAGTAAGTCTGTATCAGACTCTGACATAAAAGTGAAGGAATTAGAATCAAAATACAAGATGTAATTGGATCTGAGGAAGCAGGAAGCAAGAAGTTCAGAAAGAAGAAAAAGAAAACGAAAGACAAATGCAGTTACAAGAAAAACAAATGCATTTACAAGCGGAAGAAAAACAGAAAGAAAGACAGATGCTGTAACAATATGAGAAGGAGCAGAGAAAGACAGGAAAGAGAGAAAGAAAAACAAATGCAAATGCAATTAGATAAGATAGGAAGACATAAAGAGAGAGATACAAATGCAGTTACAAAAAGAACAAATGCATAAGAAAAGAAAAAGAGGAAGAGAGGGAATATCAATTTAGAATAAAAGAAATGGAGCTGGCAAGTGAAAAGCATATTCCCACATCAAATGTAAATTTAAGTTTTGATGTTGCAAACAATATTAGGTTAGTGCCCCCTTTTAGAGAAAAAGATGCAGACAACTATTTTCCTTATTTTGAAAAAGTTGCTGAAAATTTGAAATGACCAAGGGAGAATTGGACTTCATTATTACAATGTGTACTGATTGGTAAAGCTAATGATATTTGCCGTTCACTGTCAGTTCAACAAAGTGATGACTATGGCACGGATAAGCAATGCATCTTAACGGGTTATGAGGTAGTCCCTGAAGCTTATCAGCAGAAATTCAGAAACTATAAAAAGGCATCTGGTGAAACTCATATCGATTTATTTTGAGAAAAAGAGCAGTTATTTGATAGATGGTGCTTAGCTAAGAACGTTGAACAAGATTATGAAAGTCTCAAACAACTTGTATTACTAGAAGAGTTCAAAAACTGTGATCATAGTGACATTAAGACTTATCTTGACTATCATCAGATCGAAACCCTGGAAAATATTGCTCGAGCTGCTGATGAGTATTCTGTAAGTTATAAAGTTCCTTTTGTAAACAAGACTTCTACTCATCAGTCTTCTGGTAGAAAAGTATTTCAGCCTAATGCAAGCCCTTCTAAAACTCAAACTGGCACAACTTTTAAAAATCAAGCTTCAGAAACCTTTGACTAAAAATCCTTGTCTCTTCCTACGTGTAACTATTGCATAAAGAAAGGACACGTTGTTTAAGATTCCTACAAATTGAAAAAATACGCATCAAAATAAAGACAGACGTATTCCAAATGCTCTTTTTATAAGAGGTCAAGGTCACGGTCATGTTTTGAAAGCAATACATTTGTTGGGCCTAACATACCCCAGTCGGATTTTATTGTGGAGAATTATGAACCATTATATCGAAGGGCTCTATATCACTCTTTGGTGAATTGGACAATCCTATCCCTATTAAAATGTTAAGGGACGCAGGAACTTCCCAGGGTATTTTATTGTCAAGTACTTTGCCTTTTTCTGAGAAGTCTTCTTCTAATGAGAGTTTTCTTTTTCAGGGTGTAGGGTGCGGCTTTGTTAATGTTCCTCTTCATTGTGTGAATTTGTCATCAGACTAGACTTAGTCTCAGGACACAAGACGGTCGGCACAGTGTTTGTTTTACCCGTTGAGGTCATTCATTATTGCTAGGCAACTACCTAGCTGGATGCAAGTTTGTGGATAATTCACTTGTAACTGACAACCCTTGCTTGGATTAGAATGTCGATCCAATTGAAAAAGAATTCCCTGATTTATTCCCAGCATGTTCAGTTACCAGAGATATGGCAAAGAAAGCTCTTGAGAATGATGTTGATAAAGAAATTATTCCGTTAGCTGATAAATGTATAGGCCAGGCTTTTGATGAGGTCCCTTTCACTCCTTGTTTGGATCAATCAAAGGGTATTGATCACAGTGATCCTCTTTTAACGACTTATTCTCTTTATTCTAATCAAGGTGACAAACGACAGTCACTAGGCGTCGAACAGGAAAAAGATCCTGAAATCTATTTGTTTCAGAGGGCCATTAGCGAAACTGAAGCCATTGAAGTTCCTGTCTGTTATTTCATTAAAAATGGAATTATTATGAGAAAATGGAGACCTCCCGAGGTACCTCCTGGTGACGAGTGGTCAGTGAACTATCAAATTGTAGTTCCAAAACCTTACAGACAGGAAATACTTAGTCTGGTCAATGAAACTCCTTTGGCTGGGCACTTAGGGATTATGAAGACTTATCATAAGATCTTGACCCACTTCTATTGGCCAAAACTCAAAAGTGATGTTGGTAAACACTGTAGGTGTTGTCATACTTGTCAAATGCTAGAAAAACCCAATTAGAAGATGCCTAAGGCTAACCTATAACATATTCCTTCCTTTGACGTACCATTTAGTAGAATTATGCTAGATTGTATTGGTCCCTTACCTAAGACCAAGTCAGGTAACCAATACCTGTTGAGCATGATGTGTGCGTCAACATGGTTTCCAGAGGCAATTCCTTTGAGAAATATAAATCTGAAATAATAGTAAGAGCATTGATAAAGTGTTTTACTCAATTTTACCTTCCCAAAACTGTCCAGTCTGATCAAGGTTCAAATTTCATGTCTGGAATTTTCCAGCAAGTTATGTACGAATTAGGCATCCAACAATTGAAATCTGCCTATCACCCTGAGAGCCAAGCAGCATTAAAAAGATTCTATCAGACTTTGAAAAATATGATTCGATCATACTGTTTTGATACGGGTAAAGATTGGGATGAAGACATTCATTTACTATTGTTTGATGTTAATAAATCAGTTCAAGAATCGTAGGCTTCAGTCCCTTTGAACTGGTTTTTGGACACACTGTGTGTGGACCATTGCAGTTATTGAAAGAGAAACTTCTTTCGAAGAAAGATACTGAAATCAATCTTCTTGATTATGTTTCCAATTTTAAGTATAAGTTCTCAAAGGCTTGTGAGGCTGCAAGAGCAAATCTGCACTCTACTCAATCAAACTTGAAATCAACAAATGATAAAAACTCGAAGGAAATGAGTTTTCAGCCTGGTGATAGAGTTTTAGCTCTCTTGACCATACCACAAAATCCTCTTCTGGCTAAGTATTATGGTCCCTACACAGTTGACAGGGAAAGAAAATGATTTAAATTAATTCCTAAATACTCCTGGGAGGCGAAAACAAAAACAACTCTGCCACATAAACATGCTAAAAGAGTATATTGAAAGAGATAGTCAGGCTAAACATGCAATTAATTTAGTTGTAACTGTCGCACTCAGCGAAGATTTAAGTAAAGGAATATCATCAGATGCTGCTGATATTTGAGTGACAAATCTTCGGAATTCATAAATTATGAAAAATCTAGACAAGAAACTTTCACATTTGCAATTGCAAGGCAGAAACGGCCTTAAACAGTTATTATTTGAATATGAGCACTTATTTCCAGCTGTTCCTACAAGAAAGAACAAAATTTTCCATGACGTTGAAATTGTAAATTTCAAACCTGTGAAACAACACCCGTACAGGAAGAACCCTCTCAAACAGGAATATTTGAAAAAAGAAATTCACTATTTGCTGGAGAATGATTGTATACATCCCAGTAAAAGCGACTGGAGTTCACCATGCATACTTGTTCCAAAACCAGAAAAAAAGTTTCCGTATATTCACTGATTATAAGAAGATGAATAGTGTGACAAAACAGATTCATTTTCATTACTTAGAATCGATGACTGTATTAATAAGCTCGGAAATGCCATGTATGTCACCAATTTTGACCTTCTGAAAGGATTTTGTCAAACTCCACTAACAGAAACAGCAAAGGAAATTTCGGCATTCATGATTCCAGACGGATTTTATCAAAATAAAGTAATGTCGTTTGGGATGAAAGGGTCGCCAAGTACTTTTCAACGTCTCATGAATATGACTGCCTCTAATCTAGACAATTGTTATGTTTACATTGATGATGTCATCATCTGCAACGACACCTGGAAAGAACATTTAGCAGCAATTCGGAAATTCTTTGACAGACTCACAGATGCAAGTTTGACAATTAATTTATCCAAAAGTGAGTTCTGTCGTGCTAGCCTAACGTTTGTAGAACATATTGTGGGATATAGATGCTAAGGTCAAGATTATCGATAAATTTCCAACGCTACTTACTAAAAAGCAACTGATGCGATTTTTAGGTATGGTTGGATGCTAACGGAACTTTTGTTCAAATTTTTCTATAATTAATGAACCCATGACAAATTTATTGAGCAAGAAAAACAAATTCCTTTGGACTGAAGAAGGTCAAAAGGATTTTGATAAGCTAAAAGCCATACTTAAAAGCGTACCAGTTCTTACAGCTCAAAAGTTCAACTAAACATTTAAGTTGTCTGTTGATGCAAGTGGTATTGGGGTTGAAGCACTATTGATTCAAGAAGACAAAAATGGTGCTGATCTTCCAGTGAGTTGTTTTTCAAAACAATTAAATAAGCGTCAAAGAAATTATTCATCAATCAAGAAGGAATATTTGCCTTTGATATTGCCATTACAACCTTTTGAAGTTTACCTTAGTTCAGCTTCTTCTTTGATTATTGTGTTTAGTGACCACAACCCCCATACATTCGTCGGCAAGATGAAAAATAAAATCAAAGACTACTAAGATAGAGTTTGTTGCTACAGGAATATAATCTTGACATAAGGCACATCAAGGGAAAAAGATAATTAATAGCGGATGCACTTTCCCGTGTGTAAAAATGTATCATTTCATGTACACTCTGTATAATTCAGAACAGTTCTTCTTATGTTTTTCTTTAACCTCATGTATAATTAATCTGTGGTAAAAAGAAAGCTTTATCATATAAATCTTTCTTTCTCTTTATAGGGGAAGTGTTAAGTATATCTGATTTAATTTATATTTATTTTAGCTTTATTCTTTTTTATTCAGCTTTAAATTTGTGTATTCTATCACATGCTATTATATAATCTTGTTCACGTGATTTGGAAATTGTTTTCATAAAATAGCTGGGCTTAAAACAATTGATGTCAAGTCGTTTTCCACCGTTTTAGCCAGTTTTCGAGTAATATGTTAATCTGTCTTCAGGTTATTTGGATTCTAAAGATTAATTCGTTTCTCTGGAAATATTTGTATGCTCGTGCAGGATTTCTGAACAAAGACATATCTTAAAAATATTATTTGGATTTCCAACATTGGGGTGTTATTGTGTTATTACAAGGAACTGCAGACAAAACACTACAGGATACAGCATATGTCATCGCCTTCCAATTTGGATTCTTCGTCGGGACTCCAGGTTGAATTCATTAGAACATTTCATTGTTAGGACTTTTAAAATTTATTCCTGGATTATTCTTGGATTATTTTTGGATTTTATTCTTAAAATCGTAAGGTCTTTTTTCATTTTGACATAGTTTTTCCAGGGAAATGAATTATTTGTTAAATTTTTCAAAGCTTGTTGTTTTCACTCTTTCTTGTGTTACTGTTTATTCGAGCCCAAACACGTAACATAAGATTTGCAGTCGTTTAGTCCGGACATAACATTTATATTTTCACCACAAAACATGTTTAAAAATTAGGAGCAAAATAAAATAACCCTCACGTTTAGTAAATTTCAACAAAAAATTGTTTTCTTAGAGTAAAAGATGAATATTTGAGAAAGATTTACAGTATGGCGAATCAAATCTCTAAGAATCCTAAAGTATACATCACAGGTCCAAAATAAAGGAGTGTTAGAAAATGAATCTCAGTATTGAATGTGCTGTTGTGCCAATAGGCTTTGGTGTATTGATGTGCCAACAGTATTGATTTTTCAGAATGATATAGTCAAGAATGTCTTTAAATAACGTTACACTAATTACATATGATTTAGTTCAAAACTACAATGAGCTCATTGATAGACCAAACTTGTTGTTGTTCTAGGGTTTAACGCCATTTTTCATCACAAGATAGGCTATACATGGCGGCCAGTATAACTGGTGGAGGAAGAACCCTAGAAAACCCAGGGAAGAACCACCGACCCACGAGAAACTACTGGCAGGCTTTCCCACGTACCCACGCTAGTCCAGCCTTGGACTCGAACCCACGCAGACAGAGGTGAGATGGATAGATTGACCTTAAAGTAGGAATGAATTCATTCTGTTTAAAAGAACTTTATATGACAGTTTTAGGACACAATAAAATGACCAGGATGTGGGTAATTATCCAGTCAATTCGTAAGCAAGTTGCCTTTCTAGACTCTTCAATGGTCAAATGGCCATGCCATCATGTTTTCAAATATTATCTTAAACTTCAACCCACTATCATGAACAAAAGTTAGCTACGTAATACAGTTTTTTACAAATGACCCTTACAATCCACAATCAAGGACAAAAGATATGCATTACACCTCTGCTATTCAAAGAAAAAGACAGGTTTATACAATAATGCTTTCTTTTACATATAAGTAAAGTATACATATGATGCAAAAAGAATTAAAATTACTTAGAAAGATATCGTATGAATGATACAAAATACACATAAAGCAATAGAGTACTAATATACATAAAAGTGCATCTGCAATCAGATTATATATGAATATGACTAATGTCAATATTGTATTCCTGCAACATCAAACTCATTTCTAACAATCTCTGATTTTTGTTTTTGTTAATTAAAGTAAGGGGTTGTGATCTCTGAATATAATAATCACAGAAGGAACTGAACATACATTTCAACGTGTTGCTAAGCCAATATAAACGACATCGTTCGTTCTTGATGGTGGAACAATTTCTCTAGTGTTTGGTTTTTTTTATAGAAAATAATAACACAGTGGATGATCCACCAACATTATTCTCTTCTTGAATCAATACTCCACCAACCCCTACATCACTAGTATCAACAGATATTTTAAAGATTTCTTGAAATCTAGAGTTTAAAAAACTGGTGCACCCTTAAGTATGGCAATTACGTTTTCGAAAGCCTCTTGACATTTGTCAGACCAAAATTAAAATTTAATTTCTTACTCAGCAAGGTTGTCAGGATTTCAGCAATGATGAAAAACGTAGATCAAACTTTCTTCAATATCCAGCCATACCCAAACAGTACAAATAAGCACTGGTAATTCAGATATAACCTTAACCGTAACTTATAAAGGTTCAATGTGACCATGTCTCAACAATATGGCATAAAACGTAAAAACACAAGCATGGCTAAACTCACTTTTGGTTCCATTAATTGTCATATTTGCATCAATGAGTTGATCAATGCCGAAAACAAACCTGACCTTATAAAACACTGACCAATAACTGTGTCAGCTATAAAGAAATAATTTCTGATCAACATTGTTCTCAAGAGCTTATTTTGCCATAGCTCTAGAAACTGCACACGCAGCATATAAATCAAAAACTGCTGAGATGAAGCTTTAATGGCTAATGAAATATGTTGAGTCAATGAATAATCATCATCTGTACGGGCGGTATTTTCCAAAGTGTACACCTTTTGCTCATCAAGGTAGGTATTGACGTCACTATGGACGCAATTCTCGAACTCTTCAACTAGTATGTGCTGTATATGGGTATCGCAGTCTTGATCAACCTTCTTGGCTGAGAAGCGACCATCGAATAGATGCTCTCTTTCTATAACACGTTTGACGTGGCTTTGTTAAGTTCTACAATTCCTAAACCTATATTGACATGACTCATGTACTAAGTCATATCCCGTTAAACATACTGTCCTCAATTAAGAAGTAATATGTACATTTATGTAAGGACGGTAACGTGCAGAATTCACTAGCTTTACCAATAAGTACACTTTGTAGTAACAAAGCCCAATGCTTTTATTGACATTTCCAAGTCTTCAGCAATATTCTTAAAGTGTGGAAAGTATTTATCTACTTCCTTTTCTTTAAAAGTGGTATCAAATAATATTTCTACTAACATCAAAACTTGAACTTGTGTGTAAATGGGTGAGGGGAGGTTGTTCCGCCTGCCAGTTCTAATTCCTTTAACTTCAGTTGCATTCTCTTTCTTATCTCTCTCTCTCTCTCTCTCTCTCTCTCATTTTGATTTTGTATTTCCATCATTCTATTCTCAAGCTGAAGCTATCTTGATACTAATTTCATTTGATGTTTTATTGTAATTTTTTTCATTTAAATTCAAAACAGATGCAGGCTTACTAATCAACCCCAATGTTTCCAAGCCTATTTCCACCAAATACGGAATCAAAACTTTCTTTTCTCTTACTTCAGTAAATACGCCTTCGTTTCAAGCAACTCGTCCTTTTTCAAAGACTCTAATCTTTCCTGGGCGCGATTTAAAACCTTCCACTTTGGCTGACATTGTGAAAGCTTGTTGGTTTTACCAAAGATTTCTTAAATATGTGATATTACAATCTTTATCAGGGACAGTAAAAATTCCTAAACACAGTCAATTTATATTTTAAAGACAATTTATAATATGTCTGAAATATTTTACATTAATTCAGATCCCTGATAACCCGTAATATATGTTACCACTTTAGGTCTTAAAAATTAGGTACCAGAAAGAAAGGCAACCAACAATTTAAGTGAAATCAGCAAATAATTGATTTATTTCTCTTAATTACAAAATGACAATTTAAGAGATATTAGCAGTAGTGTAAATTAAATGCCGCATAATCATAAACGTACTAACACAGGTTCAATATTATAGAATGTCCCGAATGAATTCTGATAGTCTTGAATGTACTGGTGTACCATAATGATTAAGTTCAGAATGTCTTGGAGTGAGTATACAATATTCCTAAATAATGGGTCAATATAAAGTCAATTAGTACTTAGTAATTTTAATGAATAATTTAAATAAATAATTCCACTCGAATCACAACACAACTGGAAATTATTCCAACAAATTGATTTATTTCTTTACCAAATAACAGTTTATACCCATTTTCACCTGAGCTCGACGTGAGTCCTTCTAGCGGAGAGTTTCAATCAGAGTGTAGATAAGTCTTCTTCTAGAATAGTTAGTCTATAAGCTTATAAACAACCTATTTATAACCTTCAAAACTGGACTAAAATTGGACACGCCAACATGCCATATTATTTCCAAATGACCATTATCTAAAAGTACAATCTACAACCATGGACAAAAGTTAAGCGCACAATACAGATATGCATAACATCTCTTTTAATATTCATTCATGGCACTTTCAGAAGCTATTATTGTATAATCTGCTTGAAATCATTTCCCCTATTTTAATAACCGCTAAAACGTGTGTATTTTAGACAAGTTTAAGCTGTCTACTTTATACAGTACATACTTTCCATAATGACTACATTTAAAAACGAATGAAGTGTATATGTTAGGGTTTGCGCCGAGACAAAATAAATCAATGGATTGTATTAAGTGTATTCGCGCGAGGCTATGCCGAGTGGGAAAACGAATAATGTCACTCTGGAACTGCGATTTCCTTGTCTAGGTACAAAACTCAACGTAGATTATTTTTCTTGCCCAATTGTTTTCTTTCAAATTAGAAATAACGCTCTACTTTTGTAATAAAATGTACAGATTCAACTCATGAAACTCTTAATAATTCAGTTCTCTACGTAGTGTCTTGCTATATCTGCTGCTCTTAGCAAAGAAATAAAATACATAAAAAATGACAGTCATAATTGTTAGGTGTTGTAAGTATTGTACCATGAGTTTCTCCAGCCATGTGCTATTATTTGTAAACAGCGCATTAATACGAATATGTTAAAGGGGTCTGTGTAGCAACCTGTCAACCCTAAGTACACAAGTTCTACACAAGAAAAATAGAAATATAAAAACATTAGATATTACTACTGCATTATCACAATCAATAGGTTAATGTGATATAAAAATAGCGATAGGAAATTAACATATTTTATAAGGATAAATTGTAACTTTCATCAGTTCTATGGTAGCCAGTGATACGATACGATGCTGTATACACACCTCAAACGAAATGTATAAGGACTGTAGCAATATTTAAATCTGTTGGACTATTTGTGGAGGATTAGAGATCTGTGTTACTATCATATATAACTCGCCTTTTCTTTGGAAGAGGTGAAACTATTGTTGTTGTAATTGATATTGGTTGTAAAATTGCCACCATGTATTTAAAAAATCACTAAACGCAATACCCAGCTGATTTTCTTGAAAAGTTATGCTCTGTCCTTGAAATATGTCAGATGCTGCTATTACAAGCGCAATGATACGCTAAGTATAAATCTTCTTGTAGAATGGCGTGTGGACCGATGGATGAATTAATATGATCAGTTCATGTAGGGGATTTCATGAACAATTGTATTATTATATCTGATTCAACTGAGCGTATCGGGGGTCGTTGACAAAGTTTGAAGAAAGTAGGTTTGTTGCCAGATTTGAGGTAGTTGTTGAGAGAGTTTGGATTTTTTATGCCAGTTACATGCATAGACGATGTGTTTGGAAGTCTTTTCAGTTAGTTTCTGACATAAATATTTTCTCACGCTTCAGGTTTTGTAAGTCAACTTGGGCAAGATTGTTTTCACAGCCATTTGTTCATCAAGGTACTCAGCTATCTTTTCCGAACAAGTGCCCGTAAAATGTATGTTTTGTAGGATGTATAATGTTTTGTATGATGTCTTATCAAAGTTGGATAGACCTAAGTTGATTTATGAATGAAGTTTTTTTTTGTCATATCTCTGCTGTTGTTTCGGTATTTTTTTTTTTTTTTTTTTTTTTTTTTTTTGCATTTTGTTGTTTTATTTTTGGCTTGGACTTTTTAGAGTTATGTGAAAACAACTCAAGAAGTCACAGAAGAAGGCATCAATGGTATTTGCCCTTGAAAACTATTTCCAAGCGCGTGAATACCATGGTTAAGACAACCGGACAGATATAACGAGAGGAAGGTGAGCAACTCAGTAAGATTTCACTGTCGCGTGGGTTAGAAAGTTAAGTCACAGTACATGAAAGTAGCATTGAGATATGACAGCTTTCTCTCCGTTGTACATGTTCCCTGTGAAAACAATGTCGCCTTATACCGGTCCCTTTCTCAGAAGTACATACTACATGATGAAGTTCAGATATGTATTCTTATTCTATCATTTAGTGTTGGTCTCATAACTGAAACATTTAAGTCTTAAGCATACAAACAGTCCTTTTTAATATTGTTCATATAATTCATCCATAAAACAATTTTCATAAATAGCAAAATCACATACAAGCCAGCCCCCCCCCCCCCCCTCTAAAACGTGAGCTATTGTAAAAATGCACATTGCATTTTCTCAACATAGCTGCCAGTGTTGCCAGTGCAAACAACTTAAATTTATACTGGCCCCTCGCACAAAAGTACATACCGTCTGTTCAGAGCTACCATATATATATTTATTATGACGTAATTTGAGAGATGTGTGATAGAATATCTCTGCTGATTCCACCCACTAGTAAGGCATCCTGGGATATCTTTATTGACCTCACCAGGCAGAAGTAAAAAAATTCTCCGTTCTGAATTCGACATGGTCACATAGTATCCCCTGAATTCAATACGGTCACACACATAATATCCTTATGTTAAGTCTAGGGACGCTGGATGGTCTTCTATCATTAGGTTAGTACGGTCATTATTAACATTAAATTCTTGTTAGAGGCCATTCTATCCGAATTCAAGATGGCCGGAGAATGTTTCCCGTACCGTCGTAGTTGATTCTACACCGTTCCCTAACTACTTAAAGAATTTCTAGACACGTTTTCTTCGTCAACAATTTGTGGTCATCAGCAAAATTTCCTTAAATGTTTCAAAAAAGGTCGATAGTACAGCACACACCAGCTTGATTCAGTGTGTAGGTGGGTTATATGATTCTCGTTATTCTTTTATACCTAAGTAGATATATGACTAAAATTACCGCCGCTTTATAACTGCTCTGCTTGAGGCCATGCTGAGTGATTCACTGTCAGCAATGCATCAAAAGAAACGGCAGCTGATACAGTAACTGGAAGCTTGTCATCCGACTTCGTTGGATTCAAGCAGCGAGAACTGGCCTGGTAGTGTGTGAAACCACAATTGGATTCTTTTCAAAAAGCGTGTAAACACATAAAGAGATAAAGAAAACATCGCTGAGTAAGACAAAATATGTTGTACCGTGGTATTTCTGAACATATATCAATATGTACCTCGGAATAATGCAGCTATATTAGGGACCAGCAGTATAATATTCTAAGGCAGATGTCTGGGAATTTTTTGGTACAGTCACGGCTCTCACAGAGCTGGAAGAAACAGCCTGCTCTGAATTATAGATAAATAATACCATATTACATGTTCATGTTATCTGAAGGAAAAAAATACTTACCTTGAGAGAAAATAAAATAAAATATCCCAGCTCGAAAAATTTTCGCAGTCCGCCCCTTCCCCTCCCCCCCCCAAAAAAAAAAGTTGAATGGTCAGTATCTCATAATACATTATTTTGTTTTATGTGCCCGAAAATTGTGTATAAGTTGTCACCTAAACATCTAACTAAAATGGGAGTGTTTAAACCTACTCTATAACTGACATCCTGTAAAACACAATGTGCTGAGTATGGCGAGCTTGTTGATACCGATCGAAGTTTTTAATACTGAAACCTATACACGATTTATATAATAGGCGGGAAAACTTTGATTGTGACGCCAACATTCGGGCAATATATTAATCAGAGAGGGCAAATTACTTAAAATTTAAACAAAGTCCTCTCCTGAATATGTATTTAGGATGCTTTGACTTGACAATAAATATACATACTAGACACACTAATGTACCGAAGTGATTACTTTTTAACTGCTTTTTTAAAAAAATCCAAAATGTTTCAAAAATTTGGATTTCATTCGAATATCTTGGGAAACATTCCACTCAGCCGCCATGATGGAATGCGTTACACATGTCAAACATGTGATTAACAAAAGTTCATAAATACTGTTGTATCTGTAATATTCAAAATGAATTTGTGACAAGTAAAACGGTTTTGTAAAATAAATTTAATTTTTTTGCAATTTTTTTTGTCATGAAAAATGAAAACATGCTTTGAATATCATTCAGTTCGTAACAAGATTACTCACGAATTTCCGTACATTCCTTACTTACGTAAACTATGGAAGTACCGACACAGTTATATAAAAAAGTACCACCAAAAAAAAATACCGTGGTAAACCGATATACCGTGCATCTCCCCTAATTTCAAATTTTCAAGTCTGGAAATGAAGAAAACAAACCAGATGTGATACCTAATTTAAGATTTTCGTGCCTTGTAACTATCTGTCTCTCCCTAGCTCATCCTATCTCTTTTTTAATAGACCCAGGTAACATATCTATAAAAAAGAGTAATCATAATTTTTGTTTCATCTGGCAAAATAATCGAGATGCAGATATGCCTAAATTGAATTAGATTGCTATCTTTTCGTGACTTTATTCTTTAGAAAAAACAAAACAACTACAATAATGACTATAAATCTTGCTTAGAACCACATGTGAATGGAGTGATCGAAAACAAAGCTAAAATTTCCGTGAAAACGTCGTCGTACATATTAATCCTCAAGGAAATTGAGATTGTGCAAATTATGTTCTAAATTTTCAGAGCACTAGAGTGAATGACATGCACAAAATTTACGTCTGTCCTCTGATAATTGCAACCTTTACGAATAACGTAACGCACCACAATTATCAATGTGCAACGCGTATAGGATCAACGCTGAGAACATCGCATAATATTTTAGTGTGAGCTTATAGATTTTGGAAGCATGTGAAAACATTCGTATACCATTAACACGAAAATCCCAAAATCTCTTTTCCTTTTCATACACCACGAACGACATGCGAATTTTTGTCATACTATCAAGAAATCATACACTTACTAAGAAGAACCAGCTTGTACATTTTGTTCCTGAGGGAAAATGAGTATGTTCCTACATTATATTTTATGCTAACAGAGCACTAGACTGGATAACGTTCTCTAAAAATGGACGTCCTTCTTACACCTTTGGAATTAGATAACACAAAATAATCATTGTCCCAATACAACGGTAAAAGAAAATCAAAAAATCATGTGTACTCCATGAAATGAGTCCAAACTGACATGAAGTTCTGTGTGACGAGGTATTACATGCAGAGTATTTCATGGTCTCTGTGCTATATGGTTCCACTCCACAGCTTCGCATTTGGTAGTGTGGTAAATATCGAAACAACATCTGAATCCCAACAACTGGTCATGAGGAATATGTGTTATTTAAAGTATAATCCAGAAAGGCCTACATTGGAGTGAATAAGTTTTGTTTAAGAATTAATAATGGACCAAATTCTGCTAATAGCTAGCCACATAGTTCGATTACGAAACTATCCGCTCAGAGAGAATGCCCGGTTATAATAAAACAAAACTGCGTATACAATGTTAAAGATGATATTTATAAACTATAGCTAGTCAGATCACTTTCAAATGTTGTATACAGAAAAAAAATTCGGGTACTTTAAAATCTATAAATGTATAGTTGTGGGAAAATTGGTTTCGACCGAAAAAAGGAATTAAATAAATTTCGACTATTTTCGGCAACAATTTTCGACTTTAAACATTGAATTTCAACAGCTTCTGAAATAACTTAAAATTACGATAAAACCACTAGCTAGACAGATATAGGATTTCGGATCGTAAAAAACTATAAAATGCCCTTGTATTGAGCAGTTTTGAATCAAATATTGAACATCATGCAGACGACATATGTGTGAAGAAGTGGCATTTGCTGAAAACTGTGAAGCTGTCTTCTTCTGTAGATTTCATATATCTTTTCTACGTTACAAAAGAAATGTTCTTGAAATAAATAACCATGGTTCTAATATAAGTGTTCCATGAATATTTTTAAATACATATGTCCAGTTAAAAACGTTATATGCTAAAACAGATGGCAGTATTTTCATTCAACGAGTTTTCATAAATATCACATCTAATTTCCAGGAGATTGCCGTTTGCTTGGTGTTACGCGAGAAACAACAAACAATTCATTTGTGTTAAATAAATTAGTACGATGGCTTGTGAAAACGTTTGCCTCTAATGATATCAGCATGTTGAAGGAGGAGAGCAATGGAGGCAATCTTTTTCATTGGACCTAAACCTTTTATATATATATATATATATATATATATATATATATATATATATATATATATATATATATATATATACACACACACACACACACAGAGAATTTGACTTTATGTTTTCATTTTCCGAACTTTTACATATTTTCTTGGCTTTCCCTTTTTGTAGCCACAATTATATAGAAGTGCCTTTAACCCGTCTGCATACCTACATTATTTCCGCGTTTATGTACCATCTCATTATAAAACTAAACACCTCTGTGACACAGCACTATGCTGCGCAACACAACAGTGTCATATAGTATTGCTAGTACTTAGCGCTATATGAACTGGCGTTCGTGCCCCTTTGGACTCAGGGATGTAGAATATGACCGATTATTATGTGCTCATTATTGTCACCGTTAACTTTGTATTGTCAGAATCGTGCAGCATTTTACAATATTGAACACCTTCATTTTGCACTCATGTTCACGACACGTGTGCCTAAAGATAGTATAGTGTATTAGGAACAACTTTGTAAACAAATCATGTACACTCGTGTAGTAGACGCTTTAGATATTAGTTGATTAAATTTGTTTGTGAATGAACTGAAGCAGCTGTTCCGTCGGTTTGAAGGAATAAATGATGAAGTAAATGATGTAGACTGGTTCACTGAGTCATAAGCAAAACTTTCAAAGAAGAAAACGAATGAACGTGATATTCGAAATGTCAACAACAAACGTGAGAGACGCAGTAATTGAAAATACCGTTATGATCATTGAAATAGCATTTTAGTAGAATTTTCGTATCTTTTCGCTAATAGAATGGTTTAGACTATGACAGGGCTCTGTAGGGTCAAAAACTATAGCATTGAAAAGAGTATTGAGGCCAAGGGCTATCGCATATCTCAGAGACGTGCCGTTTTACAAGTCTGTCGAAATACTAGAAGAAGCAAAATGCAGCTGAAGGTTTTGGTAGGAAACTAAGAGACTCAGAGTTAATAATCCAAGATGACGAAAATGTACTATTTCCGCTGGGTAAATGGAGTGTCACACAACAGCTTCAGTTCAATTGACCCGCGTGTAATTATTTTGATACAATGTTAGGCTAGCGATATATGACAAACTGTATCATACAGGTCATAGCTGGTGTCCCTCCAACAGCGAGAAGCAAGTGACAGGGCATAAGCATGTTTTCTTTAGCGAGTAATAACAATGGTAATAAGTATACTTACATTTATGCATCTTGATTTTCCTTAATTTTGTACTTTCATAGCTCTTCGTATCCCACAGACATGTCCTACAAAACCGGTTACAAACAGAAGCCGTTCTGGAATTTTGAGTAGCCTACATTTCCAGCTGCGATCCATTCATCTTATTTCACTGAATTATCCCAATAATCCGTCTCCTCATAATAAGAAAAGCAGAATTTAATTGGATCAACATAGAAACAAAATCCATGAACATTCATTCAAATAAAACTCTAAGTTTCGATTTCAATTAGTTCAAAAGGATAATTCTTTTTTAAACTGATATAGAGCGCGCGACTAAGTTAAAAGATCGTTGGGCGGAACTATGTGCGCATGAATACTGTTATTCTGTATTGATGGATCTATGATTGTGAATTTATTTTGGAATAAAGCATAAATTCAATTACACTGTTCATTGTTATGTCTTTTATTATTAAACCTTAGGTACTTAAACAAAATGAGCATATAATAAAACGGTTGCAGCATTTGTATCGGAAAATATGAACTCGTTTCTTCCGAAAAATACTTCACTCCGCAAGGTCCTGCAGTATTTCCGAAAAACTCGTTCAAATTTTCTCATAAAAATGCAGTAACCTATAAATAATGCATCCTGTGTGGCGTTAGAGAGGAGTAATGAAAGCATCAGCCTCTTTGGCTAATTGGTTAGTGTGCTAGGCTCGCAAAAGAAAGAGTGCGGGTTCTGATGTTAACATTTCAAACTATCATCTAAAAACCTAATGCCATATGTAACTGTTACAGCTTTAAACATGCAGTAATACAGATTATATAATGATAAGAGACACTAAAAGGAACATCGTTTGAAGTAATGGATTAAAATGCGTATGTGCTGCTTTGGACAACTGTAACAAAGACTCGATTATTGAACTAAATCCAGTACTTTCTTTAGAATTTCGTCGCAGAGGTGGTGATTTCAGCTTAGACATGGAAGGATGGAATATTGGTAACCTTTCACACAGTTTCGTCGTCTGGTTAACACTGTATCCACGGTGACATGTGCACATGTAGCCACCCACGGTGTTCCGGCAGACTTGATCATTCGGACATATATACTCACCATCAAAACACTCGTCTTTGTCCATACAAAGCCCGTACTGCGAGTTCCAGATGAAACCTTTCCTCTCACTTTCACAGTCACAACTGATGTTAAATTTATTTTTAATCAGTCCGTCGAAGTTAAGATTAGCACCCATTTTCCAAGAACAGGTGGCAGAAGGGAGGTTTTTACAAGGATTTCCGACATCACTTTTCGGATCTCTATACACAGACAAAGGCACGCTTCCCCCCGACTGACGACCAAAACAAGGATCGGGACAAAACCAAAGCAATGCACATATCATTGAATATCTGGAGTATTTTAGTTCTTCTTCTCTGATATCCACCGGTGGTGGTTTTATGCCGCTCTTTGCTTCTGCTACTTTTGACAGTCCATCCAGGCATTTCTGGTCGAGCTGTCGATATGCAACAGCTTCTTCCTTCTTCAGTGTATGCCAGCATAGGTAATACAATGCTGTGGTCTTGTAGCGGAACATCTCCAGTTTAGTCGCAAATGGTGCTTCTATGGGCGTGTTCGGATCTCCATTCCTCAACAAAGAAAGAGTTCCCGAGTCTTTCGCTGTATTATAAATTTCTTCGACGCATGAATAAACGTTGGATTTACACGCATCCGCTATAATAGGATGCAAGTTTTTAAGACCGGGTACTGGAAACTGGCGGTAAAACACCATGTCTTCCGCAAATATGTTACCAGAAACATATCGCTCGTCTACGCCGAAATATTTGAAGGCCGCCAAGTAAATTCCAACAATTTTAAGATGAAATTCATAAATGTTTATGTGTTGTTGTTTTATGATTTCGAATTCGCTATCTGAAATATATCGTTTTACCCTTGACTTGCTCGTGTTCATTTCGACAATCATCTTCACTCTGATGTTCGCATTGGAAAACCTGATCCCTTTTGTATCATTCTTCTTTGGATGGCTGTTGTTTTTACTCAGTTGCATGTTGGCACAATAGTATGTAGAAAGACAAAGATATACCAGTATGATCCAATATATTTGCTTCATTTCCTACAGAGAGTTACGATGACGCCCTCGCGTTGTTACGTCACAGAATATATGACGTCGGTTCCGTTGCCTTTGATCCAGAAATCAGAACGATATTGACAACAAAATTCAGATCCAAAAGTTTGATTATAAATACATGTATGATGCTTTTCAAAGTTAGTGCGTTATGTGCTTTTACTGATGTCATAGAAAGGAACATAGTGGCCCCTTGGGGGGGGGGGGTACTTGCCGCGATTTCACTTCTAAACATGTTTGGGCCTACATCCGTAAAACTTAATTGCTGATCACTACATCTTGGTAATGAACACTGCTGGCCTTACTGGAGTCAAACTGCTATCACAATCGTCGACGAAACAATGGTCTTTAACTATTACGTGTGTGTGTGTGTGTGTGTGTGTGTGCGTGCGTGCGTGCGTGTGTGTGTGCATGTTAGTGTATCTGTTTGTGACTTAGATTTGTAACGTACCTTTAAAAAAAATTCTCTCATAACTCTATGATGTCTGCATTGTGGAAGTTCATAGGCTACTGATGTTCAGCACTGGGACATTATACCGCAGACATATAGCATCATGTACCACCTAAAACCAGGTCGATCAGTCCTAAAAGTAACATCTTAATGCTGAACGCATGGTCAGGCAGATGCTTAGTAACATTTTTATTAGTCTTTGGTATGACACGGACGGGGTTCGAACCCGAGATCTTCTGATAATGAGGCGAACGCTCTAACCACTTATGCCATCGGAAAGGTTGACATACATACATACATACATACATACATACACACATACATATATACATACCTCCGTACGTACGTGCGAGCTTCCGTACACACATACATACATACATACATACATGCATGCATGCATACATGCATGCATGCATACATACATACATACATACATACATACATACATACATACATACATACATACATACATACACTTAGGACTTGTCGCTAAATAGGGCTTCTTTATACATTATTTAGGGCATATTGTGTTTTATATCTGTTTTGCACGAATTATAATTTATGTTAAAGTGTGCGAACAAAAATGATGGCATATGGATTATTTTAAAAATTTTAGATTTGGCGCACCTTGCATATTTAGAGAGAAAAAAAATATTGTGTGTGTGTGTGTGCCTCTCTGTGTGTGTGTGTGTGTGTGAAGGAGTGATGAATATGGTATCTGAAATGATTGCCAAATGAATGCGTACAAAAGCTTTATCGCTGGGGGAGGGGTTGGGGTGGCGTAAGGGAAATAACTCCTACAACTAATGTCAATTGCAACTCATACAAGTTTACTCCCATACTGTCAAAGAAGCACCTAATAGTTGGTATGTTTCATGTGTTTAACATTAAGGCAATCATGTCGATATCTAAAACTAACGCCTACTTGCTTGCAAGTTTAGACCGAAGTAAAGTAAAATTTAGATGTGTGGAAGAATTTGTATTTCTGTACTAAAATGAGTCATTTGTTTTGTTTTTTCAGTACTTCAAAAGACATATTCCAATGCTTTATGAAACCATGGAGATTTGAAAAGTACTTTGCATCAATGAATAGCCAGCATGAGCCGTCATAGCAAATTGGTTAAAACAGTGTAGTTTGAGGACGGGATAAATTATTTATTTGATGTGGGTAAATATACAAATTTGTATTCGGATAAATTGAAGATCTTGTAAACTTCTAATTATTCGACAAACACAAAGTTTTAATTAGAGGAAACAAAATTAGCTAATAAACGGCCAATGGAAATACATGTAGTATATATCTTTCATCCGTTAAAATGATTGAAGAATCGTTGCAAATTGTTGAAAACAAATGTGCCTGTTTTCGATGGCTGTCGTGTTGAATTGTTGATAATATCAAACGACAATAGAACACGCGTCAAGTATTCTCTAAAAGTTATTATTTCTTTAATTATTTTTTTAAAGTTTACTTACATGACTATTAATCGATCGTGAAAACAAATAAAAGGGACAAAACTATAAATACATAATAGATCTACACATAACTACACATTACTAAAGCAATCAAAGAAAAGATTTCAGCGTCCAAGGGTGTAAGCTAGATTCTTACGTGAATGACCTCTCAACCGTCTTAATTTCATTATAATTTAATGATATAGAAGTGACTTGACCAACAACGGGTTTCAGTAGTGTGACTTTTGTATAATTGGAAACATTCATAATTTGAACATAAAAGTAATTTCCTTAACAATGATAATTATATGTTACATATTTTATGTGTTTCATTTTTTATTCACGGTTGTAATTTTGGTAAACACATTACATACCTTCATGATAGTGGGATGTGCTTTTTTCTTGGAGTAAACATGTTTAGGAAGCCTTTTGACCTTTAAATGTTCACGAATTCGATAGGATTTGAGTTCAAGTCAGTGGTTTCCTCCTAGTAAATTATGGCCCATCTGATTTCTGAGTTGTTGGCTGTTAAATGACCTGACCTTGCTTACAAGTTGGAATGTTCTGGAAATGAACATTTGACCCTCTTCCAAGTTCCAAAAATGTGTCTCAGAATTTTATATAAGGTAGTGCGCAGCATAGTTATTATTCCAACCTGAAACATCTGCTGTGGATACAATCATTTAGTTGTGTTCACTTATTGTTTAGGAGGATTTATTCATTTCAGTTATTCATTGGAATTACAACTTGCTTACTTTAGGTATAAATATCAATTTTAGAATTACTATGAATTCATGTAAAGACAATTTAGATTATTTAAATGTGAAACATTAAGACTATTAGCATATCAACACTAATCAAGGCTACTGGCACATCAGTACATTAAAAGTTGGATTTCATTAGGAACACCACTGGAACTCATTTGGAATACTCCATACTTTCCGACTGATGAAAGAACGTTTATGACAATTTGGGATTTCGTTCATAATTCTGTAAGTTATTTTTGAATTATCACTTTTTATTGTAGGAAAACAAGCTGTTTGCTGAATTTTACAAAACTTGTTTGTTTTCTATTTCGTGTTATTTTGTTTTAGACCATAAGTTGGTAACAAATGTCATTCTTTAAGATAAAGAAAAACCTCTCTAGAAATTTTGAATGAATTGTATATATAATGTAGTGAATGGAGATTAACTATCAATGTTGTTCTACGAGTTTCTCTTTTCCATTTGTTTACACGTCACTTGAAATCGTTGTATTTATTTGTACGTTGCCTTTATAAAAAGCGGCTCGATTTAATTGGTAAAGAGAATCTCCGCAGAAGTGAAACAATGCCAGGTTATCCTACACAAAAAAAAAGAAAATTATCTTTACCTTTGGTTTTCTAAATCTCATTATGATAATACTGTTTTGCTAATAATTGTATATATGAATGTGAGATAGGCTTTTTCATGAAAATTCTGTTATTGAACATGTACACTATTACTGTTTACAATTTTGCCTTCTTTTCTTTTTTTTCTTTTTTTTCTTTTTTTTTTTTTTTTTTTTGTTCAAGAAAACGTACATCACTATGTATGCTGTATGGAGGAATCATTAGGTTTCCTACATGCATTTGTATTACAATTTGTAGCTTTAATGTTTTTGGCTAGACTTGTTACTGAAAAAAAATAGGAAAATTTATAAATCAATTTACGACATTATGTTACACAATGATCCTAGTATATACAATTTTTAAATGGAGTTCTTTAATAAAATAATTTGTAATTGATTTTGATCCACATTATTTATTATTATCTCAGTCATTCACCTTTCTGTGACTGTTTAAAGAAAAACGTGACGATGACACTGAAAGATCTATATATACAACTTGGCATTCTTTTATTTTCCATTCATCAGAGTGCAACTTATGGTTATTTCATTATATTTAATCATGAAGCCTTTATTAAATTAGAAAAAATTCGTTCAAAGAACCGTTGGTTCTGAAATGAAAATGGACGGTTGTAACATTTTTATATATCTGAAAGAAGAATATTACGCGCTTCACAAGGTATAGGTGTTAAAGTTAGCAATCTTTAGCAATGTCAAGATGCTTTCTGAAATAATAAAATAATAAATAAGAAAGAAATTTTACATCAAAGTTAATACAACAGATTTATTTAATTTCTAAATGGCATAAATGTCAATAAAGTATTCAGATAAAGCTAATATTTAAATCTTTTGCTCCGTGCAAATTCAAAACAGATATGTAAGTTATATTTTTTCCGATTATGTTGTGTATATCCTAAATATTGACTGTAATATAACACTTTCTACAATTCTATTTTTACTTATCTCTACCACCACCATTACTTTTTTTACCAGAATTTAACATGTATGCCTATTCTTTGACCTGACTTAGCAGTTAAGTTATGTTATCTTCCGTCCGGCAAACAGGGTTGTTAATACGTAGGTACAGAAAAGGACATCAACGGCTACAAATATACTTGGACAATGTTACATATTTTCTCAAAGTACTCTTATGCTCAAAACGTGAAAACAAATATGAGATAATAAATTACAATACTTGTAACGAAAGCTACAATGAGAGAAAACCAGAAAAGATATAGTTTGATGAAAGAAAATAGTTTAGTTCAATAGTTAAGACAATAAACAGTAATGAAAGCCAAATACTCTGAAGACAGTCATAAAGGAATTGAAAAGAAAAACGAAGTTTTAAAAGAGGATATAAATATAGAGTCTATAATCGTTTCAAATAAAGAAACAAACTTAAAAGAAAAGTATAATAGCATGAGCATGTACACAGCCTTATCTGATAAATAAATGAATATGGTAGCATTTTTCGGAGCAGGAAGCAAATCTATATTACAATAGACATTGCAACGTGTACAACAGCTGATGAACTCCCTAAGAAATGAATTGCTGTGTTGTTATTTTGTTGTTTTTGACATTCCGATTCATAACAGAGATTGTAAACTATTGATTTCATTACAGAGAATCGATTTTGGTGTTTGTAATTACAATACTTCCTGTGTACTCAATAACAATATCTTATATTGTACGAACTATAAGAATTAAACAAGGGGTGTTTTAGATTTTCATTTTTTTTTTACTTAAAAAAGAGATGATTGCAGGTGGTAACGACAAAGAAAGTACTGATGGTCAAATGATGGAAATTCGTTTTTCAGAAGCTAAAATCTCTCGAAGCAATTATTACACATTTTATATCACCAACTATAACGGCTAAATTGCTATGCTTCAGTAGCCAGAACACTTAATGAGATATAGTTTGTTGGGTTTTGAAGCTTTCAAATGTATACATTTATCTCGATCAGATCATAACAGTATATTTATGCCTTATATCCCTGTTTACTATAGTCTTTGCCTCTTAAAAATGTTTTCTACAGGTCACGTTTCATTCAGTCTTGAAGGTCAGTACATGTAATTACAGACCGGTACAATTAACAAAACGAATATCCTTGCAAAAGGCAAAGATCGAAAAGTAATATATTTTCACGGTATGCTGGTAGCGTATGTTTTTGCATGTTAGATAAATATTAAACTTATGTCAGAGATATCTTTAAGCAGTCCTAATGACTCTGTTTGCAGTTATTGCGGACAACTACGTTTATAAATACAAAAACAAAGGAGAAAAATGTAATGACAAAAAACTAGGCAAACGAATCTCATTGACTTAAGCTTCAACGAAGGTTGTTAAACTGTTATGTCAGAAACTGGACAAATCCCAAACTTGATCAAGCAAATATTATGGGTTTAAACTTAACAATGGCTGTTAAATTGCAATAATGAAAAGTGAACAAATTCGAACACTAACTCAGTCAATTGATAGTGACTTTAACTGTAATAATTACCTACATTACACAGTTACTTGTTGGTTTGTACAACTTGTTTTATTGAATTACAAAGGTAAACTGCAGATATCAGTGAGCACATTATAAAGAAACTGGCTTGAGTGAATAAAGGATTAAGAGAACAGAGTTTAGTGACTCAAAGTCTCTAGACACCCTGGAAAATGTTTTTGATTTATATACATCTACCCATTCTCATGCATATAATGACCAAGAAAATAAGGCAGAACCTGAAAATTTAAGACGGCATGAACTTAATGATTTCTAAGAACCTTCTAATGATTAAATAAACTACAGGTATATATTCAATTCACCTGTGACGGGTGTTCGTGTCTCATTGCCTGAAAATTTTTGCAGCACATAAATATCATAGATATGGCAACAGATGGTAAATACATAATTTCTGACAAGCAAACTATACCGGAAGTTCAATACCCAATCCAGCACATCAATGTATCACGTATGTTATAAGCAACAATAAAACTGAACAAAGCTTATGGATAGCAGTTCCAAAGCTGGACCCTAATAGGTCAACCATATCAGGTAATGTTTTGTGTCCTTTGGTATAAAGGCTAAATGAAATGATAACAATGCTGCTGTTTCAGTTCGTGTAGACTGCAATTGGCTGATATAATTTATCGTATCAAAGCGACGATCTTTTCAACAGGAATAATTGCAACATCTTCGTGACACTTGTACACAGCGATTTCCTAGTTACGTGATTCGATCCGAATACTGTGAATGATAAGTTTCGAAGGCTATAATTAGAAGCGAGTAGTTAGTTACTGAAGCTTAGTAGTTTCATTTGTATGGAAAGAAGCTCGAAATACCATTAGACTCCCAGATAAACCATTACCCACTGTATTCGTGTGCACTTCCTCTATTTCAGATTTAAAAGAACACTTGCAACAGCTTCTGTTCTTATGCCGTCTGATAGTTGTAAATAAGACTATGAACTGAAAAGCATGTGTCTTGAATACAATAAGAATTTGTCGGAATCAATCACGTGATCGTCAAGTGATAAAAAGAAAAACGAGTTTCTTTATTTTATAACTACATTGATATTAGCAGAAGTATCGACATATCAGTTAATACAACTTAAACAATTGATATAACCTATAACGATTTTAAACGGTATATTGGTGTTGTGAAAACGAGTGGAGACCGTAATCCAGAAATCTTCAGCGAGACCAAAATGCAAACAAATTCAGTGACAACAGAAGTAGTGAATGGGGGCGCTTTACGGACAATGGGAATTAGCATTAAAAACACCCCTGGGTCACTTTACGGACAAGGGAAATTTAACATGGAGAAAAATCGTGGGTCACTTTACGGACAAGGGAATTTAACATGGCAATAAATCGTGGGTCACTTTACGGACAAGGGAATTGAACATGGCAATAAATCGTGGGTCACTTTACGGACAAGGGAATTGAACATGGCAATAAATCGTGGGTCACTTTACGGACAAGGGGAATTGAACATGGCAATAAATCGTGGGTCACTTTACGGACAAGGGGAATTTAACATGGGATTTTTTTTTTTTAAAAATTTTTAAAAAAAATTAAAAAAAGGGGTAGGCAATTCAAAGACTATCTCTTTTCGAGAAATATGGCTGGCCCTGAAAAGGGCCTTTGGGTTTTATGTTAATGTATTCATTAACATAAATGGCACCGCATTGGTCTTCTTCTTGTCCTTAGGCTGCGTCTTACTGTTGGTCCGTACATCAGCACTCTTTTCAGGCATCCTTGTCTTTCGACGTAGATCCTACGTATCCACAGGCTGGTGTTTGTCCTGTGGACAACGGTCCACTTGGATCGGACATACATGAGCAAGTCTGTCCGAAACATCATGGAAGACACAAGGGTGGATGACTCAACTGTAGTCCACATCTTGAAGCGACGAGAACAGGTGAATCAATGCATTGAACGGCGCTTATTTATAGGTACAGAAAGGATTGAAACGGATTGAGTTCATTCACCAATCCGAACACGCGTTACAGAATTCAGTCAGCTCGCATCCAATCCGAAGAGAGCAGTCTGTGACGTCACGTAGTCAATATAGATTCGCTAGCGCTTGTGTGCATTCAGTCTATGAGACAGTGATTCAACATGACGGAAACTCAGAAAACGATCCATTGGGGTGCACCAGCAGGGGAGACCGCCCAAGGGAACCCGGACTTACTTTCAGAAGAGGTGAATTGGGATTTTGTGGATTTTCTCTCCTCGCAAGAATTTGTTCCGGAACCTTCGTTACCTTCTTCATTACCGCAAGTGGAGAATTTTAGACAGAGACAGAAAGAAGAATTGGAGAAATTTATACAACGACAAAAGGAAGCGGAACAGGCTTTTCTCCTACAGCAACAGCAACAAGAAGAAGAGGTAAGAAAAAAACAACAGCAAGAAGAAGTAGCAGCAAAGAAACAAGAGGGTGAAAATCAAACGGTCACGGTACTGTTGGACATTTTAGCGGAGTTAAGAAGTCTGAAACAAATGTATCAGACTTCTTTATCACGACCGAAGAGAATACGACCTTCCCGAGCTAAACACGTCAACCCTGTGACTAAACCTACCGTACCACCCTTAGTGATTTCAACCCAATCATTATCATCATCATCAACATTACGCAGTCCAGAAGTAGGCCTTGGCCGTGGCAAAGGCATAAGGCAGTTAAAGTTGATTGCTTAAACTCACCCTTTCACCATGAAGAAAAAAGGCCCTTTTCAGGGCCACCCACATTTCTCGAAAAGAAATACAATTTCAATTTGCCAATAACTCAAAAAAAAAAAAAAAATAAACCCCACCCATTTTACCCTTATGGTACGTGTCTGTGTATGAGAGCGTCAGTGTACGTTCTTATTTTAAAATCATAACTCAAAGACACTTACCTTTTATCATTCATTTATTCTTTTCTCCATTTTTTTACAATCCAATTCACAACACAACACTTTAATAAAAAGTTCATTGACTTCTTCTTTTCTCCTTGTTTAGTCTCTCTGTTTTTTGAATTTCTTCACCGTCACACTCTTTTCCTCTTCTTCTTTCTCCTCGCTTTCTTCCCTTCTTCTTTTCTTCTCGTGTTTCTTTGCCTCATTTAAATAGAATTGTCTTTTTTCTTCCTCTTCTTCCTCTGAAGAATTACTCTCTTCTTCTGAAGAATTCCTCTTTTCTTCTGACTCCTCTTGTTTCTTTTTTGGGCAATCTGGAGACCAATGTCCTTTTTCTTTACAATAATAACAGGTATCTTGACTTTTGTCTTTTTTATCCCCTGTTTTTTTTCTTTTTTGACGGTCTGGACACTCTGAAGACCAATGCCCTTTCTTCTGACAGATATAGCAAGTATCTTGACTTTTATCTCTAAAGGAAGGAGAGTAGTCCGTAGGCTGGTCTGAAGAGAATTTTCTAATGACCCCTCGCAAAGCTCTGACGAAACGTTCCATCTGGTTAGTCTCTTCCATCGTTGTGCTCGGCTTGAGAGTGAAATGAATAGTGAAAGGACAAGACACACACCCTTTTATATACGCTGGTCTGCTATGACTATAAAGTAGTTTATGGTGTTTGAACTTGAGTCATTTGACTTTTTGCTTTCAAGATGAAACGATCCCATTCATTCGAGAAGAAAAAAGAAGAAGAAAGTAAGAGGCAGAAACGTGATCTCTCGCCTCGTACCAGGGCTGAAATCTTGGCACAAATTCATGCCAGTGATTTTGAAGAGGACATGAGTGAACCAGAATCCGAACCCTCTAAACCAAGTTCATCACCCTTTGTCAACCCTGAAAAGTACTATTCCATTCGAGAGACGGAAAAGCGCTCCTCTAGAAAATTTAGAACCACGGCTTACAAATACACGGTGAAGTTTAAAGATTTCAAGGCTGAAGTGCCGTTAGAGAAAGCAGAAGTGTTCATCACCGAGGTGTGGGATTCTTTGCTCACTGCACTCAAGCGACAATGTCAACCCAAAGAAGACGATCGCTTGAGACTTTCCATACAACACGACGGTTTGAAATCCCCTGTTTGGATCGAGTTTAGCACCCCTGCAGAATTGACTGCTTCCAAAGTCATGGACAAGATTCAACACGTACAACAATCTAATGATCAGTTTGACATCACCGATGGTAAAGCCACACTGGACATGACCCACGTCTCTCCTCCTCAAGGGACAGGACGCAAAAAGATGTTATTGGTGGACGACCTTCGCAACACCAAAAAGAGTCTCGTCCGAATTAACAACCCTCATGACCAGATGTGTTTAGCCCGTGCCATCGTGGTGGGACGAACCTATGCCAACAAGAACGACACGGTAGAATGGAAAAGAACCTGGGACACTATTCAACGTTCCGACCGAGCCAAACAACGAAACGAAGCAGAACTCCTGTTACAACAAGCCGGACTGCCCAAAGACACACCCTGTGGTATTCCTGAGATGCAAAAATTGCAAGATGCCCTAGCTCCACGATACACCTTGAAAGTGCACCCTCAAGAAGTGCGCGGACCTCTGTTGTTTCGAGGCCAAGATTTTAAGGACGGAAAATACATTCACCTTTATCATCACGATGACCATTTCGATACCATTACCAGTATCACTGGATTCCTGAGATACTGTTATTATTGTGAGAAATGTGACCATGGTTATAACAATCGAGAGCAACACAAGCATTGTGGATCGAAATGCTCAGGATGTTTGGCCTCTTCACCCTGTCTGAGCGAAGAACCAGTGCCTTGTTCCACTTGTCTGCGTACGTTTGTCAGCCCTACCTGTTACCAACAACATCTGAAAACGCAAGGTTCACAGAAGAAATGCGCTTGTCAACTCCTGAGATTGTGCCCTACGTGTGGACAAGGCATACGTACCAATAGTACCAAGGCACACGTATGTTCAGGAAAAAAGAAATGTCACATTTGTCATCACATCGTGGACTTGAAACACCAATGTTACGTGCAAAAATACCAACCCCCACCAGAGAAAGAGGACGGTCACAAGAAGAAAGGCAATTTCATCTTTTTCGATTTCGAATGCATGCAAGAAACCGGCATTCACATTCCTAATTTCTGCGTGGCTCATCGAGCGTGCGAGAAGTGCATTCAAGAACCTATCTTCAGTCATTGCCCTCGCTGCAGCAAGATTCCCGGAGGGCGTGAAAAAATCTTTCGGGGACCCAACACGTTAGCCGATTTTGCCCAATGGGTCTTAGACCCCGTCGACAAGACGTGGAGCCAAGAGGACATCGAACGTTACGGAGATTGTCATCGTCATGCCACGGTGATGGCTCACAATTTCTCCGGATACGATGGACAGTTTCTTCTCAGATATTATACGGAACAAGGCACCGAGCGTCCTAAAGTGACTTTGAACGGAGCCAAAATCATTTTCATGCGAGTGGGACAAGTACAGTTTAAAGATTCGATGAGCTATTTGGCCATGCCTTTGAGTCGAATGCCTAAAACGTTTGGAATGACAGAAATGGCTAAAGGGTACTTTCCACACTTTTTCAATACGGAAGCCAATCAACACGCCGTTCTACCCCATTTACCCGAGGCTCACTATTACGACCCCGACAACATGCGTACCGAACAACGAGAAGCTTTCTACGCTTGGTACCAGGCTCACGCCTCGGACCCTTTTGACTTTCAGGAAGAAATGCTAAAGTATTGTCGTTCCGACGTGGACATTTTACGGCGTTGCTGTGGAAAATTTCGAGAACTGTTCATGGAACACGGAGGGGTCGATCCTTTGAAAGAAGCTTGCACCATTGCCAAAGCGTGTTCCTTAGTGTATCGACAACGATTCATGCCTGAAAACACCGTGGCTGTCATCAGCCCTCAAACGACCCACTATGTCAAACGTCAATACTCGGTCAAAGCCTTACGCTGGTTACATTACTTGTGCGACAAGGAAGACAAGTGGATTCAGCATGCCCGCAACGGAGGGGGCGAAAAGACCATCGGAACGTATTCGGTCGATGGCTGGGACTTAGAAAACCCCAAGATCGTGTACGAGTTTAACGGTTGCTTATTTCACGGATGTCCCGTTTGTTACCCTGACCGTGGCACTAAAAATCAGTTTTTGCAACGAACCATGGAAGACTTGTACCAGGACACTTGTCAGCGACGCCTAAAGTTAGAACAGCAAGGATACCAAGTGGTGGAAATGTGGGAACACGAGTACGATCACCGTTTGAAAACCGATCCCGAGTTTAAACGTGCCGTGGAAAGTTACCAGTTCATGGACCCGCTGAACCCGAGGGATAGTTTGTACGGAGGAAGGACCAATGCCACCTGTTTGCTGTACCAAGCCGACGAAGAGAAAGGAGAAGAAATCAAATACTTGGATGTGTGTTCGCTGTATCCCTACGTGTGCAAATATTGTCGCTTTCCTGTAGGGCACCCACAATTGTTAACGGAACACATCGACCTGAAAAACATTCGACAATACGAAGGCTTGATCAAGTGTAAAGTTTTGCCTCCCACGAACCTATACCATCCCGTCTTACCTCACCATTGTCAAGGCAAACTGATGTTTCCCTTGTGCCGTACTTGTGCCGAAACGTGCAACCAAGACCAACCTTGCCATCACACCCAGGAAGAACGTGCCTTGACGGGAACCTGGGTCAGCGTAGAATTGTTCAAAGCTCTGGACATGGGATACCAACTGTTAGAAGTGTACGAAATTTGCCACTTTCCCAAGACACAACAATACCACAAGGGTGATCCCAGTCAGAAAGGCATTTTCGCAGACTACGTGGATGCCTTTTTGAAACTGAAGCAAGAAGCCAGCGGCTATCCTTCCTGGTGTCACACTCCCGAAGACCAAATACAATTCAAAGAGAAATACTATGAACAAGAAGGCATCACTTTAGACCACATCGAGAAAAACGAAGGCAGGCGATCGTTTGCCAAAGTGATGTTAAATTGCTTGTGGGGTAAAATGGCACAACGACCGTGTTTACCCAAGACGGAATATTTGACAGAACCTTCCCGCTACTTCCAGATGATTCACGACAAAACCAAATACATGAAACACGTGGACGTCGTTCGAGAGAATTTGATCTTGGTCAATTACGAAGAAGATCTGGACTTTGTACAAGACGACCCCTTTGGAAATGTCATCATTGCGGCTTACGTGACAGCCCATGCTCGCTTAAAATTGTACGAAGCTTTAGAACTGTTAGAAGAACGCGTCCTGTACTTTGACACGGACAGTTGCATTTACATCCATCACCCGATTCAACATCACCCTAACATCGAAGGAGACCGTTTAGGAGCCTGGACAGACGAACATCCCGACGACAAGATTCTAAGTTTCGTCAGTGGCGGTCCCAAAAATTACGGCTACGAATACCGGGACAAACAAGGAGAAGTGCACACGACGTGCAAAGTGAAAGGACTGACTCTGAATTATCGTACCAGTCGAGTGGTCAACTTTGGGGTATTGAAAGAAGCCTTGCAATCGGGAGAGGATGGAAACTTTAAAGTGACCACCTATCAACCGAACAAGATTGTACGTTTACCCACTCACCACATCGTCAGTCGACCCTTGGAAAAAGTCTATCAAATTGTATACCAGAAGCGAGTGCGACTTCCCAATCACTTTACGTTACCGTACGGTCACGTCGGTATAAAACATTGGTTGTAAGGGGATAGCCACCCACCAGAAAGATGACTTCGCCACAGCAAGAATCGAGTGAGAAACCCGATGAGAACTCCAAGTTCAAACCCTACCATTTTCCAGTCTTCTTACCTGACTATTGTGATTGTGCCCGTCGATTGGACACGTTTCAGAAATGGCCTACGGATAGGGAAGGATTACCTTCTTCGCATGTTTTAGCTAGAACAGGATTTGTCTACTTGGGACCTGAGTCAGGATTGGGATACGAGGTACAGTGTTTCGCTTGCGGACTGAAGTTACGAATGGATCTATGTATCTATAAAGATTCAGCTATTCTGGAACATACTCGATGGTCTCCTCACTGCCCTTACCTTTCTATGGCCTTTCCACCCATCACACTACGGTACAATGTTGACGGTACCTTAGAGACGGTACCTTCCGAAACAAGACATAAAAAACGTAAAAAAGGAAAGATGTACAAGCTGGAGACTGCATTGAGACTAGTATAAAAAGGGGCTATGGTCAAGATCGATAGTTCATTGTGACTACCAAGACCGAGCGAACAAGATGAATACTTTGAAAAAGACATCGTTCCAGTTTGGGGATTGTAAAAAAGTTGTATCTTCCTCTAGTGTGACTAATATTGGATGGATAAGACCCATGCATTGCGACGGAAAATGTCCGGAAGGAAACTGCGATTGTCCATGTGGTTACCATTGTAATTGCGTAACGGAGTTTGCAGACGAGTGCGATTGTGAGCCTTGCGATGGGACCGATGCTGTACCTTGTGACCTGAGCGATGCCGTAAAGCATCATGGGAACTTTAGTGCCCCTACCCCTGTCATGGAAAGTGATGCTGTGCGTGTCAAACCTGTGGGATGCGAAAGCGATGCTGCTCGTCCTCTTGGACATTTTACTGGGTTTCGTTTTAAAGGGAAATGTCGACCTTCACGTTTACCTCCCTACGGATGTCATCCAGCCCTGAGCAAACTCCTGCCCATGTCACTCAACCCTCATCGAAACGAACCTGTGAAAAACGAATATTCGTTTCCTGTGCGTTTGTCGGAATACTGCGACTTTGAAAATCGTCTTCAATCGTTCAAAGGAAAATGGCCAAAGTATCTGGGAGGACCGACCCCCGAAGAATTAGCCAGAGCCGGATTTTTCTACTTGGGCGAAGGAGATAAAGTCAAGTGTTTCAGTTGCGGTGTGTCACTTCACCACTGGGAACCGCAAGATTCGGCCTACGTAGAACATGCTCGATGGTCACCGAATTGTCATTACTTACCTTTAGTGGGACCGAGACATTGAAGTAACTTCTTACCATAATAATCTGTTCATGGATACTTTACAAGAGAACATTCGTGCTTTGCCTGTGGAGTTGAGAGAACGCATTTATCGAGAACTGGTCAAAATACAAGTGAAACGTAAAGAACAATTGCATCCGATACGTCACCGGTGTTTGAACCACTGGTACCTGAAGGCTATACAAGGACTGATTCAATTGAAAGTGTTCCATCGGACAGACATTGATCAACGATCCTCTAGTTTTAAAAAGGATTGGTTTGGTATGGACGATTCTACCTACATCATTGTAAACGTACTGCATCGAATTCCAGAGGAAGAGTTAACGAATTACCAACATCTTGAACACAATGTCAACTTAGTGAAAGAGGAAACTTCTGAACGAATTGTAATGTGTAGATTAGTGACTCAACGATTTAAATTCGACACTGAAGTGAAACCATGTTTGTGCAAAGAGTACATTTCTTGTGTCAGACCAAAGAGGATTTAGTATGACCTATTCATGGATACTTTGCTAGAGAACATTCGTGCTTTGCCTGTGGAGTTGAGAGAACGCATTTACCGAGAGCTGGTGAAAATACAAGTGAAACGTAAAGAACAATTGCATCCGTTACGTCACCAGATCTTTAACCACTGGTACCTGAATGGTATAAGAGAACTGATTCGTCAGAAATTGTTTCAGTGGTCAGACCTTGTTCAACACTTTGAGTTAGTGAATGATCGAAATGTTCATTATTTTGGTTACTTCGAGATTCACCTACAGCAATACATTGAGGAAGACAAGTTAAAGGATTATCAACATATTTTACGTGGAATCTACTTAGAGGAAGAGGAAACTTCTAAACGAACTCTGAAGTTTCGGTTACAGTATGCAAGATTTAGATTCCCTACTGGAGAACGAAGATCTCTGGCTAGAAAGTACGTGTATTGTTTCCGAAACAAAGAGACTATAAAAACAGGCTGCCATGCCACGACTTATGTCACATGTCATCCAACAGATTCCGTGGAAGGAACTCAATGACCATATTCAAACCGTGGATCATTACCATCGATTATTACAAGAACTGTATCCATTCAATTTTGGACGACAAGTGGTGTGTGTCTTAGTGACTTGTTTTCTGGGATTTCGTTTACCAGCCGATTCTTTGTGGACTCTTTACGATCAGTACTTACCACCTCCATGGCCTTAAATGGTCACGAAAAACTCCTTTTGCTCAAAGCCTTGCGTTTTCATCTGGATACTTCTCGACCTCTACGGGAAAAAAAGATTCGTCAACTTTTAGCTACCCAAGACGTGTATGACGATGTGTGTGTAGCTTGTGACTTACATCCCCATTGGACAGATGTCCGTGCCTGGAAAGAATGGGATTTTGAGGCTTGGACCCAAGAAGTGGCCCAGTATGCACGAGAGTTGTTCAA
Organism: Sinohyriopsis cumingii; assembly: GCA_028554795.2. NCBI lineage: Eukaryota > Metazoa > Mollusca > Bivalvia > Unionida > Unionidae > Sinohyriopsis > Sinohyriopsis cumingii. Next base: position 31,779,804 of record CM068827.1, read on the forward strand.
GGAAAAAAGTTACTTTTCAACCCGTGTTAGTGACGGTGCCAGAAGAACCCGTCACCCAGGACAGGACTGTCGTGGACAGACCTGAAAGACCCTTTCGGGAGGACACTTGTGTGACCTTACCCCCTGTTGAACTGGTTAGAACATTACCCAAAAGATGTGATTGTTGTACAGACACTTGTGTTTATTCCACGTTCATCGTTATCATGTGCCTTTTATCCTTGTACTTAAGCCTTTGGCTTTTATGTATTTTTGTCTTTCGTGTTCATATTTGAAACATTCAATAAACGTGTTCTGAAAAAAGTATATAAACTCTTGTCTTGTTTGTTTTTTTCGTGTCACAAGTGACATTTCTCACACCATGGCTACCTCTGCTGTCTCTGCTCCCTCTTCCTCTACTGTCAAAGTCATCGACGAACACTTAGATCGTGCCAGTTGGGAGGCTTTGTATCTTCGCCATCCCTTTAACATGCTCATTGCTGGACCTAGCGGTTCAGGCAAAACCGAATTCGTCAAACGTTTGATCGAACATAAACATCATTTGATCGATCGACCCCCTCAACGAATCGTGTGGTGTTACAAAGAGTGGCAATCGGCGTACAGCCTCTTGCGAGAAAGTCAAGGCGATTCCATCGTGTTTGTGGAAGGCATTCCTAAAGAAGACGACGGCATCGTCTCTGACTCCCGTCAAACCCATTTGGTCATTTTCGACGACATGTTAGGAGAAGACGAAGAAGAAATTAAACTGTGGTTCACGCGCAAAGGGCATCACCGTAATGCCAGTGTCGTTTACATCACCCAAAATTTGTTTCAACAAAGTAAAGCCCATCGCACCATCAGTCTCAATGCGCATTACGTGGTCTTGTTTAAAAGCCCTCGAGATAAATCGCAAGTGCAAGTCTTAGCCAAACAGTTAGGAACGCCTTGGCTGACTCAGGCGTACGACGATGCCACTCAAACACCACACGCCTATTTACTCGTCGATTTGAAACCTACGACTCCCGAGGATTTGCGATTTCGTACCCACTTGTTTCACCACTGGTGCCAAGACGGAGGGCCTGTCCTGTACACGTCTCCGTCCTCGACTTCATTTCAATCCCCATAAAAAAATCTATAAAAACCTCAGACCCTTTTTCGTCTGTCTCACTCTTAGTGCGAACATGACGTCCCTTCAGTCGCATATTCCCGTCAAATTGATTCGTGCCTTGTATGGCATCAGTCGAGAAAAAGATCCACAAACACGAGCCCGTGTCTTAGAAGCTAGTCTCAAAGAAGTCTTACGATGGTTCACGGTGACGGCACGTCAATTACTCCAAGGAATCATTCAGATTCCTCATCAAACCCAACGCTTTTTCGATCGAAACAAAGTCGCTTTGGTCCAACTGGCCGATCCCCGCATCGACACTCAAACCAAAAAACAAATCATTTTGAAACCTGGAGGGAGCGGTACTCTAGGAGGGGTCATCATTCGCTCACTCTTAAGATGGGATCCTAATGCCCCCAAAGTTATCCCTAAGACAAAAGTCCAACGAAGCCCCAAGAAGAAAAAGAAAAAGAACAAGTCCCCAAGAAGAACTTCTCCAGTGGCGGGACCCTCCTCTTACCAAACACCACCACCATCACCCCGGAAAAAGAAAAGAAGCCCCAAGAAAAAGAAACAGAGAAAAAGTCCTCAAAAAAAGAAAAGTCCACAGAAGAAAACTAGTCGCAAGAGAGGCACTTCGGCCAGGACGCAACCTTACACTCGCAAGCCACGACCTGCCACAACGTCTCCGGCAGCCTCACGTTTGTCCACTTCTCCGTTGATGTCACCAGGAACTGAAGAGTACTTGGAGACGTTGATTACACCAAGAACTTCTCCGTTGATGACCCCCAAAAGAACTTCCCCAGTGGCAGGACCTTCCAATTTAGCGGCAGTGGCTGCTGCTCACAAAGTACCTTCTCCCAAAATCAAAGTTCAAGAAAGATCGGGCATGTTACAAAGTTTACTGGATTTGTCCAAGCAAGAACTGGCTCGATTTAGTCCGTTACGTACCCCTGCACGACGTGTCATGCCTGTCCTCAAACTGATAAAACGTAAAGACAATCAGTGGCGACGCGTTCCAGTATAAAAAAGGCCTGTGACCGAGTAGGGTATCAGTGTTTTTAGGTGCTCCTAAAGACTCAAAGATGTCACCCTCCAGAAAACCCCAAGGAAAGAAAAGGAAAGGACTACCACCACGTTTAGCCAAACATGGGGACCTGTTATCTGTCCTGTCCAAAGCTTCTCCACCCCTACGAAAAAAACTCATTCAAACGGCCTCCAAAGAGGTCATCGATACCGTGTGCGAATGTTGTTTGAACGTTTTGAAAGGCACGATCCCTTTGTCCAAACACCAGAAACAATGCTTAGGCAAACATCGTCACGTTCTTCGGAAAATGGTTCAAAAGAAAATTCCCATTCGTCAAAAAAAGAAGATGTTGGTCCAACGTGGAGGCATTTTACCTCTCTTGTTAGGCCCCATACTGAAAGGAGTCTTGGGAACCATGTTGGGAGGACTGATGGGAGCAAGATAAAAAGGCCTTCGGAAGTCCCAAGATCTCAGAATTCACCCCTGACAACCCCATGGAAGGACGAAAACTAGCTTTAGTGCCTTACAAACGATGGATGGAATACCATCGGTGGCAAGAACAACGCACCCCGCATTTACCTCCCAATCCCAATTTGAGCGAGATGTCCCAGTTACAACACGAATTGCAATCCTTGATGGATCGCCAAGATTTGTCCGAAACAGAAAAATCGCAAAAGTACGGTCAACTCTTGCAACGACTGCAACTCTTTCACCAGAAAGCTTTAGACGAAACAGCTCTACCCACTTTGAAAGATTTTAAGACCTTGATGAAAAGTCCAGCACCATCACCAGTACCAGTACCAGTACCAGTACCCGTGACCAAGACAGAAAAAGGAAAAGAAGAAGAAGGGTTTCAAACTCCACCAGAAAAAGTACGCAAGTTAACAACACCACCTACCTCCAGAATTGGATGGATTAAAAAGATGATGGCCACCCCTTCTTCCTCACAAGAGAAAAAGAAAGTGAAGACAGAAGTGAAGACAGAAGTGAAACAAGAACCGATATCCCCTGCTCAGACATCCTCCTCCTCTTCGACACCTATTGCTGGCCGCACACGCAAAGCCTTGCAATCCAAGAAAATACCCCAAGAGAAAAAGAGTAGCCTCTTCCAAGAGTGGGTGCCTTATTAACACACCAATCAACACAAAAAAAAATGGAAAAAGTCTTAGCTAGCATTTACTACGATCCCTCGCATCCTGCAGGTTACGCAGGAGTTCAAAAATTGTATCGTGCTGCCAAAACGCGACTGAAAAGTCTCCGTTTACCTCAAGTGCAACGATGGTTACAAGAACAAGCTACCTACACTTTGCACAAACCCATTCGACGCAAGTTTGTCAGAAGTCGCACCCGAGTGGAAGGCATCGATCATCAATGGCAAGCCGATTTAGCCGATGTCTCTCATTTGGCCAGCTACAATCGTGGTTACAAATATTTGTTTTGTGTCATCGACGTCTTTTCCAAATTTGCCTGGGTCGTGCCCTTGACTTCCAAATCGAGCAGCGAGTTAGTACGAGCCCTGCAACGGGTGTTGAAACAAAGCGGTCGTCGCCCTCTTCGATGGCAAACGGACAAAGGCACCGAATTTCTGAACCAAGCTTTCCAAAAAGAATTAAAGAAACGTGACATTCATTTTTTTACCACCGAGAATCCCGAAACCAAAGCCAGCATCGTGGAACGTTTTCAACGCACTTTGAAAGAACGCATGTGGAAATATTTTACGCATCACCACACTCTGAAGTACATCGACATCTTACCGCACCTGGTGCAAGCGTACAACCAATCTTACCATCGAAGCATCGGACGTGCCCCGCAAGACGTGACTCCCGACAACGAAGTGATGGTGTTCGAGCGCCTGTTCGGTACGTCCCCGACGAGGGCTGTCCCCAAGAAAAGTGGAGAGTTGACCGTAGGAGATTGGGTGCGCATTGGCAAAACCAAACGCACTTTCGACAAAGGTTACTTACCTAACTGGACGACCGAATTGTTTCGCGTCACTGGACGAGTGCATGGCCGTCATCCTGCCGTCTATAAATTGGAAGACATGAACGGAGAAGTACTCAAAGGAACGTTTTATTTGCCCGAGTTACAACGTGTCACCAAAAAAGAAGACGACGTGTACGACATCGAAAGCATTCTCGAACGCAGAACCCGTAAAGTGGGCAAACGACGTGTCAAAGAAGTCAAAGTACGTTGGAAAGGATATCCACCCAGTTTCGATTCTTGGATCGACGCTTCGCAAGTCATCGACTATAAAAAGAAGAAGTGACCATCATGCCCTTTCACACATCAGACGCAGCTACGTCGACCAGTCCTTCTTCCCCTAGTTCTTCTGTGCAAGATTTACAAAAACAACCCTTGTGGGTGTGGTGTGGAGAACGTGTGCCTAAAACGCAAATCGTCTTTTTCTGCCAAATCTTCGTGGTGTATTGTGTCATCGGGGCAGCCATTGCCAATTTGAGTTTGCAACAAGGAGACAAACAATTGTGGACCATTTTATTGAGCAGTTGCATCGGTTACCTGCTTCCTAATCCCTCCCTGAAATTCTCTTCCAACGGGAACCTTGTGTCCAGTGCCAGTGTCAGTCACCAGTCCAACCACAATCAGAACCCTATTTTGGGCGGAGACACGCCTCTGACACCCACTAACCCCTCGGACAGCCACAGAACTCTAGAATTATGAGTCACCAAAACCAATTTTACTTAACCTTACCCAGTGACAGTTCCATGGAGGTGTTTCCCAACAACACGTTGTGCTGTTACACGGCCAAATTACCTCAAGCCATCCCCTTAGATCACGAAGCCCATTGGGAAGTGGCTTTAGTGGAAATGATTCACCCGACCCAAGTCCACAATGTCCTTAACAATCAAAATACTTTTAAGGTGGAAGTTCATGACGAGCAATTGCAAGAGTACTTGGATAAGAATGTCAAATATGACAATAAAACCTATGATGACAAAACTAAAACGACCACCTACAACTTGTTCATTCTCCCAGGCTATTATTTCAGTGGTCATCATTTGGTCAGCGCCATAGCCTCCAGGTTTAATGGTGTGTTTGGGGAAGTTTTTAAGAAGGACAATTTCAGGAACAAAAGTGTCACCATGGAGTACCACAAAGTAGCTCGTCGCTTCTTGATGAAATTTGAGCGAAGTAAAATCGTGTCCATTCAATTTTGTCCCGAATTGTTTGACATGTTGGGCGGTGACATGGAGCTGAGGAAGAACTTAGAACGAAAAATACCACCCGAATTACCAGTCATTTTCGACAACGTGACTTTTGGCCAGTATTTTCGTACCCCGGTAGAACTGAACCAAGGACTGAATTTGATGTTCGTGTACTCCGATGTGGTGGAATACAACGTGGTGGGACACACCTCCGTACCGTTACTGCGTGTCATTCCTTTCAAAGTGGATTCTGCCACAAACGCTGACGAGGAAGGTGGAAACACTTATCACGTCCACCGCGAATTTGTCCATCCTCACTATTTGCCGGTCACTAAGTCGTATTTGGACACGGTCAACATTACTATAAAAGGAGATTTGGGACAAAATATTCCATTCACCAACAAAGGAAAAGTCACGGTGAAACTCCATTTTCGAAAACGGTTCTCTCACGACTCGTAAGTAAGTCATGTATCCAGTGTACCAAGGGGTGGCTCGACAGCGAGGACACGGTTTAGGAGACATGTTAAAATCGGCCTTTCGTTCGGTGGCCCCAGTGTTGAAACCGATGGTGACACGAGGATTGCACGCCTTGAAAGATGCGGCACTGACGCAAGGCAAAGAATTTCTCCAAAATGTCATCATCGACAAACAGAACCCTAAAGAAGCCTTCATGAGGGCAGGCAAAAATGTCTTGCTGCAAACAGGCAAAGACATTTTAGGCCGACGAGACACACCTATAAATGCCCTGCAGGCTACCGAGTCAAGCATTCAGCAAGGACAAGGCAGAAAGAGACGACGAAGAAGAAAACACCCTTTCACCAGATTTCAAGCGAGAAAGGCCAAGAAAAGAAGAACCGTTCGAGACTTAGACGTTTTCGATTATTGAAACACAGCAACAACAAAAAATGATGCACCGAGAGTCTTGCGCTTGTTCCAAGACGGAACTGGATCTGTTTGCCATGCCCCCCACCATGATGAACATGCAAGAATCCCAATGGGTGGAATTTAATCCCATCTCCTCATTGACCGATTCCGCTCCCATCGAGTTTGAAATCAAAGGACAGCCCGAAGATTACATCGATCTGAATAGCAGTTACTTGTACTTGAAAGTCCAAGTTCTAGATAAGGATGGTGGTGCAGTAGAAGACACTGAGAATATAGCTCCCGTCAACAATTTCATGCATTCCTTGTTCAGCTCAGTGGACTTGTACTTGAATAACAAACTAGTCAGCAGTAGCATGGATACTTACCCTTACCGTGCCTACCTGGAAAATCTCTTGACGTACGGAACAGATGCCAAGGATACTCATCTCAATGCTTGTGTGCTGTGGGAACCTGACGAAGCGAACGAGTTCGACACATTAAAAAAAGACAATAACGGCTTTGAGGAAAGACAAAAGAAAATCCTAGGTGGAAAGAGTTTAGAACTGATGGATCGTTTGCATTTGGACATGTGGTTGCAAGAGAAATATTTGCTGAACGGTGTCAATGTGCGCCTGAGACTGAATCGCAGCAGTGCCGCTTTCCATTTGTTGGCTGATCCTGATAAGACTGGCATTCCTAAAAGCACAATCCTACAAGCCAGACTCTACGTACGACGCGTGGAAGTGTTACCCAAAGTGGCAAACGACATCAGTCAAACGTTGAGCAGAACGACTGCCAAGTATCCCATCCGACGTGTGGAAGTGAAAACGTTCACCATTTCTGCTGGACTGCAATCCATAACCGAAGATCATCTGTTTCAAGGACAGTTACCCAAACGTTTGATCCTTGGTATGGTCTCGAATGCAGCCTTCAACGGAGCCTTCAATCGAAATCCTTTCAACTTTCATCACTTCGACGTAAAGAAAATCGAAGTCAGTCGTGATGGCAAGACCTTGTGTACCCGACCTTTCGAACCTGACTTTAGTGACAAGAACAAAAATTACTTGAGATCGTACTTGTCCCTGTACGAAGCCACCGGACAGTTAGGAACCAACACCACTCACGGCATTACGTACGACGAATATGACAAAGGCTATGCTTTGTGGGCTTTCGATTTCACTCCAGACCAAGGCAGCGACGAGGGACATTTCCACCCTATAAAATCTGGCCAGATTCGTGTGGAACTTCAGTTTGCAAAGCCACTGGACCAGACAGTGAACGTCATCCTGTATGCAGAATTCGATAATACCATAGAAATCAACAGTTTGAGAGAAGTCATTCTAGATTATTAGAAAGCCATGGAAGACTGTTATCCCTCTTTACCTAGTGGAGAAAGTTTGGAGATGGAGTGTGAGGAGATTGTGGAAGAAGAAGTGATCATGATGAAGTCGAGATGGCCAGAACAAGAAGCCCATTTAGTCTCCTGTTTTGCCAAACACTTGGTCGACAAAATAACGGAATTGATCAAGAAAAATTGCTATGGATGTCAAAACGATCATCCCAGTCAAATTCAACACGATAAATGCCTGATGTTGAGTCAAGAAGAAAAATTGGACGAGTATCTGGACGAAGCTTGGAGCCTCATCTCGAACGAAGACGTGTTGCACCAGTGGTATAAAGACTTGCGTGAACATTCTTGTCCAGCATTAACCACTCAAGAGATCCATCGTATCGAAGCTCTCCTGAATCAGAGTGAGGAAACAGAACGAATAACCGTTTATTCGTCAGACATTTTCAAGCAAAAAGTCAGGATCGAATTGACGACGTATTATTACCTGTGAAGAAGAAGAAAACAAACACAAAACAATGGATACCTGGGAACTTTATTACCTTTTGAACCACAGTTCGTATACGTCTTCTTGGAATCCTGTCGTCTGTGCTAAAGATGAACTCCCTCATCGCAAACCTAAAGACCATCAAGCTTACGTGATCAACACGGACGATAGTCATCTCCCAGGAACCCACTGGGTAGCCGTCTACTTTCCTCAAGAAGGCTGTGTGGAATATTTCGATTCGTACGGATTGCCCCCTTTGGAAGACGATATCATTGACTTTATGAGAAGAAATGCTCAAACCACCCGATTCAATAACGTGAAATTACAAGGCACAGATTCCTTGGTGTGTGGACAATATTGTGTGTATTTTCTGCATCATCGCAGCCTGGGCTATTCCTTAGAACATTTAGTGACTCATTTCGATCCTCGTTCTTCTGCTAGAAACGATGTGAAAGTAGATCGATGGTTTTGTGACCATTATGCTTATCTTTTGTCTCAAGCTAGGAAACGTAGTGTCCATCAATGGCCTAATGATTTCCAACAGTGGAAATCACAATTTCATTCACAACGTTGTCAGCCTTGTTTAAAGTAGATTGTAGATTGAGAAAAAAAATGTTTGTGATTTGAAGAAAAATTGTTTGATGTTATAGTGTTGGATTATTGTTAAAAATGTTGTTAGTTAGTGTTAAGTGATTTTTGAATAAAAAATGTTGTGTTTTGAAAAAAAATGACTTTGTGGTTTGTTTAGCTAGAAGAATGTTGGATTGATGCTCTTTCATTTCTTACTATCCCTCTCATGAACGTTGCGGCTCGAAAACCGTGTGGGGGATGTTTTCCTTCACGTCCGCGCTTTCACTTTAAGAACCGGGTTGTTCCCAGTCTAGCCATCCATCGTCGACTCGTCCTCCTAAGAAGATGTGCTCCAAACTAGCTAAGCTCAACGAAGCCTACGTGAATCTGCATAGGGTCAGACACAGTCTGATACCGAAGCCAGAAGAAATAGAGAATGTGAGAATGTTAAAAATCACTGAAGACCTGATAGAAGAGCTCTTCAGAGAAGAAATGAACAGGGAAAAAGAAGAATGGACAGAGAAGTACAGACTTCAGAGACAGCAGCAACAGCAGCAACAGCAGCAGCAACAACAGCAGCAGCAACCTGAAGCTGACAGAGGCTTTGTAGATTGTCGTATCGACACCAAAGAGTTCTTCTTCTCTTTCCGAAGAAGCAGACCTATCGCCAGAAAGTCTATCCTCAGAGGACATCGCATTCTTAGAAACTAAAAAAGAATGCCATAGCAAAACAAAAAAACAGCCCTTTTCAGGGCTACCCAATACTCTAGAAAAGAAATAACTATTAATTTGCCAATGTGTGTAGGTAGAGTAGTGTGAAAATAAACACTAACTCTTTATTAATAGTGGAAGTGTATGTGTTTGAGTGTTTGTGTTTGTAAGTGATAAAGTAGGTTGGTGTGGATAGTAGATTAAAATGATGTTTGTTTTTGGAGTTGTTTGAGGTGTATATTAGGGGTTAGATTGGATTGCTTTGAGTATGTGGATAGTCTATTGAAGTGATGGGTAGCATAAAAAAGTGAGAGAGTGTTTCTTTTAGGTCCGCGCGTTGTTGTTGTTTCTTGGTCATGATCTAGGTAAGGTGAATTTTATGTTTTAGGGGGATGTTTTCCTTCACGTTCGCGCTTTCAGTATAAATTGAAACTCGTTGGGCAGTCGAGCTACCCTTGTTGATTGATCAACACCAAAAATGAACACGAGACTGGAGAAACTGTTGGAACTTCATGTGCATCTGGAATATGCCAGGCGCATATTAAATGAACTGGCCGCTGAAGCCATTGTCGAGGAGGGAAGGATAAGAGAGGAGGAAAGAAGAAAAAAAGAAGAGGAGGAGAGAAGATATAAAGAAGAGGAGGAGGAGGAAAAGGAGAGAAGAAAAAATTTCAGAATCCCAGAGAGTGAAAATTGGGATTCTGAAGCGACATATCCTGCCTCTGCTCTCTCCCCCCAAAAGGTAAAAAGTAACTGGGGGATAAGATGTGTATGTGGCGCCAGGCCTGGAAGGTGCCACCATTAACCAGGTGCCCATGAAGTTCCAAACAAAACAGCCCTTTTCAGGGCTACCCAATACTCTAGAAAAGAAATAACTATTAATTTGCCAATGTATGTAGGTAGAGTAGTGTGAAAATAAACACTAACTCTTTATTAATAGTGGAAGTGTATGTGTTTGTGTGTTTGTAAGAGCTCAGGTATGTTGGTGTGAATAGTAGATTATGGGTTTCTTAGCAAATGTGGAGAGTATAGTTAGGGTTATATTATATGAAATGAGAAAAGTGGGATGTTTTCCTTCACGTCCGCGCGTTGTTGGGTCATGATCTAGGTAAGATCCATTTTATGTTTTAGGGGGATGTTTTCCTTCACGTTCGCGCTTTTCGTATAAGAACCCACAGTATTCGTTGTTCAAACCATTCTGCAAAGAATACAAAGAAGATGGCGTCAAACCAAATGGACAAATTGCAAACCTTGCAAGACGTTTTAGACAACTTAGGAATAATGGAACAGATGCTATTAAGACTGGTTGAAGACCATTATTCCTATAGTCCCCATCGTGTGAAGATGGAAATTAATAACTTAAGGAAAGCAAAGGACAAGATTAGTGGTGTCATGAAAGAGATCAAGGAGGAGAAGGAGGATGAAGAGGAAAGAATAAGAATACGTAATTGGAACGAAAAAATTGAAAAAGAAGAAGAAAATGAAAAGAAGAAGAAAGAGGAGGAAGAGAAGAAAGAAGAGGAGAAGAAAAAAAAGAAAGAGAAGAAGAGTGTAGGAGATAAAATAAGAACTTGGTGGAGGAAAAGAAGAAATTAGAAGAAAACCCAAAGGCCCTTTTCAGGGCCAGCCATATTTCTCGAAAAGAGATAGTCTTTGAATTGCCTACCCCTTTTTTTAATTTTTTTTTTTAAATTTTAAAAAAAAAAAAATCCCATGTTAAATTCCCCTTGTCCGTAAAGTGACCCACGATTTATTGCCATGTTCAATTCCCCTTGTCCGTAAAGTGACCCACGATTTATTGCCATGTTCAATTCCCTTGTCCGTAAAGTGACCCACGATTTATTGCCATGTTCAATTCCCTTGTCCGTAAAGTGACCCACGATTTATTGCCATGTTAAATTCCCTTGTCCGTAAAGTGACCCACGATTTTTCTCCATGTTAAATTTCCCTTGTCCGTAAAGTGACCCAGGGGTGTTTTTAATGCTAATTCCCATTGTCCGTAAAGCGCCCCCATTCACTACTAACAGAAGATCTGTGTTTTATTCCCAGTGTTTCCAGTTGTGGCAGCAGTTTGCAGAAGCCAACATGTAGATCGTTGATGAACAACAAAGGCACACTAAAGACTGACATTATTCATTAAAACAAAACGCATGTAACCGTTATATCTGGTTTTAAGAAAGGATTACACATGAGTATAGACTTCACGTGATAATGGATTACACAAGGTAAATGATGTAACTTGGATAATGTGCACCATGGTACAAAACTGCAAATCAATTGATGCGAACAAATAGGTACTCACAAACTGTATATTTATTTCATTTCAGATGCTCATGTAAACATTTGAATCAGTTAGCCAATCGTTTCTATTTTTGGCATCAAAAATATGTTGTTGTTGTTGTTGTGGGGTTTAACGCCATTTTTCAGCACACGATAGGCTATGCTTGGCGGCCAGTATTAATGGTGGAGGAAGAACCCGGGAAACCCCCAGGAAGAACCAACGACCAACGAGAAGCTACTGGCAAGCTTTCTCACATACCCACATTGGCCAATCAAAAAATATATTTGAAAGAGCCTCATATCATGATGAAGAGTGAGATGGCAAATTGTACAGTGTATATGTTCGCACTGAGTTTGCTGGAGACAAAATATGAAACATACTTCCTACATCAGTATTCTGTGTCTAACTTTTCTGTACAAAAAGACCTAGAATAAAAAAACCGCTACGCAGTGATTAAAATGTTTTCGTAATATATGCAGAACAAATGACTATTATAACTGCCTAAAGCAAAGATTTAATCAAAATTATCTTCAAATTTGTGTTTTTATTTGTTTGTTTGTTTGTTTTTTGTTTTTCTCGATTTGTGTTGTTGGTTGTTTGTTTGTTTTTTTGGGGTGGGGGTTCCTTTATCCAATTTACCCTGAAGTCCAAAAAGTGAAAAGGACCGAGCTGGGTTAGCGGTCTTTTGAAAGATTGAAATCTGAAACATAGCCGTTCTGCATACTCTAGAACTCAAATTACACCCATCCGTAATACACCACAGTAAATGACGTGATATACTCTAGAACTCAAATTACACACATCCGTAATACACCACAGTAAATGACATGATATACTCTAGAACTCAAATTACACCCATCCGTAATAACACCACAGTAAATGACATGACATAATCTAGAACTCAAAATACACCCTTCCGTAATACACCACAGTAAATGACACGACATACTCTAGAACTCAAATTACATCCACCCGTAATACACCACAGTAAATGACATGACATACTTTAGAACTCAAATTACACCCATCCGTAATACACCACAGTAAATGACATGACATACTCTAGAATTCAAATTACACCCATCCGTAATACACCACAGTAAATGACATGACATACTCTAGAATTCAGATTACACCCATCCGTAACACACCACAGTAAATGAAATGACATACTCCAGAACTCAAATTACACCCATCCGTAATACACCACAGTAAATGACATGACATACTCTAGAACTCAAATTACACCCACCCGTAATACACCACAGTGAATGACATGACATACTCTAGAACTCAAATTACACCTATCCGTAGTACATCACAGTAAATGACATGACATACTCTAGAATTCAAATTACACCCATCCGTAATACACCACAGTAAATGACATGACATACTCTAGAATTCAGATTACACCCATCCGTAATACACCACAGTAAATGAAATGACATACTCCAGAACTCAAATTACACCCATCCGTAATACACCACAGTAAATGACATGACATACTCTAGAACTCAAATTACACCCACCCGTAATACACCACAGTAAATGACATGACATACTCTAGAACTCAAATTACACCCATCCGTAATACACCACAGTAAATAACATGACATACTCTATAACTCAAATTACACCCATCCGTAACACACCACAGTAAATGAAATGACATACTCCAGAACTCAAATTACACTCATCCGTAATACACCACAGTAAATGACATGACATACTCTAGAACTCAAATTACACCCACCCGTAATACACCACAGTGAATTACATGGCAATTTCGTTTCAAATACCTCAGATATACGGGTTCTCTTTATAAATGACTAGCATAACAACCGAGAAAAACGTAGGAAATTATTTATTTAAAAAATCAGACCCTGCGCAATGGAAGAAAGTGTAGAGAGGACCCTTTATAGTTCTATTGTTAATATGATAAAATAAATCTATCTAGTATTCACTAATTTCCTCAACAGCCTAATTGCTCCAGTAATGTATTCATTATTATTTTCGTTCTACACACAAATATGAGTTATCTGGTAAATTTGTTATGATATTCAATATTGTTTAATGTTCACCTATCCTTACAGAGAATGTATAAATATAAAAGTACGAATAGTTCAGAAATCTCAATAATTCAGCTTCTGTCGTAACACTAGTAGTAACGGAGCTATTCCAGGACATTTCGGGTGATTCGTGTTTATACATATCGCGCCAATAATGTACAAAATTTAGGCAGATTCATGTCATAATATTTTGTATGATCGTCATCGACGACACCTGCAGAGAAAATGTAAACATTTGGATGTCGTTTATATCGTTTTTCGTATCCCGGTCTCTGATTACGACCGTTTAGTCAAAATCAGCTTGCTTCCTATTATTTGTTAACATTGTTTTCTTTTGTGAAATTTTGTTGCATAAGATTTACGTGGTAAGAAAACTGTACAGGTATAACATAAAAATGCAGAAAATTCAAACTTACAGATGTGTGTAAAGGTTCATGAACGTCCGTAAATGGCTTTTGATGCAAAAATCCGAATAACGGAAAATGGATTTGTTACTTTTAGTCCATAGAATTACTCTCTCTCTCTCTCTCTCTCTCTCTCTCTCTCTCTCTCTCTCTCATATAGATGATTAAGATCGCAATGATATATTTTTGTGTGCTTGAGATATATACGGATTTTACTGGAATAAATATACTTTACCTACAATTACTAAATTAATCATCATTACGGTGATTTGTGTAAAGAGTTCCTAAACCAATCTACAATATAAAATATAAAAAAAAAGTTGGACTGGTATCTTTGCTGTTCATGAATCCAAACAAGATTTACAGGCCGTAAAAGTGATTGTCAGTAGCAAATATTTTAAACAAAAATGATACAAAATGGTATGTCATTGCAACACATTTTGTTACCATAGGAAATAGGTTAGGAATTCAGTTTACAAAATGTCAAACACTGTATGGTTTAAAGACAGTTTGCCGATATTTCATCGCAAAATCGCGAAAATAAATAAATCTTAATATGTTTATTCATTGAGATTCATTCCGAATATCTTCCGTAAATGTGAACAAGAGTTTTATTCTTTTCACGTGCCTTTCCTTTGAAGCATAAAAACGATTTGATTTTGTTAACTTTTCATCAATTAGTATATAGGTTATATCTAGTTCAGATCGCGATTGTTACGGACGTTACAAAATTTGGTCCATGATTTCGTCTCTTCATTTTAAACATTTTGAAAGATATATTTTTCAGTGTAGATGTAATTATAAATCATCGAAGGCAGAGTTAATAGTATCAACTTATAAATTTGTGGGAATGTTGGGTATTTCTTTGACATTTATATGTCAGAGAGGCATTTTGATTTCTTCGTAAATATTTTTAATGTGACAAATATTATTCTTGGTAAATGGCTGAGTACAAATAGTAGTAGTGGTAGTTGTAGTAGTACTAGTATAGTAGTAGCAGCAGCAGCAGCCTTAGTAAAAGTAGTGCCAAGAGGATACAAGATACAAGAAATTTCATTTAACATTGACGATCTAGGTAAAATATAGTCCAA
The DNA here is from genome assembly GCA_028554795.2 of Sinohyriopsis cumingii. Lineage (NCBI taxonomy): Eukaryota > Metazoa > Mollusca > Bivalvia > Unionida > Unionidae > Sinohyriopsis > Sinohyriopsis cumingii. Next base: position 31,794,904 of record CM068827.1, read on the forward strand.
TAAATCAAATTCCCAAATTTGTTGATACTGACAGACGATGTGTGGGTCTGATGTCACCTGTTTACTAAATGAAGCAATTTTGATGCGTGCAAGTAGTTTCGGAACACACCAGCGTACAGATTAGACACTTACCGGTATTTGGTTAGAGCCATATCTAGCGCGGAATTCAAAATGGCCAAAGGATAGAGGATTGTACTATTCCACATGGATTTACAAGTCGCCAAAAACACGTAATTTTATCCGGAAATAGTATGTACATATCGCCAAAGATCCCTTCAACCGACGGTAGCTCAACAGCCTTAAGAAATACCGTTAGGGGACGCTCACTAGTTATTATGCACTTTGAGAGAGTGACGTATGTAAGGTGAAGTTGTTTGCATTTAAAACATGCACAACGGAGAGAATGTTGGCATACCTCTGTGCTGCTCTAATGTAATGTGGATGATATTTCTCTGGATATTGTACTTTTGGAAATTGTACATGATCTAAACACACTGCTAACAAAAATGACTGCTCCCTTGTGCTAAAAAAATCAGCCTGAATTAGTCTAAAGTACACTATCCGTAACAGCTATTAAAATAGGGATAATGAATTTTGCCAGTCTAGACAATACCAGCTACTGAAAGTGCAATAAATAAATTACCAAATATATAAAATGTAAAAAGGTTATCAGCTCTTTTTTATAGAATTTACCTCTGATGTTCAGGAAGTGAAAATGACCAAGTGGAGCTAGCACTTATTTGAAAGGTGCACATCTGGAGTAAGGCCAAGCTGTATACTCTATAACCCATATTACATCCATCAATCATACACCAAAATAAAGGGAATTAATGGTTCTTTGAACTGTACCTAAGATATACAAGATCTATTTTAAATAGCCAGTATAACCAGTGAGGAAATCTTGGGAAATTCTTTTTCTTTAAAATTCTAACCCTATGCAAAATATAAAATTGCAGAGCGCCACCTTAAGTATATCAAATTTACACCTAGACTAGAGTGTCTGCGGAATTTTTTCAGATTTTAATGAATAGGCGATATCAGCCCCTAAAACGCCAGTCAATATCATTATAGTTGTGGGGCTGATTTATTGGCCATGGTAAAATACATAAAACACTTGCTCTGTACGAGCTATCTTACCGACACGAAGATGTGATTCTTGAATGGTCTTTACATATATTCTTTGGTTTCGTAAGTTATTTATCGTTAATAATAATAATAATAATAATAATAATAATCAGTACTATGCTTATTTCTTATGGTAGTGATCAAGATGCGTCACGTGCTCGCATGACTAGTCATTCGGATGAGCAAGTGGTGGGACGAAAGAGAGCAACGTTCATTATGGAGAAAAATTTTGTCGAAAATAATTAATAATAGCGGTGCTTTAATTGACAAAAATATGATAAATCCATTGTTCAGAAGAAAAAAATCATCAGAAATGCAGTTCAAACATTTTCAGTTATTTCCTGTTAAAAATTTATTTCTTTCATGGTAAAATGTTTGAGCATTCGTATCACAACATCTCATCGTCTTTGTGCCCACATCTGTAGAGACACAGCATGTAGGCTTTGATGTCTTTTTTTTTTTTTATTTGCAACTGTCATGCTTATATTGTTTGCTTTGTAGCTCTTTTAGTTGTAGTAATGTAAGTTTCTTTGTTCATGCTAAAATTAGAAACGGCATCTCTGACACTAATACATATTACCCTTCAATCAATGTTTTATAAACCAGTCTACCGGGCGCGGATTTCAAATATGGCGACGTCAGCATCGCTTTTTGAGGCGTTGGATACGAAGAATTTTGAGTATGCCCTTAAACATTATTGGCTCAAAGCAAGATCCCTTCATTCCTAGTTTATTCAGACACATTATAGATCATGTCTAAATACTCAGATCCAAAATCTGACAATCTTGGTTTAAAAAATATGCTTGCATCCGACTGGGGCTGAGGTTTCTATCCACAAATTTACAAACGAGTTCTTCGTTAGATTTTTTATTTTTTTGGTTTACTTCTTTTCCGTGTCCCGATTGTACCATTATTATAATACAGATAACGTCCAGGAGAAAAGTAAATACTTACTTCAAACAATTTCACAAATGATAGAATCGTGGATTAATCAACATCTGACAAATATTCACATATCGACCGGCGTTATATACAATCTGAATCATTTGTGTTTTAGCCTGACTATAGATGCTTCCCGATGAGGTCACTAGCAGACGATATTCTGCCCATTTTATCTGGACGACGGGCAACCTGGCAGTTTCTTCTATATGCGATTACCAAAATTTACCATTTTTAACAAGGCACACTGAAGCAAGGTCAACTTATAAATCACAAATATAGGTGCTAACAGAAAGCCTGATTTGCGTTCTGTTTATGTATGTAAATGTCGTAAAAGTATCTAGAGATTCAATGAATTTATTTCAACTTCCAAACCATATAAAGTCAATGATTAATCTGCCAGATGACCACAAATATGGCGGCTGATGACGTCATTCGGGAACTATCTATACCTTAGGTGTATGCAGTCTCCTCGGCCACTAAAATTCTATTCACTGTTAACTCATAAAAATGCAACTTCATCGCATACATGTCATTGCTTGGTATTCAGTTTTGGCATTGTAAACTAGGCCTACTGTACTGTATCGTAATCTGTATGTCATATGCGTTCACTGCCAACTATTTTAGTAACAGGTGCCGACTTTTAGATTTTGATTGCACATACCTTTAAATGGCAATTTATTAGCTTTATCTTCATCCATATTCCTATGGAAGATCATTATTAACTCTAGGGATAACCAATGATTTTACAAATTTTTAACTTCAGAAAAAAAAAGTTGCACCTTGCAAATTTACCCATAATACAATGCCAAAAATGAAGTATTTTGGGTATCATACTTTCAGTTTGATTTTGGCATATTGTCAAAGTTTACCTGTACAACTTCTTTTCAAAACCATTAAAAATATCTTGTTCCAAAATTCTGATAACATTTTTCCTCCTATACATTGCTCCATGTGGAATATTTGTTACTTCTTATCATTCCTTTTAAGTTATTTAAGTAAAAAAAAAATATTCTGTATCACAGTCACAAGAATTTTAAAACAAATTACATCACCCCCATTTATAAACATAAAACAAACAAATAATACTTTATTATGTCCTACACTCGATAACTGCCTGCATTCATTGCTCAACAAACATGCCCCAGCCACCAAGTGCAGATTATCAATTCAGAAGAGTTCTCCATGGTATAGCAGTGTTAGGGACCAGCTTTGCACTGCTAAAAGAGACTGCCATAAAGCTGAGAGGCTTTGGCTTTCCACCAGACTCACTATTCATAAGCAAATCTAAGAAGAAGAACATCACAAACATAGTCCATGCAGCGAAATCAGCCCACTACAGTACTAAGATCATGGAAAGTTCCAGCTGCAAAGAGCTCTTCAAGATTACTAACAAACTAATGTCAAGGAACAGATGTACACCACTTCCAACTACCTTCTCTCTAGTCGACCTTCCGGACATGTTTGCAAATTTCTTCCGTGACAAAGTACATACCATTAAAGATAAGCTTGACCCCACAATTTCAATTGACTCGTCATCACTATACAGTTGGGATACAGAATTTCAGTGGCAGACATGAGCAACATTTGAACCTGTCTCCTTGGATTTACATAGCTGCCAACCCTCACGAATTTGGTGTGAATTTCACGACTTTTTCAGCGATTCATGGATTCACACTGCAAGCCAAAAATTCACGAATTCTCCAGTCCTCAATTATTTTAAATCTTTAATAAAATAACCAATTTCCCGTTAAGCGCTGGTCATGATATTCGCAGTTGCTGAAACAGTCCGGTACTGCTGGTCGCGATATTAGATCTGCAGCCGATTAGTACAGATGGCCTGGTAGCAAGCATTTTAGCCTATTTTAATCTATATGTATAAGAGTAGTTTTACAAATGCTTTTGAGAGAAACTGGGGCCTAACCGGAATTTTGCTCCGCGCATGCATCACCAACACTGATTTGAGTTACGGTTCAGCATCGCATGTACGATTTTGAAAATGTCTTCACCACCAAGGAAAAAGAAATGTATTACTCAAAAATTGAATATATCAAAAATTGGCCGTGCATTCTGCCATTAAATATTGATATTCATCATGCTTTTTGCACTCAGTGTGCCCTCGCAGAGACGATGTAAGGAAGTACGTCGGTTGCAAAAAACACGTAGAAGTTGGGAAAATTAAGAATTCGCAGATTTCACCTCTGGAATATTTTAAACAATTGGCAGAAGATATGCAGGCTACCAACACTGAAGCATTATTTGTGAGTTTTCTTGTCGAACACAATCTACCTTTGTCAGCCGGAGACCATGCTAAACATTTGTTCTGACAAATGTTGCCGGACTCGAAAATCGATTCCAGATTTTCCTGTGGAAGGACCAAAAGTGCTGCAGCTCCTGTGCATTCCTCACAGCAATAGTGCAAGCGAAAGTGTATTTTCTCTAGTGAGGAAAAATAAGACTTTAGGGCCTCCTTAGCTGCAGAAAATTTGTCAGTAATTTTAGTCCCCAAGATCAAGCAGCCGGCAAGAAGTCTGAACTGTTTAGAAAACAAATTTATGATCAGGCAGTTGAGGAAGTTCAAGTCTGCCACAGTATCATGTCTTGATAAATAAATATTTCTGCTTATATGTAGTGTTTTAGTTTTATATTGCGAACTTGATATAGTGTAGTATTGACGGTCAGAGTGGATGGAGTTATTGTCATGGTATTTTTCACGAATTCTTGTCCAAATTCACGACTTTTTATCCCTATTTTCACTAATTGTGAGCCTGGAAGGTTGGCAGCTATGGATTTAGTACATACAATCATGATGAAGAGTGCATCAAAGTCATGTGAACTTGATCCAGTTCCAACATCATTGCTGCTTGAGTGCTTAGATCCAGTATTGCCTTCTCTTACTGATGTTATTAATACCTCTCTCTCATCTGGAGAATTCCCATCATTTTTCAAAACTGCCATTGTAAAGCCTCTGGTGAAGAAACCAACACTTGACCATAACAATTTAAAGAACTACCACCCAGTTTCTAATCTCCCATTCATATAAAAAAATCTTAGAAAAGGTTTTTCTGTCCCAGCTTGTATCTCATCTAAATTCAAACAGTCTTTTTAACAATGTACAATCTGCATATCACCCTTGCCACAGTACTGAAACTACTCTTCTAAAAGTAGTTAATGACATTCTCTCTGCTTTGGATAGCTGAAAGATTACAGTCCTCACCCTCCTTGATTTATCTGCAGCATTTGACACAATAGACCATGATATATCATCCTCCTTGATTTTTCTGACGCAATAGACTATGACAGATTACTTCACCATCTCCAGCATGTATTTGGTATTCATGATACAGCCTTACTGTGGTTCAAGTCCTACTTGGTCAACAGGACACAAATTGTATCTGGAAATGGAATACACTCCAGCCCAGTTAATCTATGTTGTGTTCCACAGGGGTCTGTTATTGGACCTGTTCTCTTCATTCTCTACATTCAGCCGCTCTCAAGTGTCATAGATCATCAGCCAGTGTCTCACCAATTGTACGCTGATGACACCCAAATATACAAATCTAGCCACCCAACTGAAGTTGATGCTACTATCCAAGGTGTAGAGAGGTGCATTTCTGATGTGAAATTATGGATGACATATAACAAGCTGCAGAAGAATGATGATAAAAGTGAGGCCATTCTGATCACAACACAAAGACTTTCTCATTCACATCCTTTACCTCAAATAATAAATATCAGCAACACCAACATTAAATTCACACAGTCATTACAAAACCTACTTGTTACTCTGGACAGTACTCTCACATTGCACCAACATGTCATGAACATATGCAAGGCTGCATATCTTAAGCTGAGACACATCAGCTCCATTCGCAAATATCTTTCAGTTGATGCCACTAAAATACTTGTGTGTTCATTTGTACTTTCAAGACTGGACTATTGTAACTCAATTCTGTCTGGTTCATCTCAACATCTACTCCAGAAACTTCAAAACGTTCAAAACACAGCTGCTCTGATCATACTTAGGGTACCACAATCAGAGCACACCTCCCCGCTGCTCTGTACTTTACACTGGCTATCCATTCAATCCAGAATCAAACACAAAATTTGTTCTCTGTGCTACGTTTCATTGACGGACTCTGGTCCAACATACCTATCCGACCTCACCCATGTGTACACACCAGCAAGATACTTATGCTCCTCTTCTGACAGTCGTATACTCATTATTCACACTATGAAAATGAAGTCATATGGACAACATTCTTTTGCATACCAAGGCCCAGCAATGTGTAATGAATTGCCCACTGAACTTAGACACAAAGACAGTGATCCCATTCAAGAGTGTTCTTAAAACTTGCTTATTTCAACTGCAAGAACAAACTTAAAGACCTAATAATGTTTCCTACCATAAATATTTTCAGCATGTGTTTTATGTTTTCTAATTTTATGGTGTTTATTTTTTGTAATCGTATCATTATATATTTTCTTTTTTTATGTTATAGGAGTTTAATGTTGCAAAGCGCTTAGAGCTTCTAAAGATTAGGCGCTATACAAGATTATTATTATTATTATTATTATTTGGTTTTATTGCTTACACACAGCAAACAATAATTACTTAATCGTTTCTTTCAAAAAGAGTTTAATTTCAGTATTCAAAGAATATTTTCAGTATTAGAAATTCTATTAATGAAAAGCACTAGTTTCTTGGTAGATCTTGCACTGAATGCCTTACTAACATATAAATGCTGGAAAAATTTATACCTATGTGATGAATTTATGAAATGTTCACAAGTTGAAAAAAACAAAACTTTTGTTTTTTTTGTTTATTTTGATTTTGGAGGTTCATAATGGGAGAATAGTTATGTACCAGTTTAAATAAATAATTATTACTCTGTCTTATTGTGGTTTCAAATTCAACTTGAACTTTTGATGGAACATGTTTTACCATAACTGATATACCCTTTCCGAGTATTTTGCCCTCTTCAGTAAAAGTTTCCATAATTTGCATCCATCAGCCAATTAAAATATAAAAATGAAAATATCAGGAAAATAAGGAGACAACTTAATGCTGAAAGAAGAGACTGGGGAGAAACACAACACGTGATTTACATGGATGCAGCCGTACTGAAATAAGCACTTCCAGTTTTGTCTCTGCATCACCCCATATACAGTGTTCAACTAATAACTGCTTATTCCCAGAAATCAATTCATATTTCATCAAGTGATCTTAATTTATGTACAACATTTAGTAAAATAATGGGACCCCGAGTGGTCTAAAGCGGTCTCCATTATGGTTCACTGCCATGTCACCACTGTCTGTGTGGGTTCGAGTCTCAGATTCGGCCAATGTGGGTATGTGAGAAAGCTTGCCAGTAGCTTCTTGTGGGTCGGTGGTTCTTTCCGGAGTTTTCCCAGGTTCTTCCTCCACCATTAACACTGGCCGCCATGTAAGCCTATCGTGTGCTGAAAAATGGCATTAAACCCTACAACAACAACAACAGTAAAATAATATGACTCATCAATATACCTGGAGTATGACTAATTGTATAATTATTGAATATCTTAACTGATTTAAGAAAATAATGCTTCAGCCTCAGAATCAAGAATGGATCAAAGGTATAGTTAAGAGTCATGTCTCTAGTATTATCATTGGTAGTTATTTTTTCTATCCAGTTACAAGTTTTGATACAAAAGAAGGTAGAAGAATGTGGCTGTTTACGCATAAATTATGCCCTGAAAATTGGCACCTGGAAATATTTGATGCTAAGATTAGTGTCCCCCGATTTGTTCTTGCTATTAACATGCCTTGATAAACACATACAGCAAAACTGTTAAATTATGTTGACATTTTTGGACGAGGTCAGCCTAAAGGTGTGATCCAGTGCAAATTGGATTGAATGTTACTTAATGTGATGTCACAATGAAAGCTATGCAAGTTGAAAATAGAATTCATACTACCCTATATAATATCATGACAATTAGTTCCGATGTGATCTTTTGTTTGGTTCCAGGCCACCATGGTAAATGTCCATAGCTATATATAAAAAATTGTGTGGAAGTTTCTTCATGACAGTTACAGACTTTGTTTAAATTATATTAGTACTATATTTTAGGACAACAATTAATATTTAATTTACGATGAGTAATGTGCCTGTGTGACTGCATTGACATACACTATAACAAATGATGGACCTTTTAAGTTCATGTGATCCAAAATAAAGTAATATAAATAACTCTTGCCTATGCTTTATGCATTTAATCGGGCCATATTTTTGGTATCATTTAAAAGCTAAATAGGTTGCATTTTGATTGCAGAAGCTTTAGGAAAGCTAATTTTAATTTTAAAGGCCACGTCCATGTTTTGGACATCAGAATAAAGTTCTGTCCTCAGAATAACTGCTTTTCCATCATAAATTTAAAATATGCCCTAGTTGCCCTATTTTATGCACTGCTTAATCTTATATTAAATAAAATCATATTTTAGCTAAAGCTAAAGCTAAATAAATTTCTATTTATTGCACAAGATTTAGGAAAGCTAATTTTAATATTGAGGGCTATAGGAAGGTTTAAACTCGAGTAAAAATTTCTGTCTTTTATATGATCTGTACAGCTTTTCTGTTGCAACTGTCAGTTATGTACCAGTTGTTCTAGACTGCTCCGGAGGCCTACTGGTTAGAGCGTCCACCTCAGAAGCTGAAGGTCGTGGGTTCAATCCCTGGCCATGTCATACCAATGACTTACAAAAATGGTACTAACAGCTGCCTCGCTTTGTGCTCAGCATTAAGAGGTTTGTGTTAGGACTGGTCGGCCTGATGTCAGGATAATGTGACTGGTAGGGGATAAATTAGTTTTCAGAAATCTTATTCTGACCAGCCAGTTCAGTTTTGTTTAGCATGAAACCAGAAATACTCATATTTAGTTAGGTCTGATAGAAAATGTGACACCAAAGTGTTCAACTTTTTTCCCATTTTACAGTTAATGAATTTACTTTCACAAGCTTGTTTTCGTTACTTACCAGGTGAGCCATATCGAGCCAACTTGGGTCCTTTGTATATTTTTTATTTTCTCTTTTTCATTTCAGATTGGCTTATGAGTGTCTTAAAAATGGAGCAGATCCAAATTTTGTTATACCTGAGAAAGGTGTATCACCAATGCACATTGCTGCTGGACTTGGAGTGCATGCCACTGCATTGTTACTCCAGTATGGGGGAGATCCAAATGTCAGGTTTTGTATTTCCTTCATACTAACAAAGGAAAAAAATTGTTTATGTATTTATCAACCACTTTAAAGCATGTCATATTTCACATGATACAAATAGAGCATCTTAAATGTGTAATAATTTAATATTGAATTTATTAAACAAATTAAATAATGTAATGTCAAGTCTAGCAAATGCTGAATATTATTCAATGCATTTGATGAATTTAATATTAAATCATTACCTTCTGAGATTTTGTTTATCACACATTTTACGGAGAAAGAAGAAGAAATAATCTTTTTCATTCTGGCTCAGATGCTGCACCTTTCATTTGGTATATGTAGAAAAAAACAGTCATAGACTTTTGTTGAATTATTGATGTGCAGTTCTATAAAGAATAACATTTAAAAGTTGATTTTTTTTTTAAAGTTAAAATTCAATAAGCAACTGTCCTTCAAAATCAATTGAACATTTGGCATCGGCAACGCCATTTTTCAAAACTGAATCTTTAATGAAAATTCCTGTTTGATGTCACATAGTTGAATTGTGTTAGGTTAGACAAGCCATATACATTGATTTCTATGAGAATGATCACAATATTTCCATCTAAAGTGTGTCAGTTCATGCAAAGGGATGATTACTAGATGCAGAAATATTTTATATACTGTAAGGTATTGGTGACCAGAAAATATTTGCATTATTTGATTTGAAACAGTAGACAGACAAATAGTGGGTGAGTGGGGGTGGTGGAATGTAACATGGACCCTATCCCCATGACAATTGTAGTTTAAACATTTTAACTTTTAGGAGTAAAAAAGCTCACCTCTGTTTAGAGAACAATGTGGACATATGCCAGAATCCCAACTGGCAAATTTTATTTAGTTGCATCATGGAAAATATTAGCTCATTGGATCTATTTTACAGCATTAAAATGCTGTGTTTGGTTAATTTTCTGTCATTTGGGATTCCTGCATATGTCCATATTGTTCTCTAAACAGAGATAAGCTTATTTACTCCTAAAAGTTAACGTTTAAACCACACATGTCATAGGGTGGGGTCCATGATACAGTTCTCCCACCCACCCATTAACCACTGACAAATACACTTGGTTTTATTTATAGAGAGTCTGTCATGCCTGCCATAATATGATGTGTTATACTTTTCACTACCACTCCCCCTGACATGATCATGTTTCAAACAACAGAAGCCAAATCCATCACCTCCTTGACATTTCAGAATTTAATTTCACAATATGATATTGTTAAAAGTTGATTTCTTTCACTCCAAGTAACAAGACCATAATATTTATGATTGTAGGTCATCTGATGGGACAACACCAGTACATGTTGCTGCTGTCTGGGGAGAGGAGAACTGTTTGAAACTTCTTTTGGCCAATGGTGGAGACCCCTGTATCACTGATGAGGTATTGGTTGTAATCCTTTATTGCTGTTTGTTTGACATTCACATCTGTTTGTCATCATAACAGTTTCAATAAAATCAGTTGTCAGTGTTTTTCAAAAAGAAAATGTCAGTTATTTGGTAACATGCGGTGTTTGTCCATTACTTTTGGCAATAATTCAACCATGAAGCTATACTACACTAGCAGCCAATTGTGACTTTGCAGTGCAACTCAAAAAACAAGAGGGTAAACCTGAAGAAGAAAAAAATTTATCTAATTTTTTTTGTTTTTCTTGACATGAATTTCCATCTGAAATATTTTATTGCAATTTCTATTTTTGGTGGTTACTAATGCTAACATGACTTAGTTTTGGTGAGTGTGATATTTGCCACACTTTGCCAGTGTGATATTTGGTACAAGCTTTGACTTTATCCTTCTGACAGCACTGTAATCAGAAGTGTGCAAATGGAGGTAAGCACTGACCTTTTCACCTTGATTGAGAAGTAATTAACTCTGTCTATTGATTCAGTTCATGTTGTGAACCTCACACTTTCTATTGTATAACAATAAGTCTTTACTGGAGTAGCTGACTTAGAGAAACTTGCAGTTTTTATTGATGTTTTATAAACATGCAAGTCCATTAGACTTGAATCCTTAATAATGAATGAGTCCTGGCAGAATTTTATAAGAGAGGACATTGGACTTGGAGAACTTTTTAATCCCTGGGGATCTATCAAGTTCAAAAGAAAACACTGCTCACTCATGATATTCAGTAACCCACATGCCCACAAAGCAGGAAATATTGTCTCTTTAAAAACATATTCATGCCATCAAGACAGTTTGATGTGGTTAAAACAATTCTACATTCCCTTGGAGAAAAAACAAAAGGCAGATTTGAATTTTTCATAACAGAAGCTTGTTCAAATTTAATTCAGTTTAACTGTTACTCTGATACATTCTTGAAAATTGACACTGGCTTACCCCAAAAGATCTTATCTTCTCTGGCACATTTTGCTCTTCAATACAACACAGTAAACTGTGCTATCGTTCAAATCATATACAATTTTATCAGTTTTATTGGGTTTTTTGGTGATGCAAACTGGATGGGCACTCATGGTCATACTTTTATAAAACATCTCAATCTAAGTATTCATTTTAACACTTTATTTCTCTGCAAGGCTTTAATGAAATTAAATTTGAAAATAGTTTTTCTGTTATATGACTGAAAATGACTACCCTGTTGTGAAATGCACACTCCAGTTTTCAGTAAAGTCTTACATTGGGCTGAGATAAGTACTTTCTTCTTCAAATATATTACCCTATCATAATACCTTAGGAAAACTACTGCAATTTTGCAAATCCAGCACTACCAAGAAAAAACTGTTTTGCTAAAGAACTCAGAGTTATCTGCCTACCTAGGTGGCAGTTAGACATAGTGATCACTCCTTAATACAGGGATTGGCGTCATGTTCCATGAAATCTTTCAGTTACTACCTGCACTTATCCTATGTAGCATGCTCTCTACAAAGGCCTCACAATCCAAGCATTTTGGGGGTTTTCTTCCTTAGAGCAAGTTGAAGAAGATAGATTTTAAACCTTTCTGTTCCTTCTTCAACAATAAAGTTTCTGACTTTTAAGTGATATCACTTTGCCATTGTTGTACCTTTAGATATCTGCTGGTGGGGCTATTTTTCGCCATGCATCTAATATTTGTGAGAAGTATTTATTGATGATGTCGTTAACTGACTTTCTTAGTTCTTCACTGTTAAATTCTGGTATTATGAATTTTGTTAATTCTGTTTCAGTTATTTTGTAACAATTGAGAAACAGTCATCTAAGATTCTTAATATAGGGTTTTGTAAAAAAAAAGTCATCGTATCTAATCACTGTGTCAATGATAGCTTTGGTAATATATTTAAGATCTGATGTAATCTGGTTTAGATGTTGTATCGTTTCAATAATTTGTTATTTTATGTCATTATTGTAATATTGTGCAATATTGGAAAATAAATTTTGTAGGTCACCAAATGCACATGCATGCTCAAGTTTAATTATATCGAAAGATGATTTGATAAATTCTTCATCGATGCTTGCTGGTATATTATTGTCATATTTATATATATGATCCTGCTTGTTGGGAAGTAATTCACCATCAGAAGCATACAATTTTAAGACAGAGGACTTGAATGGATATTTTTTTCGATATATGGAAGCTTCAAAACTATTATTTTATGCATGGAGAATTCAGCTTGTTGTGGTTCTGGTGGTCCTTGATAAACAGGTGTTACTTCAGGCCATCCTAATACACTTCGGATCGATAAAGAATATATATCAACAGTGTATTATAGCTAGTTTATTTCTATCACAGCTGATAATGTTGGTTCATGAATAGTGATAGCTATTTTGGATTCTTTTTCTGTGATAGATTTGTTTATGCATTGGAATTCGTTGTTGATTTGTTCGATCTAATAACTGCCTGTAGGTATGCTCACAACTTGCAAGTCTGGTGTTCCATCTGTTTTATTTTTATACGCAAATACCAGTGAATTATTTGCTTGCAACCCACCAAATGATTTTGATCAAATATTTGGGCAACTGTCATATACTCATAATTGTGCTAGTGCTATTTCTTTCACTGGAATCGCAGTTAGAAAGTTGATGCTAAACTCAGGATTGGTTGAGCTTGCTGCTATCATTATGATTTTTTACGGAGTTGTATTAGTGACAAATTGTTGCAGTAATTCTTGTAATGATAACATTATTTATAACCCCTGATTTTAAATCAGGATTCCCAAAGGTACATTTGTACCTTCATGGTAAATCTGAATCATTTCTGTGAATTTCTGATCTGATATTATTCCATCACTAAGACCTGATGATATTAATGAAGATAATTTGGAGTATGCTAGCGTTGATGTATGCAATGTTATTGTATAATCATGGAGTTTATATTTCCTACACGTAGATACTTTTTTGCTATAATATTAAGAATGACAGTAATTGTTGTTGCAGCTGAAACACAAATTGTTATAACAGCTGGTGATGTCATTGTTATAGTTGATAACAGTAGATGCCGAATACACAGTTATGTCAACAGCAATTACATGTCTGTGATGTTTTTTTTTACTTTTACTGTATACCCATCAGCTATATTTTTCAGTTTGGTTTGCTGCTCACATACTTGATTGTATTTGTAATGTTGAATGTTGATTGGGGAGTTCATTATGTTTTAAGTATGTGGAAGTTTTAGCGACTAATTCAAGACCCCAATAGTACAACAAACCTATAAAAAAAATCTTTGGGTTCCACCACGAATGTTCCCTCATCGATTTGCTCCAACATCACCAACCTATATCCAAAGGATCCAATTAGTAGATAATGCTGTGAAATTGTGGTAGATATTGTAAATGTTGTAGTACCGAGTACTGAGAACCTGTATATACCAGTAACCTCAGCATGATATTTGATGAATTAATTGAGTGGTATCCATAATACTGATCCAGACGCTACCACCCTGTCCTTATACTACACTCTCAATCATTTTTTTTTATATCAGAGTTTAATACTGATAAATGTTGGCTTTTCAAAGAAATCATCAATGATTCTATTTATTTTTTTTGCGAAAATTTAAAATCGATTGTACATAATTAGAGTATTCAGACCTTAATGTGGTCATTCCATAATTGATTGTAATTAATGAGTTCATCATCGGAATGTTGCTATCATTGATGTATTTCTTCATTGCAGTGTCATCGCTTGATTCTGGTTCTCCAAGACCAGTAATTTTATTATTATCCATATTGAGAGAACCAGTCACTGTATCACTTGCGGTTAGTAAATGATCATTGATCTCAGTTCTGATCGTGTTGTTGTTGCTGCCTATGTATCATTTTGCTGCTTCCAATTCATCGTCTGATTTTGGGTCTCACATTAATAATTGTATTTTTACTGATGTTGAGATTACCATACCTAATATCTCCAATTCTTCCAATGCATCCAGTAATCTCTCCCATGAGTGACAAGACTGATTCCTCAGAGTTTTTAATTTTACTGTTTTTAGTAAGTTATCTTCGGTTGCATCTGGAACCCGCAGAATAATATCTGTCAACGGGATATTGCTCATCTTTAATTGTTCTTGTGTATCCTAAATAGCAACAACCTCATTTTGGTCCACATTTGCTAGACTCAAAAGATTAGCTAGCAAGTTCATCCTTGACCTCGTCAAGAGTTGCATAGTTAGATAAGTTTCCTTGCTGAGTTTAACTCAGGTGAGAAAATCTTCCGTAAATATCTACCATTATACTTGAAGATCGGTTTAAAATGATGGTGGGCAGCTATTCTGTCCACTTGTATACTCGTGCACGACTTTATGAGTTGGTATTGTTGATGATGACACAGCGTCAAGTACAGTAAGAACTTCATGGCCACATATTGACAGATCTTTAATTGTTTGTGTTGGTAATGTTGAATACCAGATGGGAGTATTTTGAAGATGAGTGCTTTACACTCCGCCAACATATTTTAAAAATTCTTCTGGTGGTGCCAACCCATACGAATAAAAATAAACAACTCCCCATGGATCAATCACGTATGAATGCCAATGACTACCTTTTCCAGAGCTTCTATCGAGATTAATGATACTGGTTTCAACACGGTTTGGTTGTTTTGGTAATCGGTCACTCATAAAAACACCTGAAGTCTTTTATGTTTAATTTTTAGCAGCATCAAGTAAATCAAAATTGGACATAGGAAGAATCAGCAAAGTGTCCCGGGAAGTCTCAGACATTTTCTGTACCACGAGTAGGGGGTTCCTGATAGTCTTAGACGCTTTCCCTGTTTTTTTAAAGTCTTTATTCTGTGACCTGTTGCTTTCTTTAGTGCCATCCCAGCAGCAGTTCCAACAGCACCAAGTGCAGCTGCTTTTGAACAGCTGGGGCTGCTGCGGCTATTTACGCTGGTATAGCTGCAAGAAATGGAAATATACCACCTGTCTTGGCTGTGTCTTAAATGTCACCTGCACAAAGATTAAGTCTAATGCCAGTCTTTCATTGTTTGGCATCATTGAAATGCCTGAGTTGACATTCAGCCAGTGATAGTTTATTCGGACCACCTTCAATTTGTTCTTTTTTCAGTGATGTTTTTATTCCACAGTTCTCCTTTGATACTGATTGTAGCTTTTTAATCTGACCAGGGGTCAGAGTAACACCAACATGATGGTATGACATTATAATATCATAAGTGATTAATTTACATATTTTCTACTGGGGCATCAGTGGCTCTCATTCGTCCACCAGCACCTTCAAGTAGCATTGATTTGTCTGAGAGTATAACATTAATTGCTCTATGATTAGTTATAACTTCTCTTGCCACAAGAGCTGGAAAGTGTATATCAATGGCTGTCTAATAAATCAAGATGTTCCAGTGAAAAGTAATTTTTTGGATGCAGAATTGTAAAATCTCGTGATATTTGTTGACCAGTATCGGTATTTTGATGACATTCCGTGAGTGTCATCAAATGATGATGTGCACGTACTACATGATAATGATCAAAATTCAATAATATATCTTCAGATGGTTCTTGATGCCCAATTATTCTTAATGAACCTCGGTAACACCAAGTTTGTCAAATATCATTATACTTGTGCAACATCTTGGAAAGAACTAATATATGTTGCAGTGCAGAAACACCTTGCTGTGATGATATATGCCATGTGAATAAACCATTAGTGGTACTTTGAATATTATCTGTGGTCATCGTCAACCATGATAATGTTGATTTACCACCCGAGTTCATAAAAGAAAGTAACTGTTCTTCAGTGAGTGATGGTATCATTATTGGCATCCACAATGAAAGTTAGCCAGCAGCAACAACAGCAGCAGGCTGCTACATTGCATCGTTGTCATCACTCTTTTGCCCAAAGATATCTGACAGTGGAATTGCACATGAAAATCTTCTGCTTCCATTCTTTAGCATTGATTGACGTGCTGCAAATCTGGATTAACACCATGAACCACCGGCCACACATCAGCATCAGTGTTGTTGGAATTGTTTCTTGGCCATCTTATATTACACTGTGTGTTGCTAGAGTGGTTAGTAGTATCCTTCATAAACATCAGTTGACGGACCAGCTGATCTTCAGTAATCATGGGAATATCTTGCTAGACCCAATATCAACGTTGACATCTTTCTGAATTGATTTAATATTTCTTCCATCGATGATATATGTAGAACTGTCGAACAGTGCCATAATGCCATTATTAACAAAACCAACACTAATATCAGCTCCATGTTCATTACTATCTGTTTTTAAATTTTCACCTTCTACTTCAATAAATCTTCAGCGGATAAGAAAAATCTGCTTGTATCCTGAACTTAGAGCTCAATATGTCCACGCTGATTTGGCTGTCATGCGTCATAAGAATAATATTGAAATCACGCACAGATTCATCTTTGAATGTTGGTTCGTCCATGTCAAATGCGGGATCAGATACACGTTTGAACATTCATTATAATTGTTACCTCAGTCATACAGTGTCTACCACCACTAGAATGAACTTTGTCCGGTTTCACATAGTGTCTCTAGACATGTCCTGTTTACGACGCCCAGCTTAGTGCCTCAGTACCCAAGAATCCTGTCTCATGAATCCAGTTTACAGTAAGGAAGTAATGGTATCTAACTCAGGAGGTGCTGCAGGTATAGTAGGCCACCATCCCTGACATTTTTCTCCAGCTGCCTTGTCAGCTTCAATACCTTTATCCAGATGATGAAAACTTGTTCTTAATTCCTTCATCATTATTAGATCTTACTATGATGCATGAAGACCAGCCTTATGGGCATTGATTGAAGAAGTTTCCTACCTGCTGTCATTGAAGTTCTGTCCATCCTCTACAAGTACTGCTTGGTCTTCTGTTCCAGCATCAGTTGATTATTACCTAAAGGAAGAATCTACTTTCCATTGCTTCAACAGTCTGGCAGAGTTGCTGACATTTTGCGTTGATTACAGATGCCTTCCCTTGAACTTCATTTAGTGGTTCTATACCAGTTTTAAATTTGGATGCCCAGCTACTGGTGCATAATGTTATGGCCATGTGCTCGATGTTGGATCTGGTATCTATGCTGATCTTTCAACAGGCAGAATACATCTTACTTTCTTCCACAATGAATCACACAGGAACAAGATTCAGTGCTTTCTCTCTCCACCTTTCTTAAAGACCATGATAAGGCCAAGCTACACTAAGTAACCTTTATCATGTAATCTCTTTAATGATCAGATTGACCAAGTCCAAAAACATGCCTCCAAGGACACCAATTTCCATCCCTCACAGTCACAGCAGCAGCAGAGGAGCTTGCAAGGCAGTCAAGAAAAGTTCACAGGGATATCTATATGGCACAGGCCACTAGGAATCAGTCCTACTGAATTTATAACAATCAAAAACCAGTTCTCCCAAAGAAAAGTGGGCAAGAGGCAGAGATGGGGGAAATCATTTTTACCAGTGTTTTTCTCTTCAAGACCCTCAGTATTTAAAATGATGTCATCTTCACGCTGTCCTTATCACAGATCCTTGAAGGGGGAAGGCACCAATCCTTCACTGCCAAAATGGAAAAGATTTACCATGATGACCTGACAAATTGTTTCTGAGGGACTCAGTATCCCTTTCAGTGTACTCCCTGCTTTTTCCTGGGTTTCTTCAGCTACAGATGTGGCACTTAATGCCAGGGCATCGACCTAAGTGCACTTAATCAACTCATATGTGCCCCTTGATGGAATGCCATGATGGGTTCTAAATAGCATCCAATCAGTGTGGACCTGGAAGAGATATGGTTTCATGTCCCTACTCAACATTGCTTCCAGGAAGTCCCTATGATTCATCTATAAGGACTAGGGCATTCTACAAAAAAAACAGCAGGCAAGTTCTATCTTGGAGCAAGATATTATATCCCTAGTTGCTCTCCTTGTTAACCTCAGTTTCCTTGTCAGCAAGGACATCTCCGACCTCATACCATATCAAAACTTTGGCCATCTATGTCTGGAGTTCAACACTCAAAATTAAATGATTATGTCTCCCTCAGGAATTAGCATTAAAATAGTACAATGGTGACTTGCTTGTTTATATGGGAAAATACACCTGCCATCATATTGCAGGCTGGCTAAACGTATTAGTGGACTTGTCATGGAAGAATCAACTAATATAAAACAATGGTCTCTTCATCTCTAGATCTTAACTCAATATGTGCCCAATGGGATCGACCAGTGACAAAACTATTTGCGAGAAGGTGGAAAGCTGAACTCTCAACCCTTGCCTCACCAGTCCTGGATCCAAAGGCCTGGGTACTTGATCATCATACTATAGATTGAAATGTGGTTTTCAATGTAATACAGAAAGCATGAGAATCATAGTGTTGCCCCATCCTGATTGCTCCACTCAAATGGGAATAACACTGGATCAATGACCTTACCAATCTCATAACAGAATCTACAGGAAATGAAGTATTTACCTCATCTCATCTGCTCAAGCAACCAACCACAAGGGAGATTACACCTCTTCTAACCACTCACAAATGCAAACAACAACATATCAACACAAACATTTGTCCTCGATAAATTGGGTTATTCATTCCACATATCGGAAAATAACCTTGCACAAATGAATTTGCTTTGCATCTCAGTTCACAAAGTTTGCAATTGCTTTCAAGCAAAGCTGTTCTCTAACTGTTACTATCCATGCCATTGGATGGCGATTGAAGTTCACTTCTCCATTTAACCTTTTTTAAAAGGCTAAACTTGATCTGGCGGGAGGGAAAAATTTTCCTGTTTCAAAGCCGCTTCCTGACATGGATTCAGTTCTCCAGTCAGGTTATCTAGATGCTGTCTCACACACTTTGGGGGATGGGAGATGGTTTCTCCATGGTAAGGAAATGTATATTTTGTTCAAAAATACTTACCTAAACATAATACACATACACCCTACTGGCTTCCCCGCAGTTGCATCCTTATGGAGTGAGTGCCTTCTTCATTACCAACTGAAGAATTCACAGGATGTGGCAACAATCCATGTATCAAGGGGAGATTACTCTGACACCTCTTCAGCTAAAAACTTGTAGCCTTTAGGGCATGATTTGCAAAGTTTTATTTGTTATACAAAGGTATTATGATTGGATAAATATTATCCAAGAAACATTTTACTTGAAAAAAAAATTGGTTTATATCATGTTATGTAATTTTTATTTTTAGGGTCGCTACATACAACAGGGTCTTTTATCGTAATTTGGATACCTTAATTCAGACTAAAATTTAACAAATATTTACTTAGACTTGGGGTAGAAATAAAGACTAAAATTTAACAAATATTTACTTAGACTTGGGGTAGAAATAAAGTATTTTCAGAAATACCATACAGTATTCCAAACTAATTTGTATCAATGCATTGATTTCAAAAGACTCGAAGTATGATTTCTAATTTTGTGTTTTGAGTCTGAGTTTATTTTTGGTGCTTCATAACTATGGAGCCAAAAAACTGAAAGATCTTTTTTAAAATAAAAAAAACAAATTCAGGAAAAAGACTGCTAAATTCAATCTTAAAGTCACATCTTATGCTCAGATGTCTTCAGAATGCAAGTCATTGTCAAAACAGGGATTTCGCTTTCAGGTTGTTTGTAACTGAATTCCAGTAAGTTATCAACTACATTTTTGAATATTATTCAGGATGGATTGAACTCACTTGACCTGGCTGGAAATCCAGAAATCTACAACCTTTTGAGGAGATACATAGCGCTGCTGTCTCTCAACAAGGATCACACGTTGACACCAAAATACATATATACAAGTAAATTCTGCTTCTTAGATTTCTTTTCTTGTCATTGTAGTTTTGAAGAGAAAGGGACATGTTGCCATCATAAATGTACATTTCACCAAACAGAATAGTGACTTCTAATAGAAGTCAGTTAACTCTGCCATACCTTAGGTTAGATAAAGTTGCTTATGAAGATTTGGCAGTTGCAGCTCCAAAACGTCTGCAACGATTTAGTAAACATGAAACAATAAACCCTTTGAGACCAATCTGACTACCTTATTCATCTGTGTATAATGCACACGTTTTTCACCTAATTTTCATATTTTCAGTCAGGTGTGCACATTTTATACAATAACTATAAGAACAGTTGGGGGTTTTTTTTCCAGGTCATTCTAATAGAGGGATGAAGGCACTATCTTGCCTACATTTGTCATCTTTGTTCCTTGTCAAATATTAAATCTGTTGCATTGTAACTTAATTGTTTACTGGTAGTAGCCTTCTTAAGGAAATAAATGCTTACAAACCTTGATAGTCTTATTCTTAGATTCTTATGTTAATAAACTTGTTTCATTTCATGTCACTGTGTAGCCTTTTGGTTTGTGCCTCGACTGAAAATAAATGTCTGGCAACTTGTTCTTCTAATGCTGTGCAAAGTACTTCACAGCGGAACAAATATGATGATTACTGTACCTGTACTGTAAATGTTGAGTGTCCCATAACTTTGGATCAAATAAAAATTTTCTTTGTTTGTTCTTGGTAGTATTGAATATAATATTCCGAATTTAGGCAGTATTAATGTTCTTATCATAGCCACATTTAGGGGACAATTTTTGTAACTATGGTTAGTCTGTTATGGTAACACTGACATTTTGTAAAACAAAATAATCAATAAGGTTGGAATCATTTTTTCTTCTTTAGTAAATAAACTTGGTTCTTTTTTTTTATATTTCTCATCTTCAGTCATAGTTTTGATATACCTTAGCGCCCATACAGTGATTAAGGCTTAATTTACTCAGCTTAGTCTTTTCATGGAAATCAGCATGTCAGATAATTTGTATGACTTTCTTCAACAGCTATAGTATTTGCACATCCTGCTGATTGTTAGTATTCCCTAACCATTTTAAAATTGATGTGCATGAAGAATATAAACAGATACACAAAACTTAGTAATTTCATTCATTGATTTATAATTTGTAACCTGCCAGGGGGTCCCTACCCTAACTCTCTTAGCTTGTAGGCATTTCAAACCAAATAGAAGCTTTGATGTAAACAAGCAGACAGACTGCTCACTGTCTTTTTCTGGTTTCTAGAATATTCCCATTAAAACTACATTGCATCCAATCTTTGCAGTGTCAGCTTTTCTATTTCTTAAACAAACTGAACAAATAAATAGGAGGAACTCATATATACATGTATTGAAAGAGATTATCAAAGATGGTGAACTACATCACATCTGTTGCTTGAAATCATAGACTTACCCATCCAGTTACAAAGACCATGTTACTAAAGCAACTCCTGTTTGATTTCAAGTTGACAGTGGTTGGGATCCCCTGGTGGCAGTCAGGTTGGAAATTTTGAGTGAAATGACTTAGTTTTATGCATTTTTTATATCCTTGATGCCTTGTGATTGTAAAATTGGTAGAGGAGTACAAACAATGGAAGGGCGTGCAAATACTATAGTATTTTCTTTTTTATCTTGATGGCAAAACATGATGATCAAACTGTTATGTGCCTGTCCATTTATCTTAAAAGTCAGGTTATTAAAAATTAAACGAACCTAAGCAATAGAGAAAATGACATTAGCCATGGCTAAATGACATTAATTTCCCCAGGAAATGACATTAGCCATGGCTAAATGACATTAATTTCCCCAGGAAATGACATTAGCCATGGCTGAATGACATTAATTTCCCCAGGAAATGACATTAGCCATGGCTAAAGGACATTAATTTTCCCAGGAAATTACATTAGCCATAGCTAAATGACATTAATTTGCCCAGAATTGCCACTGTGAATTCCAGATCTTTACTTCATCTGTGTTCTGTTTCAGGACGAAGTACGGATAGTGCTACATCCAGTACCAACTCCTCATTAGATCACCTCGACAAAACAGTTGATTTCCCATACGATACACAAGACTTGGAGGAATATTTGGATGCATCCAAAAAGAAGTCACGCTTCAGTTTATACACACAGGAAGTACAAAAACACTGTGATCATTTTTTTAGGAAGGGATGCAGTAAATATCTGATGGATGTCACTTCACCTGGTGAATATAATTAATGATGTCACAAACATACACACAGACATGCACATCAAACTATGAAATTATGAATTGTCTGGATATTGAAACTAAGAGATTCACTTAAAATGAACAATTTCCTCCTCCTTATATTGCCCGTAAAAACCACACTTATAATGAGAATTTCATAGGTCATTTTCGGGGAAGGAAAAATAAGGATCATTTTACCAGTTTGACTCAAATTTAAATTCATAAGAGCAAAAGAAGATCCTTATAGCATTGTGATCATGGAATTCTCTAACATATTGTACCAATGAGAAGTTATGACATAAACTATAATATAGGAGATACTGAGCACTATTATTTACAGTGTGACCCCACTATAACATGGTAGTTGGGGTCCACAGAACCCGACCGTTGTATACACTGAACTATGTTATAACCATGCAAGTCATTTTGCTGAAAAAATGATGCATATACCCCAAAAATGGAATGGGTGATAAAATGGATGCAAAACACGTGCTTTTGATTAAATGAAGAACAACTCATACATTCCAACCATTATGCTCTTGGTGTAATCATTACATTTTTATTTCTTCACCAAATTACATCTTATGCCAGACTGTATATGGATTATACTTTTCTAGTATAGTAAAAAAACAAAATAAAAATAAAGCAACAAAGCATTTTCATTTTAATATCATCCCTTTAATTCCACTCATAAATTCGAGAATATTCTTAAAAAGGTGACTGCTGTGTAAGAATAGTGAAAGAGTACTTTCCTTGTTTACTATTTATAGCAACTGTATATGACCCCATTCTAAGAAAACACATGGATTTCTTCATATGTGAACTTTGCCTCAGAGATTCATTTCATTGATAAGCTAGGAAGTTAGTGAACCAGTCTGTAGTTTTAAAGAAAATGACATTAAGTGAAATGCTGTACAGTGTGAGTTGTGGATGTTATCTGACAAAAAACATTAGAGCTGATGGATCTTTTCAAATTTCAAAACATGTCAGATCAGAAAAACAGACAAAGCAACACCGCTTTAAAAACTCTCTTTTCTTTTTTTTTCTGCTCGTAACCACCAACACTGTTCTTGATATTCTTCTCTTTGTTTGCCTTCTTTTGTTGACGGTTCAATAACCTTTTTCTTCTTAACAAATTCCCTTTGTGTCCCTCATTGTCGTTTTGTTTCAGATTTTTATTCATCTTTTACCAGGATCCATTTTCTTTTCCACTGTATCTTCAGTGTGAATGAAATTTTCTACATACAGATTTTCCTCACTTTTGAAAAGTAGCTTGTAATGAACATTCGGAATTCTTATTTATGTGCATTCATGAATCTTTATCTTTCCATACTACCCAGATTTCATGACAATTTCATTCTTCAGCTTCTTCTTGTTCTGGTTCTTTCTTCTCACCTTTTGCTAAATGACATTCTTCTTTACACGCATTTCTTTGTTTTAGAATATCCTCATTGTTTGGCCTTACAACCCATCACTGGAAATTATAGTGGAGTTTGGTTTTTGTATCTTCCTATTTGACTTTCAGTATTCTTGCTTCTGCTTAACAACCCATGTATCCATCAAGTACCTCTGTAATGGTTTTAGTCAGTTCACTGTTTGGTTTCCTTTTCAGTTTTGTAGCTGATGTTTGTGCTTTTATTTCAGATGGTAATTTCTCTATATTGACGTCCTTGTATCTAGACTATTTATTTTTTTTGTATCAAACGTTTTTTTGCCATTAACAGAGCCCTTGATATATTATACCAGCCTCTTTGTTTTTATGATATAGCACAAATTATATTACTCATGTTTTCTTGATGCATTTAAATTGCTCTTCTTATATTATCTTGAATAATATATCTTAACAGTAATGCACAATGCATCCTTCTCTGGCCCCTTGTTAGGTCCCTAATTGTCTACTATGGTTTCTTTGCCCAGACATGATGTCATTGCAGCCAGTATATGTTGATAAGCTTGTAACTAAATTTAGAGGGGCCCCGATTGGTCTAAATTGCTCACCATTCTGGATCACTGCCATCTCACCTCTGTCTGAGTGGGTTCGAGTCCAAGGCTCGGCTAGTGTGGGTACATGGGAAAGCCTGCCAGTAGCTTCTTGTGGGTCAGTGGGCCTTCCCTGGGTTTTCCAGGGTTCTTCCACCAGTTATACTGGCCACCATGTATAGCCTATCTTGTGCTGAAAAATGGCATTAAACCCTAGAACAACAACAACAACTAAATTTAGAGGTGTTGTTTTGTTGAACCAATCAGATGACTGAGTTGAAGCATGTAATCAAACATTGAGTCAGTTGGGGCTGCATTTATCCAATAACTAGGTCACCTGTAGAGATGTGCTTTTTTCAAAAAGAAGAAACATTCTTTCCACTGCTTGTTAACACCACATATTACATTCAGGTTTTTTTTGATCATCCATTATTCAGCCCACAATGGCTTCTCATAGATCAAGATCTGTTTATCCCCTAAAGGTGAAAGACTGAGAGTCAAAAATCCACTTGGTGTCAGAATTGTGGGTCAGACTGAGTAAAAAACAAACTTTGGTATCAAAACTGGGGTTCAAATTAAAATTTTGGGGGTTCCTGGAGCACAAATGAGAGTAAAGGGAAACACTTTCAAGATGAACTGTTAATTGTTTGACCAGTGCCTGCAATATAGAACATAGCCAGGATGTTAACACTGCTGCAAATTCAGCTTGGACAGACATTCCAGAAAATTGGACTGCATCCAGATTAGTTAAACCATTAGCCAAAAGGAACGTCAGGGTGTCAGTTTCAGTTGGGAAAAAAACATCTTCAACAGATACAATGTGCATCAGACGGGTGGGAAGAGCATCCTTGTCATGTGACCTCAAAACAGCTGATACATCACGTCATCTCAACATGTTGGACATGACAGCTTTCAAGCAACAGTTAGCCAAATTACAAGCATCTGTCACTGCCTTAACAATCTTTACCAGTATCTACCATATCACCACGAAGTGTAACATCTTGCCAAGCTTCATGGAGTCCTGCTACCGAGGATACATGTCATTTGTACAGTGATTTCAACCTTCAATTAGCCCTTGCTCGGTACAGGGATGATAGCACGAGACTGTCTCAACTAAAATTATTGAACAGGGTGGAAATTAAATTGTTGTTAAAAGGAATGTCATACATTTGGCCGGCATGCTAACTAAGTCTGAATTTTGTAAGGCATTCTCCAAATACAAAAACATTGTGAGGTCTATCCATTTAGGAGGCCTGAATTAGACCCTTGTACCAACTGTTTTGCTGTACTGCATCAGAAATACAGTGGAACTGGCTTTTATGAGTATCAAAATGCTTTTTCTTGCAAGGCCTTCATGTATTTGATAGAACACAACATCAGTGTAGATTGGTTTTTGCAGGGATACCGAGTTGTTTCTAGCTGTTTTCTCTGGTAGAAGGACAGAGGTTTGCATTCATTGCAACAGTACTCTACACTCAAGTGGCTTCTATCTGGCTAACCACACAATGCCATTTAACAGTCAACAGTGAAAGACAAATGTGAAATATTTTAATTCTAGCACAGCCAGTCTTACACCCATGATTTGGCGTGGCCATCCTGTACTTCTGTTCAATGGAAAACAAATATGCAACAATTTCAATGGGATCAATTATAGCAGGCCTAACTGCAATTTACTGCATATATGTAAATTGGGCAGGAATGACCATCTTCAGGTCACTTGTGATCAGAGAGCCAAGGATGAGAACCCCATTAAAACTTTGAGTCATGCCAAAGAAAATAATATGCCAATAACTGCCACTAGCCCTATTAATGTTGACCTGCTTCTTCAAGAGCGTCATGATCATCCGGATAGAGATTTTGTGACAGATTTAATTAATGGTTTGCATGATGGTTTTCATGCTGATACTCGGAGAGAACCCTCAGAAACCTTTGAACGATCAAATTTACTGTCTGCTAGATCCCAACCACCCATAGAGATAGATGTCACAGCATGTGCCTCATTAGTTGGTTCACACATGTATCCATCAATGGACTGTTCTAATTCTTTACTTAGTGATACCATCATACAATTTGAGACACATCAGATATGTTGTATAGCTGCAATGCCAGTCATTCATTTTCACATCCTTTGCTACATTGTCATTTCAACTGTATCTTTTATTAGTGGACATGTGAATTCCTAACTGGTTATCTAATACATGTATCTAATATTTATACCTTTATGCACATCAGGATCATCATGCTGTTCCAAACCTAGTTCTTCAGACCCTTGTATGTATGATTACTTTCCATGCATGTTTATTGCACTAGCTAGCTAGTTCATATCTTGCTATGTATCATTTTCCATGCATGCTGATTGCACTAGCACGCTAGTTCATATCTTGCTATGTATGACTTTCGTTGCATACTTATTGCACTAGCTAACTAGTTCATATCTTGCTTTGTATTATTTTCCATGCATGCTTATTGTGCTAGCTAGCTAGTTCATATCTTGCTATGTATTATTTTCCATGCATGCGTATTGCACTAGCTAGAAAGTTCATATCTTGCTATGCATTACTTGCCATGCATGTTTATTTCGCTAGCTAGAAAGTTCATATCTTGCTATGTATTACTTTCCATGCATGTATATTGTACTAGCTGGAAAGTTCATATCTTGCTATGTATTACTTTCCATGCATGTTTATTTTGCTAGCTAGAAAGTTCATATCTTGCTATGTATTACTTTCCATGCATGCATATTGCACTAGCTAGAAAGTTCATATCTTGCTATGTATTACTTTCCTTGCATGCATATTGCTAGCTAGAAAGTTCGTATTTAGCTGTATTACTTTCCATGCATGCATATTGCACTAGCTAGAAAGTTCATATATTGCTATATATTACTTTCCATGCATGCATATTGTGCTAGCTAGCTAGTTCATATTTTGCTATGTATTACTTTCCATGCATGTTTGCTAGCTAGTTCATATCTTGCTATGTAATAATTTCCATGCATGTTTATTGCACTAGCTAGCTAGTTCATATCTTGCTATGTATTACTTTCCTTGCATGTTTATTGCACTAGCTAGAAAGTTCATGTTATGCTATATATCACTTTCCATACATGTTAGCTAGCTAGTTCATATCTTGCTATGTATTACTTTCCATGCATGTTTGCTAGCTAGTTCATATCTTGCTATGTATTAATTTCCATGCATGTTTATTGCACTAGCTAACTAGTTCATATCTTGCTATGTATTACTTTCCATGCATGTTTATTGCACTAGCTAGAAAGTTCATATTATGCTATATATCACTTTCCATGCATGTTAGCTAGCTAGTTCATATCTTGCTATGTATTACTTTCCTTGCATGCTTATTGCACTAGCTAGAAAGTTCATATCTTCCTATGTATTAGTTTCCATGACCGCTCCAGTGGCCTAGTGGTTAGAGCATCCATCTCAGAATTGGGAGGTCATGGGTTCGAACCCCGGCCGAGTCGTACCAAAGACTTACAAAAATGGTGCTAACAGCTGCCTTGCTAGGCGCTCAGCATTAAGAGGTTAGTACTAGGACTGGTCAGCCTGGTGTTAATATAATGTGACTGGGTGGGACATCATGCTACATGTCTGCGGCATGATGCCCCAGTGCTAGACAACTGCCACACTACGGACATCATAATGATATGACTGAAACGTTTTTAAAAGCTATGTTAAAAATCCTAATCACACACACACATAACACATTACTTTCCATGCATGCATATTGTTCTAGCTAGGAGGTTCATATATTGCTATGTATTACTTTCCATGTATGTTATTGCACTAGCTAGAAAGTTCATATCTTACTATGTATAACTTTCCATGCATGCGTATTGCACTAGCTAGCTAGTTCATATCTTGCTATCTATTATTTTCCATGCATGCATATTGCACTAGCTAGCTAGTTCATATCTTGCTATCTATTATTTTCCATGCATGCATATTGTGCTAGCTTGCAAGTTCATATCTTGCTATATATTATTTTCCATGCATGCATATTGTGCTAGCTAGCTAGTTCATATCTTGCTATGTATTACTTTCCATGCAAGTTTGCTAGCTAGTTCATATCTTGCTATGTATTACTTTTCATGCATACTGATTGCACTAGCTAGCTAGTTCATATTTGCTATGTATTACTTTCCATGCATGCATATTGTGCTAGCTAGCTAGTTCATATCTTGCTATGTATTGCTTTCCATGCATGTTGGCTAGCTAGTTCATGTCTTGCTATGTGTTATTTTCCATGCATGCATATTGTGCTAGCTAGCTAGTTCATATCTTGCTATGTATTACTTTCCGTGCATGCTTATTGCACTAGCTAGCTAGTTCTTATCTTGCTATATATTACTTTTCATGCATGCTGATTGCACTAGCTAGCTAGTTCATATCTTGCTATGTATTACTTTCCATGCATGCGTATTTTGCTAGCTAGCTAGTTCATATCTTCCTATGTATTACTTTCCATGCGTGCTTATTGCACTAGCTAGCTAGTTCATATTTGCTATGTATTACTTTCCTTGCATGCATATTGTGCTAGCTAGCTAGTTCATATCTTGCTATGTATTACTTTCCATGCATGTGTATTGTGCTAGCTAGCTAGTTCATATCTTGCTATGTATTACTTCCCATGCATGCTTATTGCACTAGCTAGCTAGTTCATATTTGCTATTTATTACTTACCATGCATGTTTGCTAGCTAGTTCATATCTTGCTATGTATTACTTTCCATGCATGCTGATTGCACTAGCTAGAAAGTTCATATCTTGCTATGTATTATTTTCCATGCATGTTGGCTAGCTAGTACATATCTTGCTATGTGTTACTTTCCATGCATGCTGATTGCACTAGCTAGCTAGTTCATATCTTGCTATGTATTATTTTCTATGCATGCATATTGTGCTAGCTAGCTAGTTCATATCTTGTTATGTATTACTTTCCATGCATGCTGATTGCACTAGCTAGAAAGTTCATATCTTGCTATGTATTAATTTCCATGCATGTTGATTGCACTAGCTAGTTCATATCTTGCTATCTATTATTTTCTATGCATGCATATTGCACTAGCTAGCTAGTTCATATCTTGCTATGTATTATTTTCCATGCATACATATTGTGCTAGCTAGCTAGTTCATATCCTGCTACTTTCTGCCACTTTGCCCTCTATACTTCTTGGATTCATTTTTGTTATACATCTGGGTCAATAAATCTGTCCATTTACCTGCATTTGCCCATATTTCCAAATCCATTTTTATTCCCTCACATTATTGCATACTCAATCATTATGATCTGTATATATCCTGGCCTTTGTTAGTCACACTGTTCCATAGTCACAGAGCTCCCTTCACTTTGTTATGGCCTTTGCAAAGTTTCATACATTCACAACTTTGCTTTTGAACCCCAATTTGTATCAGTACTTAAATGTACTCAACTATTATACACATGTACGCACATACACGTACACATTCTTACATGCAAAAGTAGTCTATCAAATGTTCACTGGCTCCACTTTTCTGCTTCATTTCAGATCACCCATATTTTGACATCAAGAGCAATGCTGGTGTTGGCTATCAGCCCCAGGATAATGACTCCTTCCTGGGTAATGACAGATCAGATGAGGAATCTTTACACCTTCATGTGAGTGTTTCAGATGAGGAAGAGGAAGCAGACCTCGTTAAGACTCTACAATCGATTTCTCCATTCATAGAGAACGCAAAGCCTGACACCTCTGGAATCTCCTCGGACAGTTATGTAACTTGCAATAGTCACCTAGACTCAGAGATAGATGAGCTAAACAAATGCCAGACTTTGGAAGACTTGGAGGCAGAGTGGGGGGCAGAACCTGGGAACAAGCCTAACACTATTGAAAAAAGAGAGAATGAGAACCAGTCAGATATTTGTAGACAGACTGGAAATAAGTCAGATTACAGTAAACATGGTCTTATGTTAAACTCCAGGGAGACTCCTTCAGAAGCGTTTATTCTAAACAAAGTGGAAGATTCTGAAGATAAATTTAGTACCCTTGTAACTTATCCAGCAACTAGTTTTCAGAAAGCTTCAGATTCCAACCATAATTCCTCAGGATATTCCAGCAGTTCCCCATGCAGACAGAAATTTGATACAAGCCAAGCAGGAGGAAAACTTCGGTGCCCTGAAGAAGACAATAATACCAATACTAATCACAGATATTTTGAGGACATAAGTGGTGAATGTAAGACTTGTGCATCTTACAACAATTCACATTGCTGTTCTCCACGCAACACATGTTCATATCATCCTAGTTTGTGTGCACAAAACAATAGGACTACAGCATTTAAAAACATTTCATCAGCTGAGTGTGCTAGTCATCATTTGAACATACATTCAGATTCCCCATATTATTATCACTGTGCTTTATGCTCATCTCACACCTGCCATTTAAATAAGATGGGCTGTCCCACTCAACATCAATGTATTACTTGTCCACGTAAACACAATTACAGTTGTTTTAAAGAGAAAATTCTTCAGATAAATGATAAGAATGAAAATGATGATGAATTTTATGTGAATGAATATCATAATACATGCAATAGTTATAAGCATGTTAAACCTCATGACCATAAGTGGAGAAAATCACAGAATCGGGACCAAATAATGAGGCAATCAGTAAATAAGGACCATAAAGGGAGACAATCAACAAATCATCAGAATGTGATTCAGAGTTGGACTACAGATATGAATTTGCTAGGCTTAAAGCTACAAGCAGCAAATCTATATAAGCAGTTCCCACCTCAGGAAGATACTACTTTAGATAACAGTCTAATATCAAATGATGAAAGTTTCTTTGCCAGACATAATACAGAGACAGTTGTGAATAAAAAGAATGATGCACACAAGAAGTGTAGAAGTAACTGTGAAGAAACAGCTATTAAAGAATTGAATATTTTGAAACCACAACAGAAACTGAAGGTAAATGATGAATCATATTCCTTTCCAGACATTGAGACTGTAAATCCAGAAAAGCAAGATAAAGCTACAAACATGATAGATTTAAAAGATCTCATTAAGGAAAACAGCAATAGAGATGTTAATAAAGACAGTGAAAAGTTACCAGCCGAGCAGGAAACAAGATCTCCATTAGAGGAGGAAGAGAGGTTATCACTTTTGGATATTTTCAACAAAGGATTTATCTCCAACAGGACATCCATTAGTAGTATATACAGTGATGCCTCAATTACAGAGTATTTATATAGAGATCCAGAAATGGGGATAACCTTAATAGAAAGGAGAATTTCATCCCAGTTTGGAAGTAGCGGTAGACCATCAATTGACAGTTTGTATAGTATTTCCAGCACCCACTCTTCAGACTCAGACAGGACTGTCTTATATGACTGGCGGGCATTAGGTAACTTGCAAATCAATGCCAGTAAAGTGGATGATGGAATCCAGGTACCTGATCACATAAAAAGGTTAAGTGATGATGAAGTACGAGCCAAACTACAGTTATTCAGAGAAGATCCTGGTCCTGTCACAGCAACCACACGCCAGACCTATTTGGTCAAACTGACGCAGCTAGAGAAGGATCCAGATGGGGCTAAACTTAAGCTGACCAAGAAATCACCTGGTAAGTGTAAGAACTAATAGAGGAAGTATGGAGGTAAATCCTGGAATTAAATTTGCTTCTTTGAATTCCTGATAAAGCACTTCGGATCCCTGCAATATACTAAAATACAGTTTGAACATCTCTATGTAAGATAAATCTCATTTTGAAAAACAATTAGCCTTTACCTTAAAATATTCTTTGCTACTGTGAGGGACAGCTATACAGTTAATTTAGGAAGGAAATGTATTTGTAAGAAAAAATTATACCCTACCCTAATTAACAGCTGTCTAAAAAGTAAAACTGTTAATTTGACTTCTAATAGAAAAATATAATCTTTTCAGATTAGAACTGTTAATACTTGTATGTTACTTGCATATTTATTTTGTATTAATGTCTCATAAAAAATTTGATTTTTTTTTATTGCAGAAAGTTTTGGCAATTTTTCAAGGTTTTGCTGCTCATTTTTATCTTGGTTTATTTTTATCATAATTGCTCTTCTAATCCAATGTATACGCTTTGTCATTTTCTTAAAATGACAATCAACAGGGGTAGAAAAATCAATTGCCCAGATGTATGCCAGGCAACCATTTTTCTCAGTGTGAAGGACCAGTCAGGCAACTGGAAGTTAAATTAAGAAATGATCGTGTTACAAATTATAATAGGCTTTTTATATTTTCCAGCAACAAACATTTGGTCATTAAATTGTCAAAGAGTACCTGCAGCATATATGATATCTCCATATATTTCTATATTTGAATGCTGGACAATTGCTATAAGTAAAAGGCCACACTAATCGTTTGTCAGCTTGTCATTATCTCATTAAGCAGGTCACAGTCCATACTACCAACTCTTCAGGGTGAATCTTTAAATAAACAAGCTGTGTGAATTTTTATCTTTTGCCCACACACCAGCGCATGGTAGTAGTGTCATGTATCTTTGGCTTGACATATTTTATACCTATGGTGTAGTATTAGTCTTTGTGATTGGTCTGTTGAAAAGAAATGGGTATTTGCTGTAGAGTATGTTAAAACTGCTACTGTTGGCTAACTTAGCTGTTGGAATATGGCAAGTTTAAATAATGCTACCAGTTACAGCTGTTGTTGCATACCTCACTGGCTTGGGGCTAAAGAAAGACCCAGGTGGATAGTTACAGTTTCCAGAAAGTTTACATAAAGGATTAACAGATTGATAACCGCATTGGATTAAAAATAACAAGGATTGTAGTGATGTAAACTCAGGTAAACAAAATATGGATCAGTTTGTGCTCATTGATGGTCAACTTGTAGAAAGCTGATGGGCGACAAGAAATCGTCGAAAAAAAATTTAAGAAATTCTTCAGTTATCTTAATTTGCTGATCTTAAGTAAATTAAAAAGGTCTGTGAACTTGTATGACACTTGCATTAAAAGGACTGATGGTCAGTTAAAAGTATAGGACTAACTATATGTGATAACAGAAGTTGTTGAATAATTTGGATTATGCCAATCATGGGGACAACTGGAAGAATTTACTAGTCAGCTTGATTAATCTGCAGGCAACCAGAGTGTCAGAGGTAGTGGCTGGAGAAAACCATGGATTTTCCAAAACTTTCTAACTCTGATCAGACATAAAAATGTATTTCTCATAGGATATCACATGTGACTTTGAAATTCATTCCTTTAACTGTTGTACATTTCTTGTACAGGTTACCCACCAGAGCTAGCCAGTGCTTTGGAAGGGAAATTGGACCTGAGTGATATGGTAGCTCAGGAAATCAAAATGATAGAAGCTTTCCAGAACCCAAATAAAAGAAGGTGGAGAGAAGGAACAATCAAATCATCATTCAATTATATTCTGTTAGACCCTCGTGTGACGAGAAATTTGCCAAACAGAGCTGCAAATCTGGGTATGTAATTTCACTCATTTAATTATCCAACCCAGGTTAGTGGAAATCAAGACATAACAGTTACTTTTCAAATAGTAATGGCAAAATTTACATTAAGATACTGGCATATACTTTTATCTCACTTGGCCAAATGAATTTTTGGTATGGTGCTGCATCACAAAAAAAACGTAATCAGATTTTACAGAAAGCATCTAGCTAAGAAGGTATTTCAAGTTTTTACAAATTATGTAATTCTTCTCAAATTTGGCAGTCATTACTAAATTTAATAAAGCTTTTAAATGACTTTTCAAAATCATTTGAACAAAAATTTGAGTGAAAGCATATGTGCATGATTGTGTTTTGGTTTGAACAAATGATGCAGATCTCATCAAATATGACTACCCTTAATTTGTCATTGTGTTTTTATGTTCATATTCTGATACTAATCTACATGGATTTTGCCCGTTTTTTAAATAATAAATTAAGCCAGTTGCAGATACAGCTTAGCAGCAATGCTAAATTTACATTTTTCATAGAGTTTATTGTAATTCAGAGGTCTTGGAAATCTTAATCATGCATATTTGGATGCATATTTTTTTTTAAATTACTTAAATGGGAGCCCTCAGTATACACATAATAGCTGGGCGGAAAATTCAAAGACTTGCCAGTCCTGCATCAGCCATCTGCTGAGTGGGAAAATGTGTTGATCAATTGATTATTTTAGCCATGCTGGTATTTACAGTGACATAATTCAGTGGCTGAAAGACCCCCTGATGAGCATGTCAGGGTTCCCGCAGGTCATGGAATCCTGGAAAAGTTTTGGAATTTAAAAAATAAATTTCAAGGGCCTTGAAAAGTAATGGAATTTGTCAAAACCTTGCAAAGTTTTGGAAAAGTCATGGAATTTCTGACAAGGGAGTTAAAGAAATTGATTACTTCAAATTTCTTAGAGCACAGAGCACCAGTTAAATAAAACACGATAAAAAGATACGATAGATAAATGGTTTCATTTCATGTAACAAGAGTAAGTTCCCCTAACAGTAGATATCACGTGGTTTCCGGTGTAGTTCGATTGGAAAATTCAAATGGTCAGCCGTGCCGCTTTGAGTAATTACCACTTGACGACCTGTCAAAATGAAGTTAATTTCTTCCTAAAAAGTCTGTTATTTCTTCGATATAACATACAAGGTAAGTACTAATTTGATTTCGTTTATATTCCTCACTTGTTTTTTGGGTCTGTCGTAACATCTCATGCAGCATAGTCAGTCATTTATTACGTCGGAGGGTACGTCATGATCATAATCATTATTGTCGATTTGATATTCTTGTTTTGGGCTGTTACTTTAGCTCTAGTTTCAGAATATTGAAAATTGTAGTTTTTTTCAGAGGCTATTTTTAGATAACCTGAGAACCCATCTGAAAAAAAATTCAGAGAATCATTTTAATATTAGACCCGTCTAGGTCTCCCAATTGAATCTCCCGATTTTGCAAAATCCTCAATAAAAATAAATAATAAATGCTATAATAGATCGTGTATTAGAGCAAGAAAACTGTTCAAATTCAGAATTCAAACATCAGCAAGAAGGCTTCAGTAAATTCCTGTAATATTACAGTGTGGGAATTTTGACTTCCATTTTCAAGAGGGTTGTTAGGTTAGGATGAAACATGTTTACTGCCAATACAGTTTAACTTTAATCAATCATTTTTCTGTATCTGGTAAACTTTGACGACTTTTTTAGTGTTGCTGTTATTAGTATATTTAATGAAATTTTTTTTTTAAAGTTAAAGAAAAGAATTGTCATTGTATGAAATTGGATTTTAATTTTAAATCTCCAACACTCTATGTAATATGATAATGAATAAATCTTAGACTGTAAGTCTGGTCAGGCAATAGGTGATGAAAATGAATTACTTAATGAACACTGGGCTATTAGAAAATTCTGAACACATAATACAATACACAATATCTCATGATGATAGTGAAGTCTTAAAATCTTTAATTTTATATTACTTTAGGTTTAGTCCAACATGCCTGGTATGTGCACATTCAATAACAGTTGGCTGACCAACCCAAACTATGAAAAATGGGTGGAGAAGAATGCTTCAGACAAAAGGACTGCTAAATGCAGAGCTTGTAGCAAAATTATAGATATTGCAAATATGGGAGAAGCTGCCCTCAAAAGTCATTCCACCAGCAAGAAGCGTGTGCAGAATTGTAAAATAATGAAATCTGCTCAGAACAACACAATCTCTGGTTTTATTTCAAATTCAGCCTCACCATCACCTAAAGTTATGCCAAAGCCTGCCCCAACATTAACTTCATATACATCATCAAATGATGTATTAAAGGCAGAAATATTTTGGACCCTAAGGACAGTGAATACCCACAGCTCCTTTCATTCCAATGAGGAAATTTCACGAGTCTTTTCACTGATGTTTCCGGACAGTGCAATTGCACACAAATTCACTTGCGGTGAGGACAAAACATGTTATATTGCTATTCATGGCCTAGCTCAATACTTTGTATCAACCTTAAAAGAGAGCATACGCAAGTGTAATGGATATGCTTTGCAGTTTGATGAAAGTTTGAACAAACAATTGCGTCAGAAGCAATGACATTCATGTCAGGTTTTGGGAACAGGGTGCAGAAAGAGTGCAAACAAGATTTTTGACATCAGAGTTTTTGGGACACGCCATGGCAGAAGATCTGTTTGGCAAGTTGTGTCCAATCATCCAAGATCTTGGAACCAGGAACCTCCTACATATTTCAGTGGATGGACCTAATGTTAACTGGAAAACGTTTAGCATGTTGAATGCAGAGATTAATCGTTCACACCCTGGAAAGTCGTTGTTGCCAACAGGATCTTGCAGCCTACATATAATTCAAAATGCGTTCAGGGATGGTTGCGCTGCCACAGAGTGGAATCTGGAGGAGACACTTAGCAATCTCTATTACTTCTTTAAAGATTCTCCAGCCAGAATAGAGGACTATCAAAAGGCATCTGGTATCAAGGAGCTGCCACCAAAATTCTGTAAGCACAGGTGGCTTGAGAACATCACAGTTGTAGAGAAAGTCCTGTCCCTCCTTCCATATCTAGCAACATATATTGATTCACTTAAAAAGCATCCAAAATTAAAATCATTTGAGAGTCTCAAGGAAGTGGTTAAGTCTCATCTCTTCGTTCCTCAAGCACAGTTTTTCCTTTCAGTGGCTAGAGAGATGGAGCCATTTTTACAGGAATTTCAAGGAGACGCTCCATTGCTGCCTTTCCTTGCAGAAGACATTTTCAAAATGATCAGGGGTCTTATGGAGCGATTTGTAGCTCAAGATCATCTGTACTGTATCACAGAGGCATCAAAGCTCATTAAATTTGATTTAACAAATTGCAAACACCTTAAAGACTCTGCAAGTATTGAAATTGGCTTTGTGACAATAACTGTGATTGCTGACTTAAAAAAATCAGGGAAATTGACAGATAGGGACATTTTGGCTTTCCATCTTGACTGCAGGAAATTCCTCCAAGCTGTTGTCACAAAATTGCTGACAAAGTCACCAGTGACTTTTGCCCTTGTAAGAAATATGACATGCTTGAACCCAGAGAAAATGATGAAGGATATAAAGACCAGCATTCAGTCATTCCAATCACTGGTCGAAATTCTAGTCAACAATGGAAGAATAGATCCAAAGCAATATGATGCCCTGGTTAAAAACTACAAAGTCTTTTTGGAACATTGTTTGAAATCGGAAGACTCTGTGAAATTTGCTCAGTTCTCTAGATAGAAAGACCGCTTAGATTCGTTTTTTCATTTCTTGATGGCAGACAAAAAGGAATATGCTGTCTTGTGGCCAGTTGCAAAACACCTTCTAACTCTGTCTTATGGCCAGGCAGATGTTGAATGAGGATTCTCCATTGACAAAGAAGCCATACGAGATAATCAAAAGCAGCTGTCTCTCATTTCAAGAAGAATCATTATTGATAGTATTCGAAACGTAGGAGGCATTGAAAATGTAAATATTAGTAAAGAAATGTTAAGTTATGCTTCAAATGCTAGACACACATACAGACTATACTTGGATGAGGAGAAGAAAAAGATGGAGGAGTGTGAGAGGAGCAGAAAAAGAAAAGCAGATCTTGAGCTGGGTGACATGTTAAATAAAAGAATACAATTAATGGATGACATCCAGCAGTTGCTCAAATTGGCAGATGAAAATGCGGAAAAAGCCGAAAAGGACAATAGCCTAAGCCTGCTAACTGCATCCAGTTCTCTCAGAAAGACTGCAAAAGTGAAACAAGAGACTCTGAAGGACCTTGAAAAGGAGATAGAGCAGAAAAAGTTTGCTTCTCACTAAATACAAGAAAGCAACTGGAAAGCGATGTGTTTTGTTAGTATTGTAAATAGGAACACATACAAAGACTACATAGGATTTGTTTATTTTTTTCTTTTGAATACAAAATACATTGAACATTGGATTATGACATGAATTACTACATAAAGTCAAGGTGTGCAAGCCCAGGTAAATTTAAAATGGACATATTAAAAATATTTGTCGTTAACTTATTTGTTATTTTTCATTGATAGATGTCATTATTTATATTAATTTACTTCACAATGCAAGATAGTGTGGTCCTTCAGTTTTGTGAAATGGCCCTGGAAAAGTTTTGGAAAAGTCATGGAATTTGTTTTTGTTAAATCTGCAGGAACCCTGGCATGTTATCATTATAAGAGTATATCAAAGGAACATGGCGCATTAGCTGGGCAGCAAGTTCAAAGACTTTGACTGGCTGCTGGGTGGGAAAATGTGCTGATGTTTACAATTATTGAATTTAGGGGCAGAAAAACCCAGAGATGTACATTTGTAAGAGTGCATTAAATGAACAACTTTAGCATTCATTATTATGTTCACTTCCGAGGCAGCTGAATAAGTAGTGCACTGACCTCAAAATCAACATATGTTGAGACTTAAACAAAATGCTGTTTGCAAATTTGGACAAGTATTTGGGGGTTACATGGCAGATTGACAAAGATTTAATGAGATTCAGAAGAGTGCTAAAGTTGCTGGAACTGATACTTTGGATGGGAAAGTAGCCAAGTGTAATAAAGTGACTGATGCCTGGCTTCGTGTTTGGAATAGGACCTTTCCTTGGATTAACAAAATTCAGTCTCATTCTGATGAACAGTGAGTGAATTGGATTTTTAACTTAGCTTTAAAAAATGTTCAGTCATATCGCTCCAATATCTGCAGTGTGACAGTTTAAAGTGATGTCTAGCACTGCAGCATCATGCCACAGACATGTAGCATCTAAATAAGAAGGTATTTCAAGTTTTTACAAATTAGGTAATTCTTCATGACCCACACAGTCACATTATCCTGACACTAAGTTGACCAGTCCTAGCACTAACCTCTTAATGCTGAGCGCCAACAGAGGCAGCTGCTAGTACCATTTTTATAAGTCTCTGGTATGATTTGGCCGGGGTTCGATTCTGCAACCTCCGACATCAGAGGTTGACACTCTAACCACTAGGCCAATGGAGCGGTCTGATGAACAATTTAGAGATGTAAAGAATGTGGAAATTAAACCAAATGGCAATCAGTAGTTCTTCAAATCTGCAGAGTTCCAAACTTTCTGAGAGGGGAATGCAGCTTTTGCAGATGGGACTCCTGTTTTTACCAAAATGGGAGTCAAGGACTCCTGGTTTTAAAATCCCTGCGATATCTCTGTAATTATGACATGTAATACATAGATTACACTTTTTATGCTCAGATTATGCCTTTTTGCCAGTTTGGTTATGCTTATACCTATCTAGTAGTTAGCAAGTATGCAGAAATCACACCAGCTGTATGCCCAGCTATACCTCAGGAAGTTGAAGAAAGAGGTTGCACAGTTGATGATGATTACACCTCACTGAAATAAAGGTATTGAGAATATTGAAGGTTTGGAGGGTTCAAGTGATATGACAGTTATCCCCTACCTGTGGACATCTGTTTTTTATTGCCAGAATCCCATGGAACTGCCAAATTGTGTTCAAAACTACCCATCTTGGACTGCTAGCCCTCTATAGTAACCAGCATATTAGTTCAGAAAAATGTCAAATTTACCCCACTTGAGTGGGCACCAAAAGGGGATTATAGATTGGCGTCACACTAATATTTGCTGATTTCTAAATTTAACACATTGAGTTTTTGGTACGCAACGTTGGCTAGGTGCAGAACTTGTTTTTCAGGACTCTGACAGTATTACGACTATATAGTCTTTAAGTAATAGAAAAGACAGAAAACCAACAAGTTTTGTAAAATTCAACAAATAATTGATTTCCCTAGAATACAAAGTGAAAATTTAAAAAGAACTTACAGCAATGGGAAATAAATCCCAAATAGTTTTTATTACCAGTCCTAGTGAATAAAGTTCTCATTAAGTTCTAGTGGGATTTTAAAAAAGATCCAGCACTAAAGGCATTGATGTGCCTGTAATCTTGAATGTATTAATGCAATGTAGCCAGAAGTGTGATGGTGTACTAACAATCTTTTGATGAATCACAGTAATATAATCCAAGTTGTCCTTGTTTGAATTCACTATAAGTCCAAATTAATATTTCTGTCCAAGAATATTATTGAGAAATTGGCAAGTCCAGCAAATAAT
The DNA here is from genome assembly GCA_028554795.2 of Sinohyriopsis cumingii. NCBI lineage: Eukaryota > Metazoa > Mollusca > Bivalvia > Unionida > Unionidae > Sinohyriopsis > Sinohyriopsis cumingii. The sequence continues at coordinate 31,835,717 of CM068827.1, forward strand.
AATTTGAATAAATAATTCTAGCCCAAATCAAATACTGAATGCTATAATAAGATTGATTCTGCTTCTTGATCTTGCAGCACAAATGAATAATTTCTAGATAAACAAGGTTATATAAAAAAACTAAGACACAAAAGAAGAACCATGATGCAGGACAAAAGTTCATTCCCAGAACAATCCAAGCTTATAATAATCAGATACGGTCTTACTAAAATTATAAGATAGAATGTGGTAAATATCATGTAGGCAAGGTATTTTTATGGGGGAATTTCAATAACCATAACCAGGACCCTAATAAATATGTTTACTTCTATTGATAATGATCCTAATATTAAAGCAACAGTCATGCAGAAAACTCTAGCTTGGTATAATTTGTTTACTCAGGAACACAATGATCTTGAGTTTGGGCAAGGTCAAGAACAAAATACAGTTATCCATTGCATATACATGTAATGAATTTTTTAAAAAACAGCAAACAATGCAAATCAAATATGTATAACAACAGTTCAGTCAAGTCTCACAGCCAGATACTACCATATAGTTCCTAATTATGGTTACTAATAATATTCAATTGTTAAATCAAGATTTGTGTACCCTAATCTTATTACCAGGTGTTTTCAAATGTTTTTGCACCATGAATGATATTTTATCATTAGTATTTCAGATAGCATTAAAGTTTTATCACATTTATTCCATAAAAAGCATGTTACTTTAATCTTTGTGATTTCCAATGAGAAAGGCCACCTCTCTTACAAGGGCACTTTCCTGCTGCAGAAGGGTTGTCCTTATAAGAGGGGGACCACTGTAATTTAAACCTGGTCAGATGGAAACAACATAACTCATGAGATACTGAAGTTCAAGTTTCTTTTACCTGTTGTATACCTAATACTGTAAATAATCTTTATTTACCTGTACATGTCACTTGAGACTTTATATTAACATTTCAAACACTAGAAGAATAACTGATCAATTTGTTTTAAAAGCTTTGCAATGTCCAAGGGAGATAACTATCAAGTCTAATTATTTATATAAATTTGAATGCATCTCTTGACATTTAAAGGGGTGGTGGAGCTATACTTTGTTACTAATTGTAGCAAGACCATAAAGGTTGTTCCTGTTATTATTGCAGTAGAACCTGTCTTGAGAGACCACCTCTTCTGCCCAAAAATCATGGCCTCTAACATCTTTATTTTATCATTAAATCCATTCATGGAGAATCTGGTCTTTCAGGACAGGTTGTCTGTCATAGTAGTGGTCTTTGATGACAGGTTTTATTTTAATACAAACTATATGTATTTTTGGTTCAAGAGAATGGACACTATGCCATAAGGTGTGGAAGAGCTCATCATCAATAGCCAAGGTTCAGTGATAACCCTATCTACATCTTGGCGGATCGAACAGATATTTTAGTGCTTTGTCCTACACCTACACCTGTATTTCAACAAGATAAGCTCAGCTATTCTGAAAATGTGTCTCTGTGGCCTAATTTTAATGCTTAGGTGACTTTTTAAGCTATTTATGTTTAACAACTTGTGTTATCTTGGACCCTATTTTACCTAGACATAAAAATTGGTATATGCATGCATCTCAGGGAGAATACATGTAAATCAGTCACTATATCCTAATTTTCATGTTTGGATGACTTTGTAGTTTCAGCTATTTCTATTCATGAACTAAGCTTATAAAAATTAGATCACAGTGGCCCAGTCTCCATGCTTGAGTGACATATTTTCAGCAATCTGTTCGTTGAACCCTTAATATCTTGGACCCTATTTCTCCTACACTTATAAATATTGATCTGCATCTTAAAGTGTCCATCCTGGATCAGATTTTCACACTTGAGTGACATATGAATTTTTAGTTATTCATTTGTTACACCCATTTTATCTTTGGCCCCAATTTCATATACACTTATGAAGTGATCTTGCATCTGATTGATTGAACTTGTTACCACTCTGGAAGCCATATTTATGACCCACTTTTGATCAAACTTGAAATATTGGTTATATCAAAGATTTTGTGTGGGTTCACTAATGAGCATGAGCCACCCACATTACTGAGATAATCCTGTTTCTAATTGACTGACCTTGTTGCCTTTCTTGAGGCTTAATTTCTGATCCAGTTTTGATCAGACCTAGAATATATGCTTATATCATCAAGGTCCCAGATTAGTTCAGCAGTAAGCAAGATCAATGCATAGTAATGAGGTGTCCTTGCATCTGATTGGCTGAGCTTATTACCACTTTGGAAGCCATTTTTTTAATCCAGTTTTGATCAAATTTGAAATATCGACTTGTATCATCAAGACCCGGAGAAATTGCAGAAGTAAGCAATATTGTTTCATATTAATGAGGTGATTCATACCTTACAAATTTCGAATCATAACTTACTCCATCCATTTTGGAAAAACTGCAATGTCAAAAAGAGAGTGTGATGTTAAATCTATGCTATTTGGGGGGAAATAGCAGCTTAATGTACATGATGATATAGTGTTTGGTGTGGATTCTCACACAAGTAGGAAAAGAAGGTCAGTACAAACATCCCACAATAATGCAGTATAAATAAAGTGATTTAGTCTAAATATTTATTTTATCCGTGTTCAGCTGGTATTCATGATAACAGTGTTTTGACTAATATTTAAAAATAATTTAGACCTTCATCTTCTTAGTATTATTGTTATTATTATTATTATTATTATTATTTTAGGAGATGCAAATAACAATCAGTATATGCATGTGAAATCAAACAAAACTAATTGCAAATATTTTTCATAATTTTAATTTAAGAAATTTAATTTTAGTGTTGAAATCAATAAACTATTTCAATAATAATAATATATTATGTTGTTATTTTTATATGTTTAATTACTGTACCACCCAAACACGAAGAAAAAGAGGGCAAAGCTCTGTTCATTCAGACTGCATTTCAGTGAATAGTTTTGTCCTGTAATAAGAAAGAATACAAATCTACACACTGCTTACAACACATTTGTTTCGTTTAAGAGAATTTTGTTAGTGGCTTCATCTTTATTTTATTTTAATTTGTAGTCATTGTAGCATTGGACATCTTGAATTTTGTATACAGTATACATCACTCTTTTATACATGCATGATGTATTGTTTGAAATCTGTAGGCTATGAAACGATTAAATTGTTCCGAGCTACAGTGCCACGAATTGCTTTATGAGATTGACTGTTGGGTATGATTTAGAACAAGTTGGATGCAGACTATAAGTTGTATGAAATATTTGTTACCTTTCCATCTAAATTTGATTTATATGATGCCAGTTGCACAATAAGTTCATCAGACTTGTACAACATACTCTTGATAACTTAGGTGTGGTACACTGTGCTTATTAAAGTGGAGGACACCAGAGAATCATGACAATAAAAGCAGCCATGGTTGACTGTCCACACTGTTATATATCTGTTGGAAGTGGGCTTGGTTCTGGCATCATAGAAGTGAATAGCCAAAATAAATACCACTGTATTATTCAGCTCTTGCTAACATCAGCTCTTTGTTTTTTACATTGATATAAAAAGTAAGCACACATTCTTAGTATTTTTTTTTCTTTTTTAGCAGAGCAAGAGGCTTTTACAATCTTTATTTCTGCGATCTTCTACATTGGCAAGGGAAAGAGAGCCAGACCATATTCACATCTGTATGAAGCTATAAACCAAATGAAAAGGCCACAAGACAAGGTATACCATTTCTATTTCAAACCCATTGCAAATCTCATCTTTAATTTTTAATGTGTTAGTATACTTTTACATAAATATATATCTACAGTTCTGGAACTAATGCCTCTCTGGCTTAAATAGTACTGGTAATAACGCTTACATGAAGATTGCTGGTAATAATGCTTTTCTAGTTTAAAGAATACTGGTAATGCTTCATGGGCTAAAAGAGTACTGGTAATATTGCTTCAGTGGTTAAAAGAGTACTGGTAATAATGCTTCTTTGGCTAAAAGAATACTGGTAATAATGCTTCAGTGGCTAAGAGTACTAGTAATAATGCTTTTCTGGTTTAAAGAATACTGGTAATAATGTTTCAGTGGCTAAAAGAGTACTGTAATAATGCTTCTCAGGCTAAAAGAATGCTGGCAATAATGCTTCAGTGACTAAATAGGTACAGGTAATAATGCTTCTAAGGCTGAAATAATACTGGTAATAATGCTTCCATGACTTAAAGAATATTGGTAATACTGCTTCTCTGGCTAAAAGAGTACTGGTAATAATGCTTCTCTGGTTTAAAGAATACTGGTAATAATGCTTCTCTGGCTTAAAGAGTACTGGTAATAGTGCTTCTCAGGCTAAAAGAATACTGGTAATAATGCTTAACTGGCTAAAAGAGTACTGGTAATAATGTTTCTCTGGCTTAAAGACTACTTGTAATAATGCTTCTCTGCCTTAAAGAATACTGGTAATAATACTTCTCTGGTTAAAATAATAATAGTACTAGTACTTCTGTGAATTTAAGAGTACTGGTAATAGTGCTTCTCTGGCTTAAAAAGTACTGGTAATAATGCTTCTCTAGCTGAAAGAGTACTGGTAATAATGCTTCCATGACTTAAATAGTACTGGTAATAATTCTTCTCTGGATACAATAATACTGGTAATAATGCTTCCAATACTTAAAGATTACTGGTAATGATGCTTCTTTGGCTTAAAGAGTACTGGTAATAATGCTTCTCTGGATAAAAGATTACTGGTCATAATGCTTCTTTAGCTAAAAGAATACTGGTAATAATGCTTCACTGGTTAAAAGAATACTGATAATAATGATTCAGTTGCTAAAAGAATGCTGATAATAATGATTATCTGGCTTAAAGAATGCTGGTAATAATGCTCCAGCTTAAAGATTAGTGGAAATAATGCTTCTCTGGCTGAAAGAATACTGTTAATATTGCTACTGTGGCTGTAGAGTACTGGTAATAATGCTGCTCTGGCTAAAAGAATAGTGTTAATAATGCTTTTCTGGTTAAATGAGTACTGGTAAAAATGCTTCTCTGGCTTAAAGAGTACTGGTAATAATGCTTGTCTTGCTTAAAGAGAACTGGTAATAATGTTTCTTTGGCTTAAAGAGTACTGGTAATAATGCTTGTCTTGCTTAAAGAGAACTGGTAATAATGTTTCTTTGGCTTAAAGAGTGCTGGTAATAATGCTTCACTGGCTAAAAGAATACTGATAATAATGATTCATTGGCTAAAAGAATACTGGTAATACTGATTCTCAGGCTTAAAGAATACTGGTAATAATGCTCCAGCTTAAAGAGTAGTGGTAATAATGCATCTCTGCCTGAAATAATACTGGTAATATTGCTACTGTGGCTTAAAGAGTACTGGTAATGTATCTCTGGCTAAAAGAATACTGTTAATAATGCTTCTCTGGCTTAAAGAGAACTGGTAATAATGCTTCAGTGGCTTAAGGAATACTGGTAACAGTGCTGCTGCGGCTAGAGGAGTACTAGTAATAATGCTTTTCTGGCTCAATAAGTACTGGTAATAATGCATCTCTGGCTAAAAGAATACTGGTAATAATGCTTCAGTGGCTAAAAGAATACTGGTCATAATGCCACTGTGGCTTAAAGAGTACTGGTAATAATGCTTCTCTAGCTTGAAGAGTACTGGTGATAATGTGTTATGTCCTATCAGCTTAAACTATGTAACAAGAGGAGGTAAACCCCCAACAAGCATTATATTATCCAAAATATGAATTTATTTCCCTAAAATTTAAATCAAACAAATTGAAAGAATTATCAGTAATTTACACTATGGTATGAATTAGGTTTTTACAGTATTCCAACTAAATTAAGTATCCAAGTCCTTGAATAATTCACAGTAATCCAGCAAGATACTGTCTTTTTAGAATTAGTGGTTTCCACTCTGCAGTTTCAATTAATAAATTATAAATAAATCACATTTCCTCTCGAACTCTTCCATGGCTGAAATATAAGTCAAGAATGAAACACTGTATTCTATTCCTTTATATAGCTGCTACATATGAATTAGATCAACTATTCTGAATCAGTATAGAATATCCAGGCATTTAAATTCTTTATTATGAAATATCTTTAACAGACATTATCTGACATTTTTTTAATTATTAAACAAGACGGGTAATAATGCTTCTGTGTTTATACATCTTGTGATCTCTATATATATGTATGTGTTATTTTAATATTGGCATTGATTATTGTCAAAAGTACAGTCAACTCAACCCCCACCAAATATACATGCTTTACATTACATACAGTAAAAACACATTATTCGTTTAAAATGCTACATATTGTGGTTTCATCTTTGCTACATATTATGGTTTCACCTTTTCATGGGGTTCAGGTTTTGTGGGCTTTATGGCTGCTGATTGCTAAAGCTCACATTTCACAAATTTCTTTTGGTACCAAAACCATTGAATACTTACTATTGAAGTCAAATATCCTAGTGGACTCAAACATCTGTTGTGTAAATTCTTCAGACATTACAGAATTACACAATTCCACCTTTCTCAAACCCAGAGGTAAATAGATCCAGTCTCACATTTCCTCATGAGTCATGTATATCCATTTAGCATGATTCAGGTTACCATTTAGGTCCACTGATAAAGTGCATTGATATTTATCTTCCTTTTCCCCTTATAGTCTCTATGACCTATTTCACATATCAATGGAAGTGTGATTTTTCATTCTTTGTAATATTTGTTTTCTGTCAAGTCTGATACATTTGCACAAAATTACCACATTATGCTGATTGCACTGTTCAAGGGGAGGCTGGGTTATTAATAATACCACTGTTTTAATGCCATGGTTTTCAGAATGTACTGATGGGGCAGCTGTATGGAAAGTGATTTAAATAAAGTTCATACAGATGTTCTTCACTAACATCTTGGCTTGGTGTTGATGACTTCATCTGATGTTGAGCACTTGATATAAGTGATTGATCTTGGCAGGTGTTTGGTTTGTGCTAATACTTTTGGTAGTATTGTTTTTACCATCATTCAGGTAATCAGCTTTTGTTGTTGGCATTTTTTTTTTAATTCTCTATTTTGGGTATTTGAAGAGGTTAATCAGCAAAAATAAATACAGAAAAATAGGCAAACTATTACAGAGGGAAATTCACAAACAAATTCAGGTACCTGTAGAAATGTCTTTTTTTCTTCTTCCCAAACCACAAAAATTTAATCCCAAAAAGTGAATGAAACCACAGTATATACTGTGATTGGTGTTGTTGAGTGTGTTTCATTGAAAACCTGTCATGAGAGACCATCTTTCAAGACAGGTTCTACTGTATTATCAATATGGGACACTAGACATAACGTTCTGGATACAAAGTGGGACAAACAGAAAATTTGTGGCATACCCAATGTATTAATATCCAAAGCAATGGTTGACAGTCAAAACAGCCTAAGTCACTTACAAGTCGAATCCAACTGCAAACTAAACAGATCCAGATCTACTGTTGCATAATACAACAAGAGATCTGGGTCTATACAGTTTGTATGGAGTAATCAGTTGAACAAGCAACATAGACCATGATCCGCAGGAACATTATGCAGATGCAGATCAGAGTCTGTGTTGTTTGCTGTTTGACTTAGTACATATCATTTTGGTTGGATTAGAGTACTTCCTATTCCCTACTAGGTAATACTAAGTTTACCATAGTTGCACCTAAGCAGGCCTGAAAATTTATCATGCACTTTACAAGTGTATTACAAGTGAGAAATTATTACAGAGTGCAGCTTTATTAAAAACATAATCAAGACTAAATGTAATTTAAATGACTCTTTTATGCAACAAACAAGGCAGCAAATGGTATTTAAAATTAGGTTTGCTTAAATATATTTTGTTTTGTATATTACGAGTTACTAATTGATTCCAATGAATCATTTTATTTTCAGATCAGATAAAAATTTCAAGATCAATCATCAGAATATCTTCAATGATTGATGACTAATTAATTATCAGTTAACTTGTCCACATGATGTATTGCAAAGTGCAGACCTGTTGTTCAAATAGCCTGAATTCTGAAACTGCAGGAACAGTGAGTTGGTCCATTTTACTGAAAGTGGTTCATTCTTGACCACTTAATCGAAACTTTGTTTATCAATTCCACTGAACCTCTTATAAGGTGGACAAATTAACTTTAGGACTTAGCTTGTGAATCCAGAACAATGGTTTACAGTCAAAACAGCCTGAATTACTTATATTCGTTTAGTTCCTGATATATTTTTGGTTTGCAGGTGAGTCCTAAAGTGTACCATATTTTGGACATCTGGAGTGAAGATGTAGGAGTTGTCTCCCTTCATTGCTTCCAGAGTGTGATTCCAGTTGAAGCTTACACAAGAGAAGCATGCATGGTGGATGCCATTGGTACTTTTTTGTTTTTATTTCCCTGATGATAATGTTTACTAAGTCCATCTGCCTGTATGTAAATATTTTTATTTCTATATCAAATACAGTACCAGATCATAATATGTCAAGAGTACATTGAGTTCCTTACAAATCCAGCACTACCAGGCTAAGATAAATATTCAGCATGTCTTTCAAATTATTTTAGGTATGAAGTCATCTGCTTGCTTGCTGAGACAGTTGTTTCCCATGCTCCAAATCCTGTCAGTTGTGACAGTCTAGTTCCACTTATGTCTTGTAAGCACACTGCATCTTAAGGCCTCACACATACCAGATTTATGTGTGCCTTTTTTCATTAGTCAAGCAATTCTTGGGAATTTTCTTACCTTGCAGAAATATTCTCCATCATTGTTTCTGCCTGTTTCTTTCGCCATCAGTGCCATCATGGTTGCCTTCTATATGATCTTTTGTACTTTCAGTTAAGCTCAGTACTTGACCCTGTTTTTAGTACAAGATAAATAAGATCATTTCTGTAATTTCCTTTTGGCCTTTTTCTTCATTCTAAGTTTCCTTTTCACAAGTTTTTACATTAATCTTGACAGCTTTCACAAGTGTATGCCATTATTTTTCTGTCTCTATTTACAGGCATTAATAGAGTGGGCATCATTTAATTCCATGGGGTGCAGTTGGGGTCGTCATGTCATGTGTGCTCACAGTGGTCTGAAGGTGTATGGGCAGCTATCACTGCCAACATCTAACTCTGCCAATGATCAGAGTTTCAGGCCAGATGCATTCCCAGTTTAAGAAGTGAGATGACCTACTCCAGCTCACAGTGGGTACCTTGCTATAGGATCAACTGGCAGAAATTGCAGTTTGTACAGAGACCAGTATAACTGACCATGGTGCCAATTTCCTGCCCTTGTTTCAAGTGTGTGGGATGTGACCCCTCTAGTAATACTCCAGGCATATCAAGCAGGTAATATTATCTGGAAAAGATGCATTCGTATTTCCCAATCCTTTAAGTATCATAAATACTTAAGCAAGCAAGAGTGAAGCAAGTCCTTGACCTCTTCCTTTCCCATTCTGGATTTTCACAAGTGATGTCATCATGAACAAATCCACATTCAAGTCTTCCCCACCCCAGGCAGGCATAAGCTTCTGGCAAATTTATTTTATCAAGGGAATCAGCCATTTCACAATTCATGGTCCTTTCACATCTCAGTCTTCAGTTGACTTTGTACTCACAAGGAGACGACCCTTGTAGATTTCTCCATTTGTCAAGATGAAGTGCCAAGCCAGCAACCCTTTTCTCGCCAGTAACCAATACATAATTACCTGAGCTATTAATACCATTTCCAAAATTTGGAATAGTCTTAATAACAATGTCTTCCCTTTTACCTTTAAGATCCCAAATTCTTGCAGAATGTGAGGGAATCTGAATGCCAACTCACACTTATTACTCTCCACAGGTATATGAATCAAGAATCATCAGCTATATTCTCAGTCTGGCAATGGAGATTCCCAGTTTAGTCCTGTTTTCTTAATGACCAAAACAACCATACACAGAAGTTCTCTATTCAGACATGATTTGCTGATTCTGCATACTTGGCCCATTTCAAACAAGCCCTCTGATGGAAATATTTTTTGGTACAAACAGTGGTAAGAATTGCTCTTCAAAGCTTGTGAAAGTTAATGGAATTTCTTGCAGAGATAGGAACAGAGACATCTGTCTCCCACAAAAGCCTCTTAACCAGTACGTTAATTTCTTCCAATGGAAAGTTTGTTCTGATCACAATCAGCAACTGCCATCCTACATTTTAGACTTGTTTTGCCATCATGGAAGAGAGAATATACGGAGAACATATGCCACAATTAAACGAGTCCAACCCTTTATCCAGTTTTTCAATTTGTCTTGATCAAAGACCTTAGCCTTTTGCCCAAACTGAATCTACCATTGTTATCTAAAATGGTTGAAGAAGGCATCCTTTGAATCACTGTCTGGAGCCACTCAGACTTTTGTTATATACAAAACCTACTTCCCTATCAATGCAGCTACCTCAGCGTTAACCCGTAAGTTCCATGCACTAACAGTCAACCTAAACTGACAGAATTTTAGTTTGTCATGATAATTCCTGTTTTTAATGGTTAGAACAGGCTCCATCTCAAGGAATGTCATATCTTTGTCTTAAAATTGCTGCCTTCTTTTGACATATCTTTCCATTGACACGTACAGGATCCTGTCAAGACACTGAATTGGACTGAGCTATTTAGCAGAGGGAATTTGTTGTCTTGTTTTTTGTTTTATAACACTCAGTTAAGGAGGAGATGATATTTTCACTCAGGCTCTGACGTCTTATGTCTGTTGAGTTATATGCTCAGCCAACAAGGAAATAACCCAAGATGAGGTGAATTTATTATGCATATCATGTTTGTGCAGTTGCCATTAGTATAGCACTGAAGCACAACTCTTTCCTGACCGGCATTACTGAAGCCATTGAATGGAGTCAAGAGATCATCTTATCCAGCTTCTATCTTGGAGACCTATTTCATTAGCGAAGAAAGCTTTCTCAGTAGCTTCTGAACAATGTAAGTTATTCTCCTGCAGGAGAAAAATTTGTTTTTAAACTATAACCATGTGTTAGTCATGTACTAACTCATGCCCATTTTCTCACACATGGCTCAAAGCTGAAACTAACCTTAGGAGACTGAAGACAGGACCAGCAGAATGTAACTCCCACCTCTTACCTCTTTTCTTAACAAATGATAAGGTAATGTATTTGAAGAAATTGATTTTTTTAATAAAAATTATTCTTTCATAAACTTATGTGATTATAATATGGGCACACCCTCCCAAATTCTCCACAGCAACATCCCTGGAAGAGTATGCCCATCCACTCCAGTAGTGATTGACAGTTGATGAGATTTGCCATAGTCCCTTTATCCAAGGGATGACCACTCTAATCTGACCACTCTGAAAGGAGTGATGAATGTCTGTCTCAGCTTGGGAAGGCTAGATTTACAGAGAAAGTGGATGTAGTATTATGATCTGGAATGTAAGCTGCTAGCTTATTCATGGTCATATTATTCAAGAAACATATTTGACCCCCCACCCCAACAAAAAACAAAATATGATGGAATATAGCTCCTAAACATATTAAAGGTATTTCAACCAAACTTGATACATGTCTCATAATTATTTCATTGGTCAAAATAGTGTTAAAGTGCGATTCATTTTAGAAACATGATTCTGGAAGGAATACACTATCAGAAAAGCCGAGCAAAAACAAATTTCAGAACTTCCGGTTGATGGAGTTTTACTGTGTCAAGCACAGAGGCAAGGGGGATCATTTAATTCTTTGACATCCTGCAAACATCATATCGACATTAAGTATACAGTATCCATCAAAATAGGAGCACCACCAGTATGTAACATATTTGACATGCTGAATTGAACTTTACCTTTATTATTATTGGTTATCGTAATCTTGTTAAAATACTATTAATTGACACATGATTTTGAAAGATAATAACAAGCACATGCTCTTGTTTGCACAGTTAAATTGTCTAGATCAAGCTTTGACACTCATACTGGACAGAGGCATTTATTACTGCTGTATGACCAGCAATGGCCCCCATTAAATTTGAAAATATTATGTTCTCCTCCTTCCCCCAAAGAAATGGTCAGTCTTTAATTCTTAAATGTGATATTCATTTTTTTCTATAGAGACCAGCATATCTTGTGGTCAGTTCTGACAATGCTAATATTATGGTTGTTATGAACATCTCCTTTATGACCAGGATTCACTCCGAGAATCCAACGGAGAAGTTTGGGCAATAGTACCTACCAGTCTCTATAGTGAGTGCAAAGATGAGCAATAATGACACTTGCATTACCTTCAGACCCCATTTTGGATTATTGAAAGCAACCAAGTTTGCATCAAATTAAGCATATATATTGTCAACCAATAGATTTAGACAGAAACTTGATGTATGTTTTTATTTAATATCAGCGTGGTTGTGATCACGTGTTTGCATATGTTTATGTGTATGGCATTGATATCTGACAATGCTAAGTCTACCAACTATATCTTTCTTTGCAAATGTATCAATTTCTTTGAGAGAACAAAATGGACAAGTTAATTATTTTTATTCAGATTTGAATTTCCAATCATTTTGTAAAGGCTTATATGAGAAGATAGCTTATTCTTAATTGGACAACATTGCTTTTTTTGGTGATGCACACTGACCCCTTGGGACCTCAGAACACCATGTTTAATCATTTAATTTTTTTCTTCTTAATTGGAATTTTTTAATTTTATTCCTGTGTTATATTACACTCATTATTTCTGCAAATGTAATATGGGTTTTTCATGTATCTTTTGTATTTTATTCATTGTTACATTTTGAACTCAGGGCTTGAAAATCTGACAAACAAGAAGCGTGGAGATTACTATGGTGTGGCCACCACATGGTCGATGAAAGAGAAGAGGAAGATGGGAGTATTTATTCTCAAGAAGGCCCTACAGATTTTCCTGGCGGAAGGAGAGAGACAGATCTGCCCTCCAGACATCAAGACTGGGCTTTAGTCATCAAAAAGCATTTATTTGCATACATGAGCACACACAAATCTCTCCTGAAGATGGGAAATCGCAGCTTCTTTGAACATGTGCACTCTCTATTTCTTGGTTTGCAAGTCATGTAACTCTGGTCTCTGCTTGAAATTTAAAGTATGGAATTCCAGATACACGTGATTTTCGAACTGTTTAGTGCAGAGAATACTATGTGAAAATTTTTCTCAATGTAGAAAACATTCCAAGCAGTTCCACAGGAGTCTACTTGGTCCATACATACTTAAGAGACATAACTGAAAATGTTTCTTGCAATATTGCATTATTTGCTAAGACACATAATAATTGCTTCTGCCAAGAATCCTTAGCCGTGTACTAATAATTCTCTATATTAACATAGAAAATATATCTGACTCGGCTAACTCCTAGTGTTTTATAATGGATCCTACAAAAAATAATAATGGTACCAGTAAAAACCACACACAAGATTCATGTATCAGGTATACCTATTAATGACGTAAACATTGAGAGCAAAGTAAGTACCATATGTACTCACTTATAAACTGCAAAGAACAAAGATCTTGATCTGCCTTAGCATAATGCACTTGCAGACCCAGGTATATCTTGTTTGTTCTACTGAATACTCCTAACAAACTGCACAGACCCAGATCTCCTGGTGCATTATGTGATGGGAAATCTAGGTCTGTGTAGTTTGCAGTTGGACTCTACTTATAGGAGAGTATATACAGAAAAACACAGCTTAACCTGATGCATCTATGACACGGAATAAGCACAGAGTAATATTTTCTGTAAAGCAGCTTGTCAAATACAGCTATTATGTCATCCTAATAATCAATTTAATAGAAATCCAACTTCAAAAAAATGTACTTAGAAATTAATCAACTGTTCCTAAAATATGCAGACATTGTTTTTTACAGTTGTACTAAGGAACAATTTTATCTGCTTGAAAATCTGCACCTTGATTCTGCCAAAATTATAACTGGTCTCAGAAGGGGCACTAAGTATTATATGAAGAAAATGGTTGGCAAAATCTCCGAAGAAAAAAATGCCCAACCAGTTAATTATCTATTATAAAATCCTCATTGGAGAAGGTCCTAGTTTAGTGTTCATACACTTCCTTGAAAACTTTAAAAGTATTGGATTTTTAACTTTTAAAATTTAAGATCGGCATTTTAGTTTTCAAGTCCATGGAATGTCCTTGAAATCATGTTTGCTGTCTGTGAAATTACTTTGGACCATGTTTTGGTCTTACAGCTGCAGAAATATCAGTATGATCAATTCATTAGTGATTGTGCTTATTTATGTTGCTGATCAAAAGTTATTCATCTTTTTGGTTTGTATTCATCATTCTGTACGGTTTTAACTTTTCTGTCTTTATTTGATGTCCAGGAAATCAATTTTTAAGGCCCTAGAAGTCCTGGAAAAGCTTTTGTTTTCAAATTTATTAAAGGTTTACAAACCCTGTTTGTTACTTACATATGATTTTAGCCTACTATAATCGTCATTTAATTCATACTCCCTGCACAGCATAGATTTCAGATAACCCACATCAATTTGGAATTATTTTAATGATGAATCCAGACCTGTCACTTCTCCCAATTACTCAGGATGATCCAGATTTTTTCTTTAAAATCCAAAAATTCTTAATTTCCAAATTAAAACAAAAAATACCAAATTGTTAACCCCCTCAACACAAAAATCCCTCTTTTCAATTAACGATGGCTGTGTATCCTTCAAAGAAAGCAATAATGATGCAGAAATTCTGCAAGCAGGGTTCCCACACTACCAGAAAATCGTGAAAAAGTCAGGAGAAATGATAATTTTTTTCCTGACTGTGAAAAGTCCTTGAATTTTGCAAATATTGACGAAAGTCGGGAAGAACCCGCAATTTTCCTTCACAACTTGACGCCTGAAACAATTACATAATTGAGTTGTAACTGAACTGATCGTGAGTTAAATTTATCGAGTTCTAACCAGAATATTAGTAGGTTGCAGTATGGATTATTTGGGTGCTTGCCATAAATATATTTGTTGAGACAATCCAAATGCTCAGTGGATTAAATTCATCTAGTAGACTTTTTGTTTCAAAGACAGTTCAATATCCGAATTTTTTTTTATTCGAAGGTATGAAAACCAGTCTAGCGTCACAAGAGGCCAACATGGTGGCGTTAAAGCATAGCCGCTTAGCGGATGGGCTAGCAAACTTAAACGTTAAATAGAGTTATCCTTGCCTGAAATTGATATGAAAATTATTTATTTTCTCAGAAATTGCGAGAGAATTAAAATCGCTATGTCTTTAATCTGCTGAAAGGTGATGAAACTAATGCGTTTATGAAATTTATGCTGGTACCAGCAATTTTGATAGCATGTTGCACAAACACAAGATAAATTTATGAGCATTAACATGTTAATGTATATTGATTATGTGAAAATTCTATGTGGAATTAGTGTATAATGCATTAGTGAAAGTATATAGACTCATCCAGCTGCCCATTCCTGACTGTAAAATAAATAATAAATAAATGTCACTGATTCATTGAGATAATGTACAATATAAAAAAAAAAGACTAAACTTTTGTAACAGATTGGGAAGAACAAACTAATTCTACCTCTTATCAGCCAGCTTTTGTGATACCATTTGCAAATGTAATTATGATCTTTTGCATGTTACTGTGGGAACAACTGGCACCATATTATGCTTTAAGTGGCTCATCCCTTAAATCAATGAAAAATATTTCAAAGCATTAATGGCTTCAAATCCTATGCATACCTTTCAAAAAACTACCCACAATGACTTGTAAAGATGGTGTCTATATGTACCGGAATTTCCATTGTTAGATGTCTTTTGCTACATATTCATCTGAAATTTAAATTTATTTACTTGCCCAAAATAATTGGGCTCCCTTCTTGTGAATGATTTTAGTTATATTGAGTTTTATGAAGCATTTTTTTCTTTTCTTGTAATAACGGAATGATGTACTTTTTTCACATTGCTTAATAGAAATAGAGATATTTTCACAAGTGCTGATTTTATATTATTTATATTGTGTGAAAATGATAGAAAACTTTATTTGTATAATTTCGAAATTAAATTTTAACATTTATAAAAAAAATTATAAACTGAGCAGAATGTAAAATTATGTTAAACATCATTTGAGAATAGACATATCTTGAGTAATAAATCAAATTAAATGATTTATTTTCAAATTACACAAACATTGTGCCATAACTGATTATTACTTGTAGCATCATAAAAAAATGTTTGTTTGATAACAAGTATAGAATATGTTTAAACTGCCAGAACAATGATGTAATGAGATTTGCTATATCCAACATGACATAGATTATACATTTGTAAATTATTCTTTTTGTTTGGTTCAAAAACCTACTCCTAAAGCCATTTTAGTATTTTCAAAGTAGATCAGTAAAATAGCTTTTAATTAACATGTTACTTATAAGAGAGTCATTACAATTTGATTTATGTATAGGAAATTTATAGTTTAAATATAAACTTATTTATTGAAAAAGTATCTAATTTTTCAGATTTTTCTTTTACATGCTGACACTTCAGCACCCAGAATTTTCAATGTTGTTAAAGAGTGTTGTTGAATACAAATTATTAAATCAGTTCTCATTTATTTTTGCACAAATAGTATGATTTATATTAGATCATGCAAAATTTTCATTTTTCACATATAAAACTATTCACATGTATGTGGTACATGTCAAAATACCAAACATGTTTAGGTAAGTCTTGCATCATTTTACAACACATTTTATATTTCAAAATGGGAGTTATTGTTTCATGCAAGTCTTTCTTATTTCCTGATTTTTCCAGTGACATAAGCCCATTGTAAAACTTAGTTCATTATGTTGAAGTGTTTAGTATTATGAGCATTCCATCCTTACATCTAAGAATTGAGGTCTTTCTATCCAGAAATTTTTCATGTTAACTAAGATACTCTAAGTCTAAATCATTATTTGAGCTGAATAAATGGAATGTTTATTTCAACCTGCCATGTCTGTTGAATATAATGTTTACCCATGTCAAAAATTGTGTTTTTGCTCAATTACTTGGAAAGGCTTTATGGATTCAAATCAAATTTGTATGTGGCTTTATGTTAACAAGATCTAAATCAAGTTTATTTTCAAGGCATGGGTTGGCCAAGTGGTCTAAGGTGAAAGCCTTTACAGAGTACTGACATCTTCCCTCTTTCCATGTGACCGCTCCGTTGGCCTAGTGGTTAGAGCATCCGCCTTGGATGCTGGAGGTCGTGGGTTTGATTCCTGGTTGAGTAATACCAAATACTTACAAAAATGGTACTAACAGCTGCCTCGTTTGGCATTCAGCATTAATAGGATAGTGTTAGGACTGGTCGGCCTGGTGTCAGGATAATGCGACTGGGTGGGACATCATGCTACATGTCTGCAGCATGATGCATCAGTGCTAGACATCACTATAAACTGTCATACTGCAGACATCATAGCAGTCTGACTGAAAAATGTTAAAGCTACGTTTTTAAAAAATCCAAATCACACCCTCTGTCCATGTGGATTCAAGTCTTGGGCTAGGCCAGTGTGAATATGTGAGAAAGCTTGCTTGTTTTCTTTGGTTATTCCTGCACCAAATATCCTGGCTATATATAGCCTATTATATGCCAAAAAAAGGCATTACCCATAAAATGTGCACCAGTTTCATTAATATTTTAGAGTTGTGGTCACTGATTTGACTTGGAATATTGCCATTTGATTTGATTCTTCCTCACTAATGTTTCAATTCATGGATTTAAATCAAAGTATGTGTGAGGTTTTACATAAGGAAGACCCAGGTCATGTTTAGTTTCAGCCACGTTTGCAACCAGAGTTTTACGGAGGTATGATACTTGTTTGTCGTAGCACCTCGCCCTTCAATTTCAACTCAATGACTTTCAAATTCCTTCATAAAAGGAGGCTTCATATGAAATAAAACAAGTAAAGAAATTTGATTTTGGCTGTTTTCCAGCAAATCTTTATGGCATTACGATCTAAGTTTGGCAAAGAAACTAGCCTTTAATTTGGAACACATTGTAGCAGCATCCATGGCATATGGACAGATTTATATATAAAAAATCCTACAAAAAGGAAATCATATGGGGGGGGGGTCTTTTATCATCATACTTCTACAAGTGTTCATTTGACATGGCAATAAAGCCCAAAAATGTGTAGCAAAACCCTTGATCTTGCACAGTTCTTTGTAAAGGATAGTTTTGATCTTTCTTTTTCAATGTCATAACATATTTTTTAACTGGTTTACTGTTCTTGATTTGCTTTTTCTGCTGATGGTATATTCAGATTACAACAATTAATGTATTTTAACTGCAGATTCCAAAATTCATCGCACAACTTTATGCATTCAGTGTCAATATTTTACTTAATTTGGAACACATAAAATACATGCCATACAACCGCTGGAGCTTTTATTTTGTTTTATACTATTACAGTCTCATGCTCATGTCTTATTAACAATAGTATTCCTTCCAAGTACCTTTTTTCTGTTTGTTTTCTAGCATTAGTGCTTTGCTCAACATTATGATTTTCATTATTTATTTGTTTCTGTAGTTTATTCTTGTGACTTTTTTCTTCTCCTTGTTATCATAAGGATGCTTGTAGTCTTGTATCCAGTATTTTGTTACATACAGATTTTTATGTTATTTGTTTGTTTATTCATTTCATTAGACATATATATAGTTATATATGTAGGTATACACCTGTACATTTGCTTGGTAGTATTAAGCATATTAGTCCATTACAAATATATTTAAAGTTTTGATGTGCAATTTTATGTTATATGAAACTGAAAATATAACCTGGAAATATAGTCACGAACATCTTTCCAGTTGCCGAAGTTTGTCCTTGTTTTTGTTTTTTTGTCAGACATCCTGCTTTTCACTACTGATTCCAAAATGGGCTTACTGTTTCTACTTTTTATCACTTTTGTGTTGAAAATCAAATATATACTGCATGAACAGCCATAGCGAAGTAAAATCAGGTATGGTGTGGAGCTTGGTGTTTAAGAGAATTAGAGGTGGAAAAAAACAGATAGTCTGTAAGAGCAGGTTTACAAAGACAAGTCACATAAAAGTTTTACTTTTTTTGGTAA
The DNA here is from genome assembly GCA_028554795.2 of Sinohyriopsis cumingii. Taxonomy (NCBI): domain Eukaryota; kingdom Metazoa; phylum Mollusca; class Bivalvia; order Unionida; family Unionidae; genus Sinohyriopsis; species Sinohyriopsis cumingii. The sequence goes on from CM068827.1 coordinate 31,854,789, forward strand.
TTTACATAAATTTGGATACTATATATCTTTACAAAATATCCCTATTTGCCCTACTTTCATTTGAAAAACGCATTTTCTTTCCCTTTTTTTTTTTTAAGTAGGTATAATTTACCCCTACTTTTTCACAAGGGAATGCTGGAAATACTTAAGTATTAAAAAGAAAAAAAGAGTAAAGTTCATTTTTTAAAATATCATTGTTACGGTCAGTTATGGAGAAAGTCTTCAAGTTAATATTTTTCATGCTGTTTTTTGCTCCAACTTTCAGTCAATCATTTAAAGTCTTTAATGATGCATGTGATGCAAGGGTTGGTGGAGTATTGATCAAACAAGACAATAATGATGTAGATCATCCAGTGTGCTATTTTTCTAAAAAGTTAACCAAGCACCAGATAAATTAATTCCACTATCAACAAAGGGAGATAAGAGGATGAGTTATTGACAAATGAAATTTTGCTCTCAAGGAATAATCATCAGTTGTATGAGCAGCATATTCAAATGTTCGACCTTTCGTTCATCAAGGTAGGTATTGACATCACTATCGACACAATTCTTGAATTCTTAAATTAAAGCTGTCTGACGTTATTGTAGTTTTGATCAACCTTCTTGAATTATCACCAGCTATCAAAGTTTTTTACAATTCCAAATTCGACGTAGGTTATTTCAGTTTCTTTTCTTCAATTCCTAAAAGACTGTCGATATGCCACAGGTACCAAGCATAACCCTTCAAACTTCATTCCTTAACCACATGATAATGAACATTGCTGAACTGACAGTGAAGTATAGACGTCGTGAGATTTGCCAGTAATTTTGTAATAACAAAATCCCATGCTCTCTTCACTCTTTCACTTTTTCAACAATTTTCTCATAAAGTGGAAAATATTGATCTTATTGTTTAAAAGGTTGTACTGACCTAAGATTTCTGATAAAATCAAAACCTTAACTTGTGTGTAAGGGTGTGTGTGCATTTTTCCGCATGTCATTTCGAATTCTTTTAATTTAAAGTGCATCTCTTTCTCTCTCTCTCTCTCTCTCTCTCTCTCTCTCTCTCTCTCTCTCTCTCTCTCTCTCTGATTTTTGATTTCCACCAGTTATTTTCTGAAGCTGAAGCTTTCTTATATTTATTTCCATCGGTTTTTACATTTTCCTATCAAAATCAGATACAAACTAATCAAACCCAAAGCAGTTTTATGCACACAAAAATATTTTCCACCAAATACTGAACCAAAGTATTCTTTATTTCGTGCCTTCGATTCAGAAGGATTGTAATGTCTAATAAGCTCCAGCAACTCGTATTTTTTTTCAAGGACTGCAGCCCTTCATGGTTGGGATTTAAAACAATGATCTGCAGTTTTGATGACATTGTGAAAGCTTCCATGTTTCTCTAAAAAATCACTCAATTATATGAAATTAACATACCCTGGACTGAGAAAATTCAGAAACAAAGTGAACGTTATTTTCAAAAGCAGATGTAGTTTCTCTGAAATATTTTAAAGAAGTGTGGATCCCAGACGAGTGCCCCCAATTTCTGTTACGACACTGTGACCTTGTACTAAATAACAGAAAAAGTAAAACCAACAAGTTTAATAACATTCAACAAATAATGTATTTTCTTTGAATACTAAGTGAAAATGTAAAAGGAATTTGACAGTATTATGACTTTAATCCCAAATAATCAGAAAAGTTTTATCACAAGTCCAAAAGTATAGTGTTCCAGTTGAATTCCAGTATTGAATGTGCTGATTTGCCTTCAGTCTTGGATGAGCAGTCTTGACGTATCACAGTGATATAATCCAGAAAACCCTTGAATGAATTCATAATAATCCCCAAATAGTAATTTTGTTCAAAGGGCAGTAAGGACTTAGTCTGGGCCCCTGCTTCGTATGCTCCTTGCGTTGAACTCCGCTATACGAAGTCAGGTGAACACCGACGCCATATTGTCACGTGATCAAAACAAATGGCCTCATATGGAATTACATCACAATTAATACTTCCAGTTCAGTACCCACGAATGTAGTTCTAGTCTATTTTTAGAACATTTTTTCCTCTCTCATTTTGGTGGTGATAGAAGAGTTTTATTTATGCATTTTTGGTAGGGATTTAAAGGTAACTGTTTATTCTTGATAATATGAGCTCAGGGTGTTGTTGTCTGTATGTATTTTGGCGACAGTGCACAGTGAGTAATAAGGCCTTGGTGATGATCCGGAAGTGAAATTCGTGTTCTGGTTACATGCTGTTATGTTGACAGTCAATAATCTAAAAAAAGAGCAGGTCAACCTTTGACAAGAACTTCACCGTGAAGTCATCTTTGAAGGTATTTTAGATTAACATATGATTTGCATTGATTGTCACACAGTGGAAAGGTCAGTACTGAGAAACAAATGTAGAGAACATATAGTAAAATTAATTGTGTACTATGTCCTGTAAGGGCAGTATTGGAACAAAGTTTAAATTGGTATAAAATCTTTATTATTAAAGATAGACACATGAAATTTTAATATGTCATGTATATTGACTTTTAAAATATAAGAATGAAATTAAAAGTAAAAAATTAATTTTTATTTTAAAAATTTTAATAAAATTTTAAAAAAATTAAAAAAAATAATTAAAAAACCCCTAAAATGCACATATATAATATTTTTGGGAATCATATTAAATGTTATCAGCATGTATATATTCCTACACCATATAAAAGCTCCAATGTTGGATTTTTGTCACATTTTGTCACAGAAAATATCTTTATAGTCAAAATGAGACCTTCATTAAAAATACATGAAGACAAAATTATAATTTGTATTGGCCATTCAGACTATTTATTAGGGGTCCAATCAGTTAATTTATGTGTTTATGATGGGGTCACTTCCTGAGTAACAAACTTCTGCTTGTATAGCCTTCAGTAATTGTTTATAAACATAGTTATAAGGTATTTAGTGAGAGGACAGTGATGAAAACTTTATACTAGAACCTACTCAAGTTCTCTACTAAATCATTTTAAACTGTCTGAGAATGAAATACAGGTCAAAGGGATAAAATATGCTTCCCCCAGGTATATTTACCCTTGGATGTAAGAAAAAAGCAAAATGATGTAAGTTGAATACAAAATGCATTCCATTTTATTGTTCAGTTAGGTTAAGATATTGATTGGTGTAGTGCAGCATTGTGGCCTATATGATGTTATGGGAATTCTAATGATCCATCTTGCTTTATGCATTATTAATTACTAATACTATTTGTTAACTGACACTCTAAAGATTACATAAGAAGCATTCAAACAAATTATTTGAATTTAACTTTGTACATGGTTACATATCCCACATGTACAAATATCCATCCATTTTAGAATGTTTGGGATCAAAAGTTCACATTCAGTACATCATATAGGCTGACATTGTACCTATAGTGAACCTGTAAAGCACATTTATGGCTATGTGCACTGAAAAGATCCCAAAATGTTATTTTCATCATGAATATGCCTATGTATGGTAACATATTTCAATTTAGTACTTTGACAGAGTGCGGTATTGAAACATCAGCTGATATCTGATTCCATTCAATCAATGAGCTTAATAATTGGTAACCAACACTCTTCAAAATACCGTATAAATGTTCAAATAGATAATTTGAATTATGTTTGCACATTTGATCTTAACAAGTACATTGTATATGTCCCACATATGCAAATTTCCATCCCTGTTTACAAGTTTTGGGGATGAGAATTTCACATTTAGCTGATGATATAGGATTTATTGGTACTTATAGTTGATTTGTATGACCACATTTGGCTGTATTCACTTGCAATATCCAAAATTTTTATTTCCCTCATGAATAAGAATGCTTATAGTAACACATTCTAATTTAGTACATTGTCACCTGACTTTCCTGTATACTGGTATGTAATAATGTTTACACCAATGATCAAACCTCACCGCCCCAACATTGCCTTAAACTTTATGATACATAGTCTACCTGATTAGTTTTTTAACTTGTAAATGGCTAAATGTGCTTCTAGAAACCTCATATACTTTTAGGATGAATTTAACACTTTAATACATGGCCATTGCTTCACATTTCTGAGTGTCACTCTGTCAAGTTTAATATTTTCCCCCATGCTGGCAACCTTAATGTTAATTTGAAATCACCATATCTAACACAGTTTAACTTCATTTACATAGATCTTACTGTTTTCTAGAATTAAGTGAAACATATTGGATCTTTTCAGGTCTAGCCTGGTATCTGGAACAAAGTGTTAGAGTTGGATTAGCTTGGAAGCTCTCCTGAGTAGTCTGGTGGTAATAGCATGGTTTCATAAGGGCATGTGCAGTGTACTGCCATAAGTGACCAAGATTAGTTCATATCACCACACTGATATATGGCACCTCAAAGACATGGCTTAGGTTTTCATGAGAGAGATCAGCACCATTTTTCAGTAAGGTAGAACCTCCCTAGAAACTATTTTCCTGTCCCATTGCCACCTTTTGTTGTTATCGACATTGAAATGGAATGCATTTTTGCTATAAAACATGGTAGTGGTCCCATTAGAACTTTAAATCTGAATGTGCTATTAGTTATGGAAACAACTGCCTAAGTACCTGACACAATAAATGTGGAACATAGCACCTGTCAGTGTTTCTTTAGTGTGTACACCTATATGCATCTGGACAGGCATATTGCGGTTTGCTGCCAAAATCACTATGAGCTATGATGCTTCACTACCCCTGGGGAAAATGTTATCAGTTATACAGACCCAAACTACCATTTGTTTTAAATATCATTCATTAGTCAACTTTTCTGTCTAAAATTTGTCAAACTGTGTTTTAAAACTTGTATGAAAATTTAAGTTTTCAATAAAATTTAGTTTTTAAAATTTAAATGTTAATTTAATTTGCCATTAAAACTGAATTTATCAACATTTGTAATTTTCAAACATATTTTCAGACAGGGCTTATCTTGTATCACAATTAGGTTTTTACTGCATTGAAAAATTCCTATAATTAAGGAAGATATAGCAAATTTAGTTTTGGTTTCTCAAGAGCACTTGGACCAGAACTTGCACCCTGTGGAACACCAGCACTACATACTTTCTGACAGGTGTCACATGTTTTCCTTGCAAGGAAATTCAAAAAGACTTCATGTATAAAGTTGAAATAGGTATAGCATGCAAATATAAAAGTTTGACTAAAATTGGCGTAAAACATGTAGCCTGTCAGGAATTACATCACAATTAATACTTCCAGTTCAGTACCCACGAATGTAGTTCTAGTCTATTTTTAGAACATTTTTTCCTCTCTCATTTTGGTGGTGATAGAAGAGTTTTATTTATGCATTTTTGGTAGGGATTTAAAGGTAACTGTTTATTCTTGATAATATGAGCTCAGGGTGTTGTTGTCTGTATGTATTTTGGCGACAGTGCACAGTGAGTAATAAGGCCTTGGTGATGATCCGGAAGTGAAATTCGTGTTCTGGTTAAATGCTGTTATGTTGACAGTCAATAATCTAAAAAAAGAGCAGGTCAACCTTTGACAAGAACTTCACCGTGAAGTCATCTTTGAAGGTATTTTAGATTAACATATGATTTGCATTGATTGTCACACAGTGGAAAGGTCAGTACTGAGAAACAAATGTAGAGAACATATAGTAAAATTAATTGTGTACTATGTCCATATGGGGAGATCGAGGTTGATCTATGCGCGGCACATTTATTCCTTTGATATTATGTTTGTTAGTGACAGAGTGCGAACTTTGCTAATACTTCCGGTTTGAACTATAGCAGCTGTTATCTTGTATTCAAGAGTAACCACTAATTCGATCATATAATTATTTTTGCAAATATTTGTACTAGTAGGCGATGAAGGAAAAGGGTACACACAACGATATTTTGTTAATATTGCACAGTTTACACAGCGTCATCTCAAAAAATCATTTTCCAGTCGATTCGTTGATAAATGTTAACGTCGAACTTGATATGAGATGATGTACGACAGCCTAAATACACCCAAAGATTAAGACAAAACTATCACCCCTCGATCTAGGGATTTTACGGAGTTCAGAGTTATTGTATGGCCAGGACAGACATTATGGATGTGCCGTGATACCTTTGCATCTGACTTATATATAAATGAAATCTATTCGTTAAGGAATACGTTTATAAACCACTTAAGTTACATTAATGTCTCACCTCTATATCTGTGGAAGGACGTGTTTGTAAAACACTTTTTTTTTCTTCTTTTTTTTTTTTTGGCAACGTCACTTTTATGCCTGTGATAGGCTATACATGACAGCCAGTATCCCGGGGAAATTACAACAGGCCAGCGGGAATCTACTGACAAGTTTCTCAGATAACCGAATGGGCCGAGCCAATACTCGACCCACGCGGACAGAGAGTAGATATGCGAATGACCTGTAAAGGCAAACGCCTTAGAACACTTCGTCACTTGGGACCTCGCATTCGCGTCAGACCTATATATAAATAAAAAGTTCTTAAAGGCAATTATTTACAAACCACTTTCCTTAAGTTTAAATCATGTCTGACCTCTAAATTAATGAAATTTGCTCATAAAGGAATATATTTCAAAACCACTTTTCTCAAGTTACATTTGTGTCTGACCCTTATATAAAGGGCATCTGTTCATAATGGAACATTTTTAAAGGCCACTTTTCTTAAGTTGCATTTGCGTTTGACCTCGATGTAAATGAAGCTGTTCAAAAAGGAACCCACACAAATATACACACGTATGTATGTTTTTTAAGTAAGTGCAGTGTCGTAACTAAGTTGGAGAATTATTGCCAAAGTCAAATTTCTTACTTAATAATATGGCAATGCAATATTTTAAATCTGATACCGATTTCGGCTGAGATCCAATGATAATCAAGGGATTTATTTGCCGGAAAGATAGTGGGCGGACTTGCCTATATTTCTGCTAAACAAAGACGTAGAATATTGTGAATCGAAGTCATCCACTACCTGAACAGTATTGTGTGTGTGTGTGAGGGGTATTTTTTAAGCCTGAGGAGGTAGGTTCCTGACACGCACCCCCATCCGGCCCTGAATAAATAAGAGAGCAATTGTTCAGAATCATAAGTGGATGGGTACGATAATGAGGGGGCTGTAACTCATTAAACTATGACAGAGAACTCTAGGAATCGAACTCAGCCAGTTTTATCAGTATCAAGACCTCTAATAATAACAAAAGGGATTTTTGCCCAGGAAACGAATATAGGTTGATCTGAAAATGGATATAACCTTGCTAACCGTATGATATAGAACATTGACAATAGAACCCAGCCCAGGTCTCATAAGGATCTAGCTGTATGGCACATTTTGGTTGAAGTCTAATAATAAGTATCGGAGTTAAATAAGGGCGTTAATTTGTGGACAGGAAAATGGATGAGCTTACTAACCTTGGCTTTTGACTCTGCTAACATTGGTGATGTAGAACGCTTACAACCCATCTGAGCCGGGGTGTTATAAGTATCTTGCTCAATGCAAAGCTTGGGTTCAGATCGAATAATAGTTATGTGTTATTTTGTGAAAACGAAAGTGGGTGGTACTGATAATCAGGGGCTACAACTCCAATAAGCAATGATGTAGAAACCTGACATTTGAATTTCACCAGTCTTACCAGTATCTGGCGACGTGCCAGATTTGGTTGAAATAGTAATAATTGTGACGGGCAAAAAGGAAGGATCAATGGACTTGCACAATTTAATGACTATTATTTCCAAAGAAAAGAGGGGATCAATAAACAGACAGACCATTTCTAAATGTAAACAAGTTAATGCGTGTCACAAGTGTGCAGCTTGGTGCAGCATGTAAACTAATATAAATGGGTAGGTGTGCTTAAGCAATATTTACTATTTACGAACCTCAACTTATCCGTACAGAAATGTAATGTACCCGCACCATTGTAAACTTTGGCAACTATTGCCCTCTAACGTTTGCTGTTTTCTTTAGTACTGCATTACATAACCTGGAGCTTCTTTCATCTGCTGTAAGTGGTACAGTCTGTCAAAAGCTATAGCTAAATATTGTTAGACAGCTATATTAATGGAAACATCATCGATAGCCAAATTTGACTATAATAATATATAAGATCAACACTAGCGCCAGACTGTGTCTGTTGCGATGCAATATATCTAAAGGTATATGCGACATTGCCCGGGGTGGGAGTGGGAGACAAGCGCCCCAATCCTCCAAAATGCCCCATACGGCCTGCGTCTCTTACTGCCTCTGTCAACTAAAATCCAGCTCCTGGCCTTCGCGAGTGGCTTAGATTTGAAGCCCGGCAGACCATGTTTTCTACTAACAGGAGAAGGGGTGAAGGCGGCCCACTGGCGCCTTAAAACCAGTTGCTTCGGGTAGATGGGACTCGTAAACCTTGGATGGTAGCTCATCTAGGAGAAGGAAAACTCCGATTCCAAACCTCTGCTGCCTTGTGGCTATACCCACTCATGGGAAAGGCTAAGGGAGTAAACCCCGACAGAAAATCCGGAGATGGAGTCCCTAAGGCGGTATGACATTGACTTCAACGTCATTCCGGCAACTCCTGCGACGCCGTTGGTGCCAAGCTGTATCGGCATTCGTCGTTTCCTTGGGCACACCAGCTGCGTGGAGAGGGGGGATCTGCTGCATGGGCAACAGCTGATTCTCCATACCACCCTGCCCAGGCTTCATAGCTCCACTGGAGAGGACACTCCAGCGTCGTCGTACGGCGTCGACACAACACGAGAAGTAGCAGTTTACCGGTTCTAAGTCAAAGCTCGATTGGCGTAGAGCTTGGCGCCAGGGGTTACTTCTGACGGTGGGAGAGATCATCAGGTCTCACTGGACAGCTACCGCCCGCCTCAAGCTGGGCAGCCCCCAGTCAGTAAGGTGCTGCCCGCCATGGCCTGCCTGCTTCACTGGGTGCGTGGAGCTTAGAGAACCATCTCGACAAGTGGGCCACAAAACTCTGCACCAGGAAAGACTAAAAGAAGAAATAAAAAGACTCCAACTCTTCGTTTTGCAACCTGGAACATCAGGACCATGTGTCCTTGATTGACCACTGACCTACAGCAGATCGACGATGCACGGAAGACTGCCGTCATTGACAGAGAACTCTCCCGACTGAACATCGACATTGCCTGCCTCCAGGAGACCCGACTGGCTGACAGCGGCACCATCAGGGAAGCCAATTACACATTCTTTTGGCAGGGGAAGCCCTTGGATGAACCTAGGCAGCATGGTGTAGGCTTTGCCGTCAAGAACACGCTAATCGCCTTCATTGAACCTCCATCATCAGGTACTGAGAGAATCCTTGCCCTCCGGCTGTCAACATCCTTAGGCCCGGTCAACATCTTCAGTGTGTACGCCCCAACCCTCTACTCCACCTACGAGGAGAAAGACAAGTTTTATGAGGCTCTGGATCAGGCAATATCCAGTATCCCCAACAATGAAAGCCTTTACTTACTAGGAGACTTCAATGCTAGAGTGGGAGCTGACCATGAGGCCTGGTCCACCTGTCTCGGCTTTTACGGAAGGGGCAAGATCAACGAGAATGGTCAGCGACTGCTGGAGATGTGCTGCTCCCACAGCCTATGTGTGACAAACACTTTCTTCAAATGCAAGGAGATCCACCAGGTGTCGTGGAGACACCCACGTTCACGCCACTGGCACCAGCTAGACCTCGTCATCACCAGGCGTGCAGAACTGGCCAGTGTCCTCCTTACCCGCAGCTACCACAGTGCCGATTGTGACACGGACCATTCCCTCGTGGCCAGCAAGGTGCGAATATTACCCAAGAAGCTGCACCACGCCAAGAAGAAGGGTCACCCACGTATCAACACCTACTGTGCAAGCAACCCAGAGAAAACACAGCAGTTCATCAGCAAACTGAAGGAAGCCCTCACCAAAGTGACACCTGATGACACCATTGATTCCAAGTGGTCCCATATCCGTGACTCTGTGTACAATTCAGCCATCACAGCTTACGGGAAGAGGGAGCGAAAGAATGTCGACTGGTATGAGGCAAACTGGGAGGAGATGGAGCCCGTGACTGAGGCAAAGAGGAAAGCCCTTCTGGCATACAAGGCTGCACCTAGCCCCAGAACACTACAAGCCCTCAGGATTGCAAGGAATAACGCCCAGAAGACCGCCCGCCGCTGTACCAACACCTACTGGCTGAACCTTTGCAACAGTATACAGACAGCTGCTGACACCGGGGATACAAGAGGAATGTATGAGGGTATCAAAAAAGCGACAGGCCCCCCCCCCAGCTACAAGACCGCCCCCCTCAAGTCCAAGACGGGTGAAGTCATCACAGACCAGGGGAAACAACTGCAGCGATGGGTTGAGCACTATCTTGAGCTATATGCAACCCAAAACAATGTCACTGGAACTGCCCTGGACGCCATTCCAGACCTGCCTGTCATGGAGGAGCTAGACACACAGCCCACCCTGGAAGAGCTCGGAAAAGCCATCGATTGCCTTGCCTGTGGGAAGGCTCCTGGAAGCGACAGCATTCCGCCTGAAGTCCTCAAGAGCGGAAAACCAGCACTGCTCCAGCCCCTACACACACTCCTCTGCCTTTGCTGGGAACAGGGATACATCCCACAGGACATGCGTGATGCCAACATCGTCACTTTGTACAAAAACAAAGGAGACCGTAGCGACTGCAACAACTATCGGGGCATCTCCCTCCTCAGCATCGTTGGAAAGGCCTTCGCCCGTGTTGCCTTGGCACGCTTGCAGATCCTAGCCTCCCGCGTCTACCCAGAATCCCAGTGTGGATTTCGAGCCGGCAGGTCAACTGTAGACATGATCTTCTCACTACGTCAGCTGCAGGAGAAGTGTCGCGAGCAGCGGATGCCCCTCTACATTGCCTTCATAGACCTGACGAAGGCGTTTGACATGGTTAGTCGGAGTGGACTCTTCAGACTCCTGCAGAAGATCGGTTGCCCCCCACGTTTGCTTGCTGTCATTATGTCGTTCCACGAGAACATGCACAGCACAGTGTGCTTCAATGGCGCAACATCTGAAGCATTCCCAGTCGTTAGCGGAGTCAAACAAGGCTGTGTCCTTGCACCGACGCTCTTTGCCATCTTCTTCTCCATGCTTCTCCAGTACGCATTCAAGGACTGCAGCGAGGGAGTGTACATCCATACCAGGGCTGACGGCAAGCTGTTCAACATCGCCCGTCTCCGTGCTAAGACTAAAGTCACAGAGGTACTCATCCGTGAATTGCTCTTTGCCGACGATGCAGCCTTGACATCACACACGGAAGATGGACTTCAGCAGCTGGTATGCTGCCTCTCCCATGCATGTAAGGAATTTGGACTGACCATCAGTTTGAAGAAAACAAATGTCATGGCACAGGACACAGACTCCCCTCCCTCTGTCTCCATCGATGGGTACAATTTGGAAGTTGTCGAGAACTTCACATACCTCGGGTTTAACATCTCCAGCTCAGTCTCCATTGATTCTGAGGTGGGCGGCAGGATTGCCAAGGCAGCAGCAGTGATGGCCAGACTTAACCAGAGGGTCTGGAACAACCCCAACCTCACAGAGAAGACCAAACTGCGTGTCTACCAAGCGTGCGTGCTCAGCTCACTTCTCTACAGCAGCGAAACATGGACCACCTATGCAAGACACGAGAGGAAACTCAACAGCTTCCACCTGAGATGTCTGCGGCGCATTCTGCACATCCAGTGGCAGGACAAAGTACCCAACACAGAGGTTCTAGAACGCGCCAACATGAACAGCATGTTCTCCATACTCAGCGAGAGGCGCCTTCGCTGGCTCGGCCATGTCAAGAGAATGGACCCAGGTCGCATTCCCAAGGACCTGTTATATGGGGAGTTAGCAGAAGGTGCACGACCAACTGGACGACCACATCTGCGCTACAAAGATGTTTGCAAGAAGGATATGAAGACAGCAAACATCAACGTCAACGACTGGGAGAGCTGTGCAAACAACCGTTCCAGCTGGCGTCTAGCTATCAGGCAGGGAGTTCAAAACGCAGAGGAAAAGAGAAGAATAAAGCAAGCTGAAAAGAGAGCTAAAAAGAAGGATAAGCAAAAGCGTACCTTGGAGCTATGCCATCGTCTCTCGTAGACGGACGGATGCCAAGAATCTCTTGGTTTTTTTGTAGTTCTTAGTTCGTCATGTAATTTCATCAACTTGTACAAGATACCACAAATCAGATTTCGTTCTGCATGCGAATAGTAAGAATAATTTAAGATTTTATTATTGTTTTGATGCAGGAATGAAACTATTATGAATTCTTTAACCTCAGCTTTTTCCTGCGATTTAGTGTACTGCCGTCTTTAGCTAGGCTTATAATGTTATGACGTTCTCCATGCCTCTGTATGTTAAAATATGCTTGTCAGGCTAATAACGTTTTTTAATGGCTGAAGATATTTTTAGGAACCCGGAGAAAGAAAAAAGAATATATGCAGCAATGATTTGATGTGATTATTTGCAAACATTTACAAAGGATGGAATGGAACTCGTTCAATACTGAGAATCAGCTGCTACTTGGATAGCTATTTCCTACTCCAAGCGGATATGATGTCGTGGTGGAAAGCTACAACCTACTCTAAGCGGACATGATGTCGTGGTGGAAAGCTACTCCCTACTCCGAGTGGACAGGATGTCGTGGTGGTTAGCTACTCCCAACTCTGGGTGGACAGGACGACGTGGTGGAAAGCTACTCCCAACTCTGGGTGGACAGGACGTCGTGGTGGAAAGCTACTCCCTACTCCGATTCGACATTAAGCCATGGTGAAAACTCTGATATATGAAAGGGTTAATGCTAAATACTGTGAAGTTTAGCTACCTGTTACCGAGTCTGCGTCAGAAATTACTTTTCGCCATTAAACTCAATTGAAAAACCATTATCGATCGTATTTTAAAAGAGCGTCTCTCTCTCTCTCTCTCTCTCTCACTATATATATATATATATATATATATATATATATATATATATATATATATATATATATATATATATATATATATATAATTCCTGACATTAAGGTACAAATAACTAGACTCTTGATAACACTATTTAATTCATACTATCCAAACAATTACAGATACTTTTTTCAACAAACAGTAGCAATTACTGATAGCTTTGTAACTAGCATTAATATAAGCGATCATGTTACTTTATCCCATTGTTTCCTCGAAACACAAAGTTTGCTCTTATCAGATAATTTGCTGATTTACGCATCAAAGTTCCCACAAAGGTTTAAAATATTATTTTCTTAATTTGCACATGTCATTAAAGTAAAAACAAAATCGGAAAATGTGCTTAACTCTTTCATTATACTCCAAATAATACAGTTTCTTGTCGCAAGTATTTCTATATCCGCCCTTTCTGCGAATATATAATGATTGGTTATGCATAGTTGGGGGAGGAGGCTTATACCGGAACAAGTCATATATAAGTTTTCTTTACAGTTCGATGGTAAAAATTATGCATTGGAAACGCTTGAAGTGCAGGAAGTTTTACAGGCTTTGCCCCATTGGCCTCCGCTGAGTGCTCCGTCCCACAGACACCGAGCCTACTTGTTTAGGCACACTCCCACAAACACGCACATATACACGCTATTTCTGAATCCACCACTGTTATGTGCGTTTGTTTGTACGTACTTCCATTCGTCCATCCTCCAATTAATCAGTTTCCTTGCAATATTTAGTCCATCTACACTGATTAGGGAGGCTGATCATATTTAGTATGATGTTCTAGGAGGATACGTTGATGACAGCAAAGTTTTCGGATCATTAATGGAAGAATAGGTCGGAGTTAAAGGTAATATTTTCATAGGTAATATGGATTCATTCCCATTATCTGGCCCCGTAGTCATTAAATTGTTTGAGCACACAAATTGAACTATTGCTCAAGTATTAGGAATCTTCATCTTCTATAACTTTTCTCATAGTGTGATCTACTATTTTGCTCAAAGCGAGACTCGTGAAATATCGTTATTACAACTTGTACATTTCTGTATATAGGCCACGTGGCATTTACACGATATCGAGATGCTCTCAATATGCCATTTTAATGTGGAATGTAGAGTCTGAAATCAAATTGTAAAGCCTTAACTACACTGACACTAACTGTGTTCATATATTTGATATGATGTTTCACAAGGATGAGATGATAACAAAAAAGGTTTTCAATCTTGAATGCATCCCCGGAAGGGATGGGGAGGGGGGGGGTCTTGCAGCCCCAGGAAGGGAGAGAGAGAGAGAGAGACTCACGAGTCGTGGCAATAAAGCGTGTGACTATTCGTTATGACTTAACTATCTAAGGGGTTTCTTGTCTGTTTATTTTACCTTTATCTTTTGGTAAGTTCGCATGACGAAGAAATTTCTATTCACTTTTGTTTTTAATGTGGGTATGTGAGAAAGCTTGCCAGTAGCTTCTCGTGGGTCGGTGGTTCTTTCCGGGATTTCCCGGGTTCTTCCTCCACCATTAATACTGGTTGCCATGTATAGCCTATCGTGTGCTGAAAATGGCGTTAAACCCTACAACAACAACAACACTTTTGTTTTAAAAGTGGCTATGTTTTTCTTCTAAAGATCACAATAATAATTTTCTGCCTAAATACTGATTTTTTTATGCCACTTTGTTAACGCATTAGCTATGTTCTTTTCGTATCATTGTTCTCCATAACGTCCTTGTTTTTACTGAGGCTGCCAAATTTCCATTCTACTGGAATAATATAATAATATCTTTTTGAACTCAGTTGCGTGAGTAAAACACTATGTTGCATTACAAATTTATCGACGTGATCACTCTCCAAGCGTACCCGTGCAGAAGGCAAATTGCAAGAAAAATCATGCGGTGTACACATCTCGTGCTTGAGAGTTACTCCGATACTCGTGCGTATAAAAGCCATTCTAGGCCGTTTACTTCGAGGATATATCTGCCAGACTTGCTACCTATTCAACAGGGAGGACAACAGCTTGCTCCTACAGGTAGGGATTAAATAATTTATGTATAAAAATAATAACAAAATTATGACATTGTTTATCAAGTAACATTCATAGCCATCTTCCATCAAATCTGAAGCACAACTATCATTTTCTCTCCAACCATAATTCATGTTATTACTGCTTGAATCTTGAGTGAACGTTAACTTGATATAACGAAGAAACCACGAAAAGCAGTGCATACCTGAAGAAAAGATAAAATAAAATAAAAAATGCACTAGCCCGGAAAGGTAAGTATACAATTTGTCAGGAATCTACAGCTTGTCGTGATTTCACCAACATGTATCATTGTTTTGTTGCGATTACCTTATCAATTTGACGCAATTTGGGGATGTAAACAAAGAGGTTTCAAAATCGTTTCCGCATCTTTAGAATCGATCATACCTGACAGGTATCAACATTTTTAATCGTACCGACTATTCGCGCATTTTGACGTGCTCGCTTGTAGAAACAATGATTGCAGCTACTTGGATTCTTCCATCTGTAGCTGCCTCATCAGGATATTCAAATTTGTGGAACCACACTATACTTTTGCTTTGATCGCTTAGCAGTTTACAAGTAAGAGTATCATGGGCACCATTAAAGCAGCGAGTTCAACGGTGTGTAGACCAAGTGACTAGTAGCAAGATGGCGATTATGGATTCCTAAAAAATGTACTGTTAATACAGTACTTTGACGTCCTCTTAATATAATAAATGCTGCCCAGCCCATCGTAACACTACATTTCATCGATTAGTTTGTCCCTCTGACTACACATTGAAATAAACTGCAAATGCAGGTTGAATCTTTGATATGATTGTGCTAATTACAAAGAGGTTATGATATTTATTCATTTTTCATGCTACATACAAAGAGGTTATGATATTTAATCAATTTTTCGTAAGTTTATAAAATTTCAAAGTCCAAAATGTGTTTTCATTTTACCCCCACCCCCATTATACGTATTTCAAATCGGTGATATTCGCCATTACTATCACACCCTTAAACTAAAAGGTCACTGACCTAAATTCCACATTTTACCGACTTCGTACGTTTATTCTTTTCACTTGTTTGGATTATTTATTATGCAGACATACCATTATATACTATTATACATACTATTATTCATAATCTTGAAACTTTGCGACGTGATGAATATTTATTATGTAGACATACTATTATATACTATTATACATACTATTATTCATAATCTTGAAACTTTGCGACGTGATGAATATTTATTATGTAGACATACTATTATATACTATTATACATACTATTATTCATAATCGTGAAACTTTGCGACGTGATGAATATTGAGTATTGAGTAATTCACCCATATCGCAAGTCAGTGACATGCATTTCACTGATATGGATTAATGTTTTTTATGTTGGGCATAGTTCGTGTTATAATTGATATTGGTCCTCTTTGTAGTACCACTCGTGTAACAAAAGCTCATCGTTACCCAAATTCAGTCTTTACTGGTTTGGGAAATCTTCGCGTCTAGTTTATGACTGCAGAAGTTTTTGGCATGATTTACGTATACTCTAAAAGAAAAGAACTTAGTGCGGGATACATCTTTCGTTACTAACAGGACCTAGATGGTTTCATGCTTCAGTGACTTTGCTGAAATTGTTTCAGTTCATTTGAGTGCTATTTGTTCCAATGGGGTGTCTGGTATTTCAACCGAAGGTCACTGACATATTATATAATGTACTACAATCTTTTTGACAGATCAAGTTTACCCAGAATTCTCAATGTCCTGATTAATTTAGTGGCAATGAATGTTTATTCAGTGTCAGTCTTGATATAATTAAGACTAGTCGTTGTTTGAATGAATTTTGAAGTTGATCGCCTGAAGCTAATTAGTCACGGCAAGTGCGTTTTAAATACAAGAACCGAATGTAGTGCAGAAATGTAGAAATTGAGTAAAATGCACATAAAGATCTGCAGCTCTATTTCATTATGGAAAGAACTTTAGGCATATAAAAGAAATTAAAATGAACATTCCAGAAGTTAATAAAAGGCTAAGAAAAATTACACCATTGAACAATGTTTGATTGAAGCTCCAATATGTATTAAAGGTCATATATCCTGGCATTCATTAAATCGGATTCTTAAGATAAATTGTGTACATGAAATTACGAACATGTCTAATAAAACGACAATGATTATTTATTTAGTTTGAAATACTTGGTCTAACCCACAATCAACAATCCCTTTACTTCGAAGCAGATAACTTTCACATGTATGATAAAGTGATGCATCGCATTCATTTAAAAACGGAGATACAGCCATGTTCAATACAAGCAGGATGTGGTCTGTTATACCAGCTTGCTTCTGCTTTTGAGATAGGTTTAACTTTTAAATGCCTTTCTCCATTGTTTAAATGTAACCAGTTCCAATGTTATGAACGAAAAACTCCATAGACAAATTTACGTGTTGCCTCTCGAAGATTTCTTTATATTGTATACAATGTCTAGGCAAACTACATGTTGGTAGGATTTTTTGGTCATAAACTAACAGAAAGAAGCAAAGCCAAGTTTTGCAAATTCAGCAATCAATTTTATCACCAGTGTTATAAAATGAAAATTTAAGAGGAATTTGTGATATGAGCGAAATCCTAAATCCTGTAGAAATTCTGTCAGATCCAAAACAGTGCAATGTTCGGTATAAACTTCAGGTCAAATACGCTGGTCCGCCAACAGTCCTGACGTGTCAAAATGGCGCCATCCAGAACTACTTTGAATTCACGATATTTATACACAAATCAATCTGCTGCCAATACAAAGGTATTTTCATATTATTATTATTATTATTATTATTATTATATATATATGAAAATACCTTCGTATTGGCAACAGATTGAGACCATCTTTGCGAGCCAATATTCCGATAGGTTAACACTATCTACGCGTTGGCGTATCGAGCAGCAATTTTTGTGCTTCGGGTAAATGAATTTCATTGGATTCGGCGGCAAGCTACCGCATACAATCGACATTAATCTGTTCATATCTGAACACTGTTCCTACATGATCGAGACAAGGGGTACGTGACTGAGACAAAGGGAACACGCAACTTGATTGGACTGATAAGCACTTTTCCACTGCCGGTCCATGTTTGTACAAATACATTTCACTCAAATACAAGTGTAATGGCGTCCCTCTGGTACGCATTCATACTTTCGATGTTAAACATACAAAGAATCCTTTCAAGTCAATTGCCCTCACCATTTTTGGCCGATATACAATGCAACGCTGTTACACGCTATTGGTCTTGTTGGTATTGCATTCTAAGGAAGACAACTTGTGAAATCCAATAGATGGCGCATGAACAGAATGTTCGATCCGCCAAGGTGTAGATAGGGTTTTTATCTGAAAATTGGCCAGCAAATATGGATTGAGCCTAGGTTAAGCAATTCCTGTATCATTTAGTAATTGTTACCAATAGTTTTTCTTCAAAGTTCCATAACAATAAAACAAAAAAGCTCTCGTAACGCGTACAGCTTTGGTACAGTACTGAAATAAGGTAGTACCTATTTATCCCTACCTTCGTCCCAACTCTAACAATATCATTTTGGTATATTTCTCGACTCGTGGTACTAATATCCAACATGTTTTTACGACCGCATTTGCTCAGATCTCCATACTTCAGCGCATAATTTAAATTGAGTCTAGAGTCTAGAAGCAATTGGGGGGGGGGGATTTTGCGCCTTATTAAATGAACCACCTGAGGTTAATACTATGCCAAAAAAAAGTCACTTTCTAGTCTAAAACCCTTACAAAATGTTCAGATTTCTCCCCCAAGAAATACTGTAAGACTATTATTTTTAGACGCCATGCTTCATCATGATTGTAAAAAGAATCCAAAACAAAGATAGGTCATCTGTACAAAGAATCGAGAATTTCAAAATAGTCAAATCTCTCTGGAACCTTTTACTGTGAAAATTTCACTTCTAAATCGTTATAAAACATAGCAGAAAAAGAAAATTGAAATGGGATTCAATACAGAAATACGGGTCGGAATAACATGCGCGAGGACATATTTTCTAAATAGAAACGGAAAGGAGTTCCAAAGTTGTAACCCTACTGGCGAGTAAAGTAGGATCGCCACATTGGCGTCTTCCATTTGTTGTACACTGATGTATTTCAGTATCGTATGAAATGTATAAGTCTAATTTATCTGTACTAGATATCGATCTGAACCCAGACTTTATCTTTAACATTCAGGGCCTGATCAGTACAACTGTTTGGAGGAGGGGGTTCCAAATTTTCAAAAGAGCCCTGACGTTATTCGAAGAGCACCAAAATAAAGGGTGTTTACTCGTTGCATACTACCCAATAAACGTACGCAAGAATAAAACGATTGTCAAATCAAGTGACAAGTGACGACACGTTTGTGTATGTGTGCCTTTTTTAGCGGGGTTGGGGGATACTGGTGTGATAAATTGTAAAGATAATACAAATTGAGAATTGGGATTAGCGAGTTTAAAAGAATGTATGGCCATACAAATTGTGATGCCACCGCGAGTTTCAAACTCGCAACCTAGTGTTTTGCAGCCAGGACACAAATGTCGGTGTTTATATATGGTAGCTTCTTACGATATCGTGGGTTTTTATGGTATCGTGGTATTAGAAAGTTTTACGTATTTTTCCTGCATACCACCAGCTACCGTGTATTTCTATAAATTATGACCATAAATTACCTGCTCTAAATAAGTTGATTTCGAGAAAATCTCTGGCTTGCTGGCGAGTACACTATTTTAAAAATGCACCCATGACTATTTTCAAACTTGCCCGTACCCCATGTTCTAAATTAGACTCTTAAAATCCCTATCAATGCAACAATTCGGTTAACAAAGTTTGTCGTATGATATCCAATGACATCATATGATTAGTCTTTGTCAAGAACCTAGAGATCAAATATATGGTAGCCAATAAGAGAACAAATGTGAAGTATGGACGGTCATTTTCTAGAGGTGTTCATAATTTACAGGTGTTGACTTCAAATCTTCTACATGATTTATTACTTTTCATTGGAACACTGAGTTGTTTAAACAGTGAGGTCGACATGTACTTTCATGGTCATATTCGTAGTCCATTCTCAGCGACAATCGCAGTCCTACTCTACCCGTCGCAGGCGGTTAGAAGTGTATTTCTTTAAAACTGACAAGTTTCTGTTCGACGGTACGTGTGGCAGAATGAGTACCATGGACGTAGCATCATTTTTCAAGTTGATTTACACTTTGTGCAACATGTACATAGAGTTCCCAACATTAGGAAAATTATATGGCTATCGTATAAATATTACAATACCAGGGAACTCTCCTTGCATAACCTGGACTCTACATGGCGTCTGTTTTATCGATCGTTTCATGCAATCTGATAACAGAACATTAAAATCATTTTAATATAATGCAAAGTAAAACAAATAGTATACATGTCTATCTTGAAGGCCAGTGTTTTTATTTACATATTAGCCGATGGCAAACTTCAAGAGCCATGCTATCATTAGCAGACCGATAATATAAGATGTTTTGGCACTCCGCGTCAAACGAGAAAGTCGATATTTTACTAATTATGACGGTTTTGAGGCTTTTTGTATCTGGAGCTTTAGATGCAAAGAATTCTCCACAGAACAAAATACTTCTCAAATCCTCATTTGCGAGTTGTAAATGGTACCACAAATCACATAAATCAGAAATATAACAATTTCAGATTTGACGGAACGTATTGAACATTTTGATAACATAGCAAATTCAGTCTCCCATACGAGGTTTGATGCCTAATGAACATTATTACTAAGCAATTTGTGGTTTTGATTTTGTTACAGCTATAAGCATGTAGGCCAAATTCAAAAATGGTAGTGATGTGAATGAGGGTTCGGAGAACTGGCAAAAATGAAACTGACTCCATTTAATACATCAAACTTCTGAACGTGCATTAACACCAGTAATCGTAACCAACCAGCCAGTTTAGTTTTGCTTAGAAAGTTTAGTAGCTTATTAACGTTCCCTTTAATCGGGCCAGTTTTGTGCGATGCACGAGCATGACATGATTTGGTGTACATGTACTATATAATTGTCGAAGAAATTCATTAACATTAACGTTATCATTATCGTTTGCTACACAATATGGGGTAGTGCGCGTGCGGCCGTTAACCTCCATACTAAGTACATGTACGGATATTTTTTTCAGCATTATCGAACTGATCACGCGCTCGTACGATCAGCAAACACAGCTGATTCAATCGCTCATGACGATTACGTTCTGGCTGAATTAGCCCCGTAAAACTGTATTTGGAAAGTTTAATCTTCCCTAACATCAGCAACTATGATTGTTGGTTTACAGATGTTATTAAAAATAGAAATTTATTATGACGACAAACTTGATTCGATATTAATGAATACAACTTGTGACTTCCATAGTATAGGGCCTACCTATTCGAATATTCAACATAATTGTGCGTAAGCTGGACCAGTTTTATTCTACCACGAATAGGCAAATTTATACATCACATATTTGTGGTTTTTGTTAACATGAAATAGTCACTAGACTAGCTATTATACAAAACATTTGAAAATCGTGATGTAATTGAAAATTGATATTCTGCGCGTTTTCTCGGTGGTTATCGTGTCTGGCTTGCGACTTAGAAAGTGCTGGTTCGAATCTTGTCAAACAAGACCGGGTCGGCTAACGTTATAGGTACTTGAGCAAGGCACTTTTGATCCGTTACCTGGGCACTGTAACCTACATGGTCGCTGGGCCATTGAAAATACATCAGGGACAAAAGGAGTTGGCTTTATTTGCTTGTGGCTATCTTATTGGCAAGTTAAATAAATTTGGGAAAATTTAAAATTTGCGGAATGGGAGGAAGTTTATTCAGGGATAAAATGACGGACAGACGAATGGATAACAGACGAATGGACTGATCTGCAACTCGGTCCAGAATTCTTGGTTACTTGAATCTGCTTTCGCATCTTGTATGAAACACTGCTCGTTTAGCAAGAGTATATACCCGAACGAAATGACACATGTAGTGTATTGGAATAATGGGAACTTTTAGTGATAATAAGGGTCTAATTTGTACATTTTAGTCCCTCGTTACACAATCGCATACCTTATTAGCTTGCTCGCCTCAAGAGTGCAGTGGCACGGGTCAGAAAGACTTAGATACCATCCAGTCTAGGTTATATTGCTTAACATATTTTGAAATCCTACAACTCTACTGAAGTTCAACCTGGATTTGCCCTAGAATGCAGCAAATGAAAGCGAGTTCCATGATAGTTTCTCCACTATAGTCCGACTTCGACACGGGTTCAAAATGATACGAACTTGGTTGTCTAATTTGTTTTGCGATCAGTACGACTGAAATGTGATAAGTGATTCAATATCTGGGTAAAATGTGAAAGTAGATGAACCGCTTTTCGTTGTAATGCTAGATTAGTTTTCGTTTTCAAAGACTGCATAGTCGGCGATACATCATTAGATTAAATGTTATGCACCATCTTGGATGTCTGTTTTGACGCAACTTTATAGAATATTAGAATTATGCACATTTATAAAACTAGTACTTCAGATAACAGTATGCAAAAACAAGCATATGACGGTTCTAATTACATTAATTGTAATCTTTTAATTGCAGTGACTCTCGTTTTGGACGCACAAAATGAAGCTGACATTCGTATTTGCGATGCTGGTATGCACAGGTAAGGTTTGTAGAACACGACCTCCTTGAATCGAAGCGTAAGAGAATTACATGCTAATGCGAAGCGGTACGATGCCTTCCATTTTATTCCAGGTTGAAGACATACTGAATCGTCAGAAGACCTTATTTCCTGAAATGTAACCTCGAGTCATCATGTCCGAAGTTGAAGTACTGTGTATTGCGAATCTTGAGTTTTCAGGATTGCTTGCTTTTTTGTGGCGACATGATAAAACCTCGCACCCGCAGAATATGATTGATCAATGTTTATCTGATGCGGTCAACACAAATCTTGTATATTTACGAATTTAGGAAGGGTGGTATTGTCCACACACAATGTTTTCTTGTGATAGACGTCATACTGGCCGTTACATCAAATGCAATAATTTTCACGTAATAAAACCTCGTTTCCACTGTTAGACAAAAAGGAGCTTCAAAAACAAATTTTATGAAAGTGATTTTAAATTAATCTCTGGTTCTTATCGACTTGTTATACTTAAGATCAATTTACCCTGAATTTACATTATCCAATATATTTGCAATGTCTGGAGACAATTTAAAGACACCTCGTGTTGAACTAGTCGTATGTAATCATTGCTGTTTTTGACAAACCATAATTTCTCAGATTGTGGGGGCCCTGAGTGGCCGAGTGGTCTAAAGCGCACTCCGTTACGGATCATTGCCATCTCACCTGTCTGCGTGGGTTCGAGTCTCGGATTCAGCCAATGTGGGAATGTGAGAAAGCTTGCCAGTAGCTTCTCGTGGGTCGGTTCTTTCCGGGGGTTTCTCGGGTTCTTCCTCCACCATTAATACTAGCCGCCATGTATAGCCTATCGTGTGCTGAAAAATGGCGTTAAACCCTCCAACAACTTTTAATCGAGGCTGATAATTGATTACTAGTTTCAATCGAATCTTATTACTGATTTTTTTAATCGAGACTTATTGATTAATCTTTTTAATCTAACATTAAGATAGCTATCATTCTGGCTAGTATGAGTTTACTTGAACCTGGTCTTTTGGGTAAACCAAGCATTGTAATACAATGATTGTTAACTTTTTATATCACATGACCAAGATTGAGACACCCAGTCTGGAAACCTTTTTCCCGTAAAAATGGCGCTATTTTAATATGTACTTATTCAAGACTCGGCTATAGCCTTTCATTATAAGACAGGAAAAGCGTTGAAATAATGACCACATTACACACGAACAGGGACATGAATAAGTGTGAAATGCAAAGCAGCCGATACGTAGAAGGAATGTTCCGTGACCTACTGCAGAATTCGTTCCGATAAGTTGAAGGAATGTTACTTAATATTTTAATGCAAAATTAATTCCAGGAAACAACGTTTATTTAAACAGTACATGTACAGAAACAGGTTGATTGTATAGGTTGCATGTACAAGACGAAAAAAGTAACGTCACATTTAGATACATAGACGAAACCTCTCGGTAACTGGCTTTTCTGCGTCGCACAATTACCCCAAACGGTCGACACTTTTCAAACGATTGCAACAAATCACTATTTATGCAACATTTGCAGCTCGCGCTTGTTCTTTACATTGTATGCTTAAATGAAATGCTTGATATACTTTTCTACTCTTCTGACGGCAAGAACTTGCATATTTTATTGTCGAAGTTCATATCATGTCCCTGTTTCTCTTTCAGGAAAGACAACTGCTACGACCGAGCCCACAATGACAAGTAAGTACATTTCGCAATTGCAAACGTCTCCCGGAGTTAAAATTAAACTATTCGTGATTGATAAAATGAAAACTCGCATAGTCGCATAGTGATATGCATCTATTGTTTAGATTCAGATTTGTTTTCTGTAAGATTGTTTTTATGTGCTCCAGGACCTTAAAAGAATGTTCCAGTGTTATTGTTGTAGCTTAACTGTCTGCTGGCCTGTCTTTTAGAGAAGATCGACCACAATGGGTCACATCGCAACCGCTGAAATTAGTGACTTTAGTTCGATCCGCTTTCTTTTAGATTCCAGACTAAGTACGGGCGAATAGTTGTAAAGCAATAATCTTTGCCTTTGCTTTTCGCCTCAATTTGGTGGAATAGATTTTACGTCTGCGTAGCTTTGTTTTATTCCATCAATTTTAATCCGTCTGTCTTTCAGTCAGCTAAGGCAACTATCAAGACGGATCGTACTACAATTGAAAGTACGTGTTCAGCGAGTTACCAGGAAAGTTTAGTTGTTTCATTGTTTACGTGTTAGATGTGATTTCTTAGTTTCATACATGCTGAATTAGATAGGAGTATAACATTCAAAATTATTACCTAGACGTGTTATTCCTATTAAATTAAATTTTTGTCGCAGTGACAGTGCAAATTAGACGTTTTGAAAACCTGACATTGTATTTGCTTGGCCACCACTGTTATATATCGTGTTTACCAGAGACATAGTTCATATTATAATTAATAGAACATTTATCCTTTAATCACGACATATCTAAAGTTTCGGATCGAATTAAGTCCGAGAATTCGATAATTTGAAATGATGTCCATCGAATTCGTATCAAATATTGTACTGATAGGGATAAACTGGAAAGCAAAATGTCCTGGAAAATGGACATTTCATCTATATTCTGGGACACAAAATGCATATGCCCTTTTAACTGTAACAGTCTTGTCCATCTTACCTGCCACTTGTTATTACAATCACAGGCATTCGAGCTGGTTTAATATATTCATCGTAACCAGAATACTTTACGCTATGTTGAAAATATAACTTTCTATCACTATCAAATATGGTTTTGTCTTGATTTATGCAATCACTTAAATGCTTTCAGTTTGTGTTCGTGGTATACATTTTCATTTTCGAGTCGTCACGATGCACAGAACTGCCAGTATCGTATATTAAGGTACTATTTTTACAAACTGAAACGAAGAACATTACCTTAACATTTATATTCACATTGCATCGGCACGTATAAATATTAGCTACGGTACACGGACTAGAGTACTAACGTCAATGTCGTATTCACCCGGAAATGTAGCACCCGATGCAAATTTGGCTACAAACTATATTCCATTATGGAATTTCAGTTCGCGTTTGCGAGTTTGTCACCAGCTCTGAACCTGGCTAAAATATTCTTTGAGCACTGTAATAAATAAATAAATAAATATATATATATATATCACACACAACTTGAATGCCTCGGTCGATTTTATTTCCAACTACAAGTATTATGGTCCTATTGAATGCCCCGAATCCCTTATTTTGGCTATGTGTATATATATATATATGTATGTATGTAAGTGTGTAGCAGTGTATATATATGAAATTAAGTTTAAAATGCAAAGCAAGGGATGCATAGAAAATAAGTTCCTTCATGACCTAATACAGAATTGTCTAGGAAAAAACATTTTACAGTATGTGCGAAATTTTTTAGATTTAAGGACCACGGCGCCAGGATGTGTGCATGGGCAAACGCACCCCCACCCTAACGACTGCCAACATTTCTACATTTGCTATAGAGGCTGGTTCGCTCTTGAAACCTGTGATTTTGGTAGCGTATATAGCAGGGCCGTTCGACATTGTGTATCTCTCGACTCGCCAGACAATGACTGCAAAAGTAAGTTCACGCATTTTTACTATCCGTTTTAGATAGTCTGAAATCCGTATCTGCTTGGAGGGCAAGAGGAGTATGCACAGCAGACTGTGCAAGGCTTGTGCACACCATAACAATACACCTATTGGGTGTGATGCCGTTAGCAGTGTTGGGAGGGTTGGTCGAAAAGGGATATCGCTGAATGCGGCGAACTTGGATTCTAGACAAATACTTTACGGTGACTTTTCTCCCCAGGTGTACTTCGAAAATAATTACAATGACAAGATCAATTCTGGGTTCTCTTCATATCGTAGACAAGTGCAAAAAGAGACAAAATGTTAAAATAAGAATTCAGCGTTTCTGCTTGGAACATGCAAATGATAAAGTAGTGCGTAGCCTGAAACAAGTTTGTAATAAACCAACCTGTAAAAATGAAGCCTTGTGTTGATGTTCCCTGCATACACAAACCGTGCCCCTACAGGTTTATTTTAATTTCGCAGACATTTTATGTTCACTCTTGTTCATAGGAACTGTTCCTGAATGCTTTTATATAACACTCCTACGCCATTCTCCAATATTCCTTAGCGTTTTACGATCTTGGGCAATAATTAACGGACTCGTTACTTTTTGAAAATGGTCCTTGTTCAGTTTAATCATGTCATGATCCCGCTATTATTGGCAATGACTTTGGTAAATGAAAAATACAAATGTATTTGACATCACACAACTTCATTGCCTCGGTCGATTTTATTTCAAAGTACAAATATTGTGGTCATTTTGAATGCTACGAATCCCTTATTTTGGCTAGTCAAATACATTTAACCTACTGTTGAAAATGCATCCAAATATTTTTTACTAGAGGTCGTATATAATTTAACATTATCAAAATTAAGAAACAAAGTTTCAATGGTGCCCCGAGTCAATGAATCTGATGCAGGATTTTTGTTAGTGAGGATTCAAGTTACAAAATTCATCACCTTTTCTTTACTATTTACTCCTAATTGTTAAGACGTGTTTGGTTTAAATATTTTATCCTACAAAACCAAATTTGTTTCCAGCAAACTGGTAGGTTCCACTTTGTTTCTTGTACGAGTAGTTGGGTTTATTTTCCTTCATTTTGGTTCCGAAGGATTATCTCGAGAAAGTTGTATTTTTCATTGCCATATTGCTTGTCTTTTTTCTTGTCTGTAGATACCTTTTGTTGTATCTTGTACATTATTGCCAATGTAAAATAGAGGACTCTTCATTAGTTCTGAAC
Organism: Sinohyriopsis cumingii; assembly: GCA_028554795.2. Classification (NCBI taxonomy): domain Eukaryota; kingdom Metazoa; phylum Mollusca; class Bivalvia; order Unionida; family Unionidae; genus Sinohyriopsis; species Sinohyriopsis cumingii. The sequence continues at coordinate 31,882,268 of CM068827.1, forward strand.
TTCTGGGCTAATCTAATTTTTTCTGCATAGTTAAAAGTCATAACATTGTTGAAGTGAACCAGATGAGGCAGATATCATGGTGGCAGTGGTCAATGGCGCTTGTTTTCACAAATCACCGACATTCCAGCTGTCCACGTGGGTATGCGAGAAAGTTTGCCAGTAGTTTCCCGTGGGTTGGAGGGTCTTCCCTGGGTTCTCCACCAAATAAACTGGCGCCATGTATGGCCAGTCATGTTCTGAATAATGGCATAGTCCATAAAAACGACACAACGCATCGAAAACGTAGAGGATGGTAAATGCTCCCGAGACCTCAATAGTTGCCACAGAAAACCGAAGGATTGAAAGTAAATTGAAACTTGATCTTTGCATATGCGTGACGAGGTTTGGACAGCGTTTTTTTGCAACAAAGTAATGCAGATTTCGTAATGAGGTTCCGTCTTCCAAGTTTTGCATTCAGGTCGTTGTTGAGCGTATTCGGTGAATGCATTTCTACTTTTCGCATCTGAAATCTAAGCTGGTAGTCATTTCGACAAGAAAACATGCTTTCGCTATTAAATCAAATTGGGAGGAGGAAAATTGGATGTATGTGTAGTTAAATTACGAAACATGCCAAGTTAAAGATTTCACTAGAGTCGTGCAAAACCAGATGTTTTTAAAACCTTTTATCCGAATTGGCTTATTTCAGCAATCGTACTACGAGCCACTTAGCAACGTTCTTAAAATTACCTCCTTTTAAGAAACTATACGTTTGGATCGGAAACAAATGGACTGAAACGGTCAAATTATGCACACTAAATCAAAATTACAGGATAAAATAGAGACGGAATCCGACAGAATAGAAACCCCAAAATCGATTAGTTTTTTCTGATGGGGATTGTTAGTAGCATGATTTTGGACTTCACCACTTGGGCTCATTTTACAAAGACAACAAAGGTCTCTAATATCCCACCAACATGAATCGGTCGATACTTCTTGCATGAACACAACGACGACAATATTTTGTTCTAAAAGAAATGCAGCCTAAATAGCACTGTTCTCATAAAAATCGGATAAAAAAATATGCCTTTTGGCCATTATTTAAAAAAGCCCAATATTTTTTTTCTGAAATGGTCATTTTGCCTCTTTCATAGAGGACAGCGACCAAACCACTGACCTTTAGACCTTTGTGTCCATTTGAGGACGTTAAAGCAAACAATTTGGTTAAAGTATTTTCAAATTTAATTCTGTATGCTATCAATTGTTACACATCTAAAACTAAAGGTTAATATTTTAAACGTATACCTTTCCGCTTGCAACAGATTTCACTTTTCAAAGTTTTATATATTTGAGCATACACTGTAAAACAGAACATCTCATTTACAATGCACATTTATTCAAGGGTAAAGACTTGATCTTTTTCGATGAATGTTGAATGATTAACAAACTTAAGTTTGGTAGCAATATCTATGTGCTTAATGTTACGATACACTGGAAAATGTGTCGCTTTCCTGACTTGCCAATTTGCAAGGTTGCCGGAAACAGCCTTCCACCTTCGACGTCGACATCTGCAGATATAAATGTATACAACCACGCGGTCTCTATTTCATTATCGTTTTTGGATCTGTTTCGATTAGCTCGTTAACATAAAGCTGTATGCATCCTGTATTCATACTGTTAATCTTTGAAAGTTATGATGTGCATGCCAATTAGTACCACACATTTGAACCACTCACCGCAACTATTTTTTCTTGTATTGGTTTTGTTCATGCATTGGCTCGAAACCACACCAGATATTGTATTTCATCTACAATACCGAACTTGAGTGACGCGATGCATATTCAAAAATACTTATTGCACAAACATGTGACTTGTATTCCATACTCGTGACTGTTTAAATGTTGCGTTTAAAATTAACTTGTTAGATCACGTTTGAATTGGTAAGCACGATGGTTTGGTGCATACATTGTTAGACATCAGTTGTTGTTAGTAGTCAAGATAGCCAAAGATATATGCACTATCATGGAAATAGTGGCCATACAGGCCGTCACTCGAAGCTGCTAGTACCACTTTCTGAAATGGGGACATTTTAGAATGGTTGCTGGATACGAATCAATTCTTATGGATTTTATTCTGGCTAAACACTACTGGAATCGGGTCTGTTGCCATTTATATCCATTTATAATCTGTTTTTCCAAGAATGTCAGTGGTCATAAAGACCTCCGACCTAATGTTACGAATGCATCCAAATGTGTTGCTGGCGACCATATACAACTTAATAACAATACGCAGTTGTATTCTTTTTGAAAAAAACTCGTTGGTTGTCTGATTGCCAACAGCATATAAATTGCTTCATTCGTTTCTTAATGTGATGAATTTATACTGAAACTCAAAATTATATTAAATTCATTTAATTTAGTGCGAGCTCGAAGTCTAGTTGACATTTCCCGTCAACCTTACTTTCCATTTCATTTGAGTTTGGAAAGTAATGCCTCGTATTGCAATATCTTCGTTTGCATTTTATTTACCAGGGTATGCCTGTTGGTGTTCCTTGTACCTGGATGTTTATGGATAATCCTTGTAAGAGCTAGGACTAGAGATAATTAGTGACTTCTCCCATTGAATTTCCATGCTTAAAGTCGGTTATATTGTTAAAATGCAAATAAACGATACGTCAACTAAGGAGATTAAATATCACGAGATCCCATCCCCCAAAACATCCACTGAATGAAAGGATTGAAAACTAAATTTTTGTCCATGTTAAGATTTTGTATCTTTTATTTCCTTAGTATTCCCCATTTGCAATGGAGCAATGCAACGCTGCCTCGTAATGGGAAAAATGGAGTCTCGTAATGCAATTTTGGCTTTAGGTCCGTGCTGGGCATAGTTTTATGCACGTTTCTCTTTATTGTCTTTGATAGTCTATTTATACGTAACACGTTGCTTTCCTGCTCAAATAACGGGGAGAAGGCGGAGTAATTTATGCCAAGCTGAAATATTTAAACGACAAATTTAAACCGAAAGTTTATCATTTGGTTTTTATGATAAGGTGGCATACAGTTGACAAGATTTAGCAATCGAGACCATCACTCTACCATCCACTTCGGAACGTTTTTTTTATCTTTGTATACGTTTCAATAAGAAAGAAATGGACTGAACATGTCCCATTTAGAACGTCATATACTGTTTCCTCAACAAGATTACAAAATGAAATCAAGGACATTGAAACTGATAACTCTTTAGTGGTAAGTTTTTCCTAATCACTCGCATGGCTGGCAGTTCTGATAGATTTTGCCTGCTTCTGAGCGATTTGATACAATTATAAAAGTAGTTAATCATAGGTGGGTTTTATCGTATTTGAGATGAGTTGATGCATGCAAATCGTAACGAAAAGCGTTGCAAACTGAACACCTCCAAATTTACTTGAGCGTACAAAATTCCAACCAATCACTTGTTAGAGAAAACGGCGATTCGTAACTTTTTTCATTGTTCACTCATAACGTAGTCGGTGGACATTTCTCAAGGGTTTATATTTTATATTTTGTATATATCTGGACAACAGTTCATTTCGTTAGCAGGCATGATTGTGGGTTGCAGCCATATAAGCATGTTTTACCAAGACAAAATAGTGTTTACTCCCGCCTATCACAAACGGTTGATTCATCTTGCACACTTACTGAAAAGCAAGCGTTCTAAAACTTATGCAGCTCTCGCTTAGACTTCACCTGTTCTACAAAAATGTACTTCGGCTATATAACTGCATTCTTCACAAGGTCTACGGAGTTCAAAGTTACGAAAAGTAGCATTGTTCTAACTAAACCCAAACATTCGAGAACGTTGAAACAAGAAATTTGCTTGAATTTTAAACGTATTTGAGTTTTAATCATCGCTATGATGACAACACCTCTTCAGGCGGAACTGGTACAACTTTTGGTGTGCAGTGAAACGAGGACCCATGAAATTTGACTGTCTTGTGACAATTTGCTGTTCTATACGACATGGGAGACTCGTTCAGACGGTAACACGTTGAATGTTCGACAATTTTTTACAACTCCTGGGCTCTGATAAAAAAAAAACTTTGCAGTGATTTTCAAAGTACTTATCCCTTCCGAGTGCCTAAAGAAACTAACATATCTGTGCGCTAATTACACATTCGTGGTTACGTTGAGTTTAGCTCTAGGTTATCTTGCCCTATATTAATGTTACACCTGAAATTAAGTTCCATGAGGGAATACATCTTAACAAGACGGAATTCTTATCATGTAAGTTAATATAAACCACCTTCACATTTCAATGACAGAGTTAAATTTTCTGTTGCAAGTTTCACATGCCCTGTTGTCAGATTCGTCAACCTAGATTGTAAGCGTTTCTATTGACACTACACAATTGCAGCAAATGGTCACTGTGATGAACATTATACATTTAACAAACTTACGTTAAGCATTTGTGAGCTCGTGACCGGATTTTCTGCACCCTGTAGTCATATTTCATACAAAGACGAAAGTTGATTCTCCTCCAAAGCTTCAACCCATTACCAGAATACAATAATGCAAAGAGCACATCTAAAGCATTTGCATGTTGGGCCTAGGCTATTTTTATGCTGGAAGGAAAGGTCAACTGGTCTTATGCAGCACGAAAGGTCGATTATTCTATTGTATGAATTTCATGTACACTTTCAAATTTCTGAGAAGACCACTATGACAACCACCAAACGTAAGGTCTTACTACTTTTAATCAATTGAATATAAGATAAATGTGGTCGAATCTTTTGATTTTACTTTTCCGATCAAGTTTCAGCTTTAGCGCGAAAATTGTGCGTATGCACTTTCTAGGATACATACTGCAACGGCTTGATCACGTTAAATTTACGCAACTAACCCTTTAGGTCATTCGTTATTACAACAATAGCGTGACAGCACAAAGTTTGTATATACATCCCTTTCAACAATCAACATTTAATTATAAGTAATGTATAAATTTTCCATTCTTCTCTGAACCATCAATCCTATAATATATTGATACTTCCAATGAAATATTTCAAATAAAGGTCATTTTTGGGGAAAAATAAGTAACAATTCGTATCAGATAGTGCTGTGCACGTAAACACATGACTTAATATGTAAACAAATGTTCTGTTAATATAGCCATCTATTAAGACGAAAGCGACAAATTTCGTTTCTATTTCAAAAGGGACAAAGGTAATATTCCTAACATATCAAAAGCATTTAAAGCAAGAAACGTTAGAAATTCGTTGCAGATTACATTTATGTTGAGTTAAAGTGGAGTGCGCACAGTTGTGCATGTGCCACATTTTTCTGACTGCACCGCAGCCTGCTAATTGTTCCTGGGAAAGTGAATGGTGCCACCTCCCCCAGGCTTTTATAGGGATTCAAGGAACCCTGATAGTTTGGCCTCAATCTGTGGGTCCATAACAGGTCCCATATAGTTGAATGGTTGGCTGTCATTAGTGGGAAGGAGAATTCGGGAACGCCCCTGGTTGCTTCACATCGCTGGTTTCTTGTTGCATTTGCCTGGTGTTTCTTGGTTGTTTTTTAATAGCATTTTCAGAATTTAATACCAAGTGCAGGATTGTTTTAGAAAATGGACACTACGGTGAAGAGCATAGATGAAATATTACATTGAACCAACGGGCAGACAGCCGCCACCGTTCAGTTTCGTACGTGTTTATGGTGAACCGCATTTCTACCCTCACAAATGCCAATTGTACTATCTTTGCTACAATGCTTGTTGCTTATTGAAAACTGTACTTCTGACCTTGTATATAGCAGGTCTTCTAAGCAATTCGTATCTCCAACATCTCCAGACAATGAGTGAGACAGTAAGTAGAGCTACATTTATTTTAAGTACGTATTATACTTTTCGCTGTTAAACACAATCGTCATATGCTTACCCTTAAAAAAAATGGTATTAACACCTGCCTCGCTGGCGCTCAGCATTAAACGGTTAGTGTTAGAACTGGTCGGCCTGGTGTCTGGATAATGACTGGGTGGGACATCATGCTGCATATCTGCGGCATGATGTCTGTGCTAGACATCGCTATAAACTGCCACACTGCAGACATTGTAGTAATGACTGAAAAAATTGTTAGCTACGTTAAAATAAAAATCAATTGCTCACATGCCTGTATGGAAAAAAAACTTAATGAAAGGAGGCAGGTAATCATCAGTGTTTTTTTTGGTATAAGTTTATTCTAGAATGATGTAATGATGTGCATCTCGATTAGTGCCACATCTTTGCATTAAAACTCACCCTGACCTACATTTAATATTTTACTGACTTCGACCAAGACCTCGTTTGCCCATTGCTAGGAGATGCATCATGACAAGTACCAAACACTTATAACAAACTTTTAAGCCACCTTGACTCAAATATCTTGCTTTAATCCTTATGGTTAAGTCTTTTTTGACTCTACCATGCAAAAATATTAAATTGCTGGATACATTTCTATTAGTACACCTGTACAAAAGAATAAAACGGAGTTACATTTCACAATTTAATTTCTCAGGCACTGTTCAATCTCAAATCGTGAAAAGAGGTGCGTCTTATAGTACCACACCAATGTAAGAAAAGCACATATAGCCTACATTATCATTCACTAGCTCGGTCAGGTATTGCGTTGAGTCGATAGATACTTGATCTTTATGTTAAGTTCTTTTGCAACATTGACATAAATAATAATAATAATAATGAGGACTTTATATAGCGCCTAATCTTTAGAAGATCTAAGCACTTTACAACATTAGACAACACTATAAGATAAGAAATATAATATTATTACAAAAACAAACATGAAATTAGAAAAAAAAATTAAAAAATAAAATACATGCTAAGAATATTTCAGGTAGGAAACATTAGGTCTTTAAGTTTGTTCTTGCAGTCGAAATTGAGTTTTGAGAGCCCTCTTAAATGTTGATCACTGTCTTTGTCTAAGTTCAGTGGGCAATTCATTCCACGTTGCTGAGCCCTGGTATGCAAAAGATCGCTGTCCATATGACTTTGTTTTCATAGTGGAATAATGAGTATACGATTGTCAGAAGAGGAGCGTAAGTATCTTGCTGGTGTGTACACATGGGTGAGGTCATATAGGTATGTTGGACTAGAGTTCGACAGTGAAATGTAGCACAGAGAACGAATTGTTTGATTCTGGATCGAATGGATAGCCAGCAAGATACTTACGCTCCTCTTCTGACAATCGTATACTCATTATTCCCACTGTACCCCACGTACAGAGCAGCCGGGAGATGTGCTCTGATCGTGGTACTCTTAAGTATGATCCGAGCAGCTGTGTTTTGAACTTTTTGAAGTTTCTGGAGTAGATATTGAGATGAACCAGACAGAATTGAGTTACAATAGTCCAGTCTTGAAAGTACTAATTAACACGCGTGTTTTAGTGGCATCAACTGAAAGATATTTGCGAATTGAGCTGATGCGTCTCAGCTCAAGATATGCAGCCTTGCATATGTTCATGACATGTTGGTGCAATGTGAGTACTGTCCAGAGTAACACCTAGGTTTCATACTGATTGTGTGAATTTAATGTTGGCGTTGCTGATATTTATTGTTTGAGGTAAATGATGTGAATGAGAAAGTCTGTGCTGTGATCAGAATGGCCTCACTTTTATGATCATTCATCTGCAGCATGTTACAAGTCAAACATGATTTCACATCAGAAATGCACCTCTCTACACCTTGGATGGTAGCATCAACTTTAGTTGGGTGGCTAGATTTCTATGTTTGGGTGTCGTCAGCGTACAATTGGTGAGACACTGGATGATGATCTATGACACTTGAGAGCGGCTGAGTGTACAGAATGAAGAGAACAGGTCCAAGAACAGACCCCTGTGGAACACCACAGTATAGATCAACTAGGCTGGAGTGTATTCCATTTGCAGATACAATTTGTGTCCTGTTGACCAAGTAGGACTTCACCACAGTAAGGCTGTATCATGAATGTCAAATACATGCTGGAGACGGTGAAGTAATATATCATGGTCTATTGTGTCAAATGCTGCAGACAAATCAAGGAGGGTGAGGACTGTGATCTTTCCACTATCCAAAGCAGAGAGAATGTCATTAATTACTTTTAGAATAGTTTCAGTACTGTGGCAAGGGAGATATGCAGATTGTACATTGTTAAAAAGACTGTTTGAATTCAATGAGATACAAGCTGGAATAGAAAAATCTTTTCTAAGATTTTTTATATGAATGGGAGATCAGAAACTGGGCGGTAGTTTAAATCGTTATGGTCTAGTGTTGGTTTCTTCAGCAGAGGCTTTACGATGGCAGTTTTGAAAAATGATGGTAATTCCCCAGATGAGAGAGGTATTAATAACATCAGTTAGTGAAGGCAATACTGGATCTAAGCACTCAAGCAGCAGTGATGTTGGAATTGGATCAAGTTCACATGACTTTGGTGCACTGTTCATCACGATTGTACGTACGAAATCCATAGACGGGTTCAAATGCTGCTAATGGTTGCCGCTCAAATTCTGTATCCCAACTGTATGGTGACGAGTCAATTGAAATTGTAGTGTCAGGCTTATCTCTAATGGTTTGTACTTTGTCACGGAAGAAATTTGCAAACATGTCCGGAAGGTCGACTGGAGAGAAAGTAGTTGGAAATGGTATTGATTTGTTTCTTGACATTAGCTTGTTAGTAATCTCGAAGAGCTCTTTGCAGCTGGAACTTTCCATGATCTTAGTAGTGCAGTGGGCTGATTTCGCTGCATGGACTAAATTTGTGACATTCTTCTTAGCGACTTCATAGATTTGCTTATGAATAGTGAGTCTGGTGGAAAGCCAGAGCCTCTCAGCTTTACGGCGGTCTCTTTTAGCAGTGCGAAGCTGGTCCCTAACACTGCTATACCATGGAAAACACTTTTGAATTGATACTCTGCACTAGGTAGCTGGGGCATGTTTGTCAAGTAATGAACGCAGACACTTATCGAGTTGTTCTGCGGTAGGAGGTAAACAAGTTGTTAGGTTAGCTTTGATGTCGTGCATTAGTTTGGTTCTATTTATCATACGGAGGTTTCTCTTAGTAGCAGATAAAGGTGGAGGGTTAGGGACTGGTACGTCAAGATCGCATATAATGCAGAGGTGATCTGATGCAAGGTCATGGGATACCAGGAAGGCCCGTAGAATAATGGAATAATGAAATTTGGTGAAGGTTATATATTAAAAATTGCAGCATTTTAGAGTGAGAAAGAAGTGTCCCCTATGTTTAATGGACCATTTACATTGTGGAAATTGTTAAAATCATGAAATATAGTTGACTGTATTTGAATTATTACTATGTTACAACCAAGTTCACGGTGACCTAAAGTTTGTTTTACTGACATGGTGAACGCGTTTATCTCGTGACTGTTTCCTTCCCTATATACAGCTCTTTATGACCAGTGGAGTGGAGCAGGAATAGGAGTTTATTCATGGCTAACTTTCCATATTAATAACTTTACACTGTACATCACCAGCTTACCTCGCCAGCATAAGACTGTATTGTATATGTAAGCTGGGTATAGTAGTAAGACTAGAGGATATTATGCTTTCTATGCGAGGTTTCTCCTGTAGTGCCCAATACAGGCAAGTACTATTGTATGAACTATGATAAAACCCAATGACTTACAGCCAATCAAATAGTTTATATGGGTGCACAATAATAGCTTAGCAGATAGTAAGCCAATGACTAGGTCATGATTGGTTACTCTTACCATTGTTGCTTACTGTGCACTGAATATTTTTTTTTCCATTTAAACCTTCATTAATTTTGCTTCTAAAATATTGCTTCACTTTGTGATAATTGCTGTCTTTCGTATGGTAATTATCCTAATGTTTTTCGTAATATTACATACTGGTAATGGAGAATGTTAAAAGATGCACAAATTTGATCTAATCCGTGTTCTTTCATATTTACAGGAAAAAATAAGAACGTGCAACGTATTAAGAAAACGACCAAAGCGGCCTCAACAACCACAGAAGGTAACGATAGAAATGACAAATTTAATGTACGGACAAATTTTCTTTTTTAAATGTGTTCTCTGCTGTCAGTAACGCTCCAGTGGCCTGGTGGTTAGAGCGTCTACACCTTTCCATGTTTTTCGACCTCTCTGGTGGCCTAGTGGTTACAGAGTCGGCCTCGGATGCGGGAGGTCGTCGGTTCGATCCCTGGCCGAGTTATTCCAAAGACTTACAAAAACACAACAGGTGCTTCGCTTGGCGCTCAGCATTAAGAGGTTAGTGTTAGGACTGGTCAGTCTGGTGTCGGGATAATGTGACTGGGTGGGTCATCATACTACATGTCAACAGCATGATGGACCAGTACTAGACATCACTTTAAACTACCAGACTGCAGACATCGTAGCGATATGACTGAAAATTGTTAAAACTACGTTAAAAATCCAAATCAGACACACTATTCGCAAGAACGCAACGTTATATCGTACTAATGCAAAACTACAGCGTTATTAAACCATAGCATTTTAAAATTGAATAATGTTGTCTGAGGTCACAAAGTTGTACCGCAAGGAAAAGAAAGAATTGTTTAAAAATTCGTCAGGTAGTTAATCTTGTTCATACTGAGGTGTACACCTTGGTGAGGAAAGGATGCACTACTTTTCCATCCCAATTGGTGAAATTTAGGGTTTAATTCCGAACGTGTTGACTTGTACAAAGGAGCTCACTGTAGGCCTATTCCTGTTGTATTGAGATTCAGGTTTAGGATTCTGCTTTGGAAGATTGCAAATAATAAGGGGAGAGGGAACATTACATTTATGCGAAGCTCAAAACTGAAAAGCAGCCAATGATAAGCGGAAACATTCTTTTGGTGTTGTAGTGATAGAAAGTTTTTAGACGTATCTTCAGGAACCGCGTTTTCCAATCAACCACACACGTCAATATTACATGCTCGTTTTTTAATTCGAAAAAGGGTTTGATATACTCACAAGTGTCGTGGTATGCTGCCGATTACAAGATTTCTTTTTCCTTTCATAGGTAAAAGTTAACAGCATCCCTTTGAAACCTGTAATTTTTCAAACATTTTCGTCCGTCAAAAACCACCAGCTGCTGTGTGTGATACGTTTACCTTTGTTTGCAAATATTTATCACTTTTATCCTCAGATTTACTAAACATATATTATTCCTCAGAAATATTAATACAGTTTGAAAGTTCCCCCAATTACACATCCTACATACAAATATTTTCTTAGAAAATGACATTGCGTACCATAATTTTTGAAACTGCAGCTGAAATCTTCCTGGATGATACGGGGTTTTAGATTATATTTTTAAGGTTCCTGCGCCCAGAACTTAGCACTTTGTGGCATTAGAAAACTCGTTTGAAGTTCGAATGTTGCAGTAGTTGTTACGGTTCATGACCTGGATATAGCTGTGTTGTAATTTTAGGGTTAACTGGCTCATGGTAGAAACCATCCAGTTTCATTAAATCCAGGTAGGCACTAGTTTAGGTGTCTTAACAATCACGTTTTGTCCAAACATGTGGGCATTTCTAAGCAAACATGTGGGCATTTCTAAGCACATATTTAATCTTGGCACGACTAGAGTTTGTCTGTATTTCTAAAACTTTCGATACAAGGTTTCAGCGGCTGAGCACTTATCATGTTTGATGCAATTTACTAACCAGCTTGATCTCAGCAATGAATGTCAGAATTTTATCCGAAATATTGTGAACATAAAATAAAGCTCATTTATCGGCGTCAGGTACCTTGAATGACCCATCCCTACTAAGGTATTCAACCCATTATCTGCAGCAGCAAAAGCAGCTGTTTTCACTATGACTGCATTTCTTAAAATTACAAATGTATGTTTTAAATATCCTATATAGAATATCAGTAAATAATTCCCAATATTTTATAATTAAAGTATTATTGAAAATATCGTGTCGTAAAAGCAATTCCAGGCAGGGTGTGTGATATGTAATCCGATTGAACATTGTATCGAATGCCTGCTCAGCCATGTAAGAATATGCAGTTATGTAAAAAAGTAAGAGTAGACGCAAAACATGTTATGTACCAGGCGTCCATGTTATATTAAAGGAAATGAAACTTCATTTTGTTGTATGAAATACATAATTGTAATCCATATTGTACTCTAGGTTGTTTGTATTTATATCTCTAAACTGGTTCGCAGACAAGATGGTGTACAAGCATTGCAAATATTATTACAAGTGAGTAATGACTTTTAGTAGTGACTAAAACTACCACATTAAGAGAAATTCATATCACAACAATTGATGAATCAGCAGATATGGTATGACCGATAATTTCTTAGCAATAAGATTTGACTTTTTTGACAAATTCTAGTTTGATTTTGTAAACGCTACATGTGAACACTAACCTCGACAGGTCCAGGTGTGATCATACCCTCTGCCCCGAGATTAATGGTGATTTGAAATGCTCGGCAGGTGACACGTAAAAACGTTGGTATTCTTTAAATTAGTAAACTCAAATTGGCGATAACCTTGCCTGCTAAATACGCATAATCATTTCAGAATGACGCATTGAAAAGTAGGCCTCTGTTCACCTCGTACGAGTAGACTTTTTCATGGCACATACTGATGTATCTAACAGTCGTAAACTTTGCTGTTGCAACCAAGAGTATCACCAATGTTTTATGTACTGTTTACTTTCTGCAAATTGTTCGAAAACTAGTTCGGTTCTGTTAAAATCATGAAACATAATAGTTGAATGTATTTGAATTAGTACAACAGTTGCAACCAAGATCACGGTGACCTAAATTTGTTTTACTGACATGTTCAATGTGTGTATCTCGTGACTGCATACATGTTTCCGTCCTATATACATCCCTTTTCGACCAGTGGCGTGGAGAAGGAATAGGAGTTTACTCATGGCTTCTTTCCATATTAATAACTATATACTGTATACCATAAGATTACCCTCGTCAGCTTAACAATGTATTGTATGTGAACAAGTATAAGAATTGGACAACTGAACTGCATGTTTATTTTGATCATAATAGCTATGATTCCAAAGCTAATAAGACTTGCTTACTATGGGAGCACAATGAGTTTTTAAAGTAGATCAAGTGAATTAGTTATCGTTAAAATTCTTCATTAATTTTCCTTATAAAATATTGCTTCTCATTTACAAATTTGTGAGGTAATTTTCCTAGTGTTTTATTCATATTTTTATCGTTACATACTTGTAAGGAAGAATAGGTTTGTAACTTGTAAATGCCTGGTCTAATCGCAGTGCCCTTACATATTTACAGGGAATGACATTGAAATGCAACAACTTGAGATAAGAACTACCAGAGAGAAACCACCAACGCCCAAAATAGGTAACGATAGAAATAACACATTTAATGTCATGGGAAGATTTACTAGCCATATGCTCTCTGCTGCCAAAAACACGATATACAGCATTAAGGCAAAACAGGATAATTGAATCCTAATATACTGAAATTGTGTAATGAGGAAACCTAGGTATAGCAAGGAGGGTAAAACTATTTTTAAAGAGGTATACTTAAAGTTTTTACACTTCAATATTCGGTGAGACGTACACCTCGGAGTGAAGTAAATAAAATGCGTTATTTTTCACTCCCAAATAGTAAAAATTGGGATTTAAATGATTCGACACTTTTGCACGTGCAAAGGAGGTCACGATAGAGCATTGAACTGGGCTCGCGTCAAAAGGATACATTTAATATTTTCCTGAACTTTTGTTGAAAGGAATAAAACCTCGTGTCAAATTGTAAATTGTAGCAGCCTTAAAATGATCAGTTATCTGAATTGGGTAAACTTTCATTGTCTGAGTAGGGAGTGTTAATTCGCGGTCCGTTCATTCGGGTAAGATTGCTTAGACATTTGTGTTGGTTAACAAATGTTTCCCTCGAATACGTTCCTCAAACACAATACGTTAGGTATATTAGACTGCTACTTCACGAACACAGCTCTACTAAAAGACGATACTTGTTTTATCCGATCCATTTCAAATAGGGCAGAAACTCTTTCCCATTGCCTCTAATTGGCACCTCCAGGTGACGCTACTTTTTAGCTTTGTTTCTGTACAGAGCAAGCTTAGTACAGTTCATATTCCGATTATCCCATCATGAGGACCTCTTCCTTGAAATAGTTTATACGGGTATCTTGGTGATAGCTCCGTTTGCCTATCTGCGTCGTTTGCATCTTATCAGTACTATACCAAGATTTCAACGAGAAATATCATTTTAGCCAGGATTTTTGAGCGGCTGGTACTGGTGATTGCCCGACCTTATATATCGCTAGCACCCTGTCGGACAACACACCGTTAATATCAGCTGTCACATCCGGCTATCGTACACTTAAGATCTCCAGTGCCTACCTATAATATTGTTAAATCATGAAATATAGTTGACTGTATTTGAATTATTACTATACTGTTACAACCAAGGTCACGGTGACTTAAAGTTTGTTTTACTGACATGGTGAATGCGTTTATCTCGCGACTATATAGATGTTTCCTTTCCTATATACAGCTCTTTATGACCAGTGGAGTGGAGCAGGAATAGGAGTTTATTCATGGCTAACTTTCCATATTAATGACTTTACACTGTAAATCACTAGCTTACCTCGTCAGCTTAAGACTGTATTGTATATATAAGCTGGGTATAGTAGTAAGACTAGTGGATATTATGCTTTCTATGCGAGGCTTTGGCCGTAGTGCCCAACAAAGGCAAGTACTATTGTATGAACTATGTTTATAGTAGTTGTATCAGCTATCACTCCAAAGCTGCTACAACCCAAAGCTGCTACAACCCAATGACTTCCAGCCAATCAGATACGGTTTATATGGTTGCACAATAATAGCTTTTAAAGCAGGTAGAGACTCGAACCCACGCAGACAGGTGATATGGCAGTGATCCGTAACGGAGAGCGCTTTAGACCACTCGGCCACTCGGGGCCCCCAGTTTACATGTACAAATTAGCCTACTTGTAGACATGTTCCTGTTGTATTTATCGCTTCAGGTTTTGGATTCTGTATTGGACAAACATGCAGATTTGTTCCTGTGAGGCAAATATATTTAATTTCTATTAACGCGAATAGGATTGCAGATGATAATAATAAGGGGAGAGGGAACATTACTTTTATGCGAAGCTCAAAACTGAAAAACAGGCGATGGTAAGCGGAAACTCATTTGGTGTTGTAGTGATAGAAAGTTTTTAGATAGTTTCATTCATATCTTTAGGAGTCACGATTTCCAATCGACCAGACAAATCGATATTACATGATCGTTTTTTTTGATTCGAAAAAGGATTGAATATATCCAAACGTGTCGTGGTATGCTGCGATTGGAATCCTTCATCCTTTCAAAGAAAAATGTTAACAGCATCCCTTTTGAAACCTGTTTGTTTTTAAAAATTCTGTCAAAAAATAGCAGCTGCTGTGATACGTTTGCCTTTGTTTTAAAATTTGTTTTATCCTCAGATTTACTAAACAAATTAGATTCTTCAGAAATATTAAGACAATCTGAAAGTTTCCCAATTACACTTCCAACATAAAAATATTTTCTTCGCAAATGACATTGCGTACAATATTTTTGACACGCTTCAGCTGAAATGCCTTCTGGATATTTTTGGTAAAAACTTTGGTATTCTTTAATGAGTAATCTCAAATTGGCGATAACCTTGCCTGCTAAATACGCATAATCATTATTTCAAAATGCAACATTGAAAAGATTTATCTATTGAAAAGTAGGCCTCTGTTCACCTCGTTCGAATCGACTTTTTCATGGCACATACTGATGTATCTAACAGTCGTAAACTTTGCTGTTGCAACCAGGACTGTCACCTGTTTCATGTACTGTTTACTTTCTGCAAATTGTTCGAAAACTAGTTCGGTTCTGTTAAGATCATGAAACATAAGTTGAATGTATTTGAAATAGTACAATAGTTGCAACCAAGATCACGGTGACCTAAATTGTTTTAATGAAATGTTAAATGTGTTTAGCTCGTGACTGCATACATGTTTTCCTTCCTATATACATCCCCTTACGACCAGTGGCGTGGAGAAGGAATAGGAGTTTACTCGTGGCTTCTTTCCATATTAATAACTATATACTGTATATCATGAGATTACCTTCGTCAGCTTAACAATGTATTGTATGTGAACAAGTATAAGAATTGGACAACTGAACTGCATGCTTATTTTGATCATAATAGCTATGATTCCAAAGCTAATAAGACTTGCTTTCTATGAATGCACACTAACAGTTTTTAAAGTAGATCAAGTGAATGATTAGTTATCGTTAAAATTCTTCATTAATTATCCTTCTAAAATGTTGCTTCTCATTAACAAATTTGTGAGGTAATTTTCCTAGTGTTTTATTCGTATTTTTATCGTTACACACTTGTAAGGAAGAATAGGTTTGTAATTTGTAAAAGCCTGGTCTAATCGCAGTGCCCTTACATATTTACAGGGAATGACATTGAAATGCAACAAATTGAGATAAGAACTACCAGAAAGAATCCACCGCCCAAAATAGGTAACAAATTTGAAGTCATGGGAAGATTTTCTAGCTATATGCTATCTGCTGGCAATAATGCAACGATATATAGCATTAAGGCAAAACAGATTTATTGAATCATAATATACTGAAATTGTGTAAGGTAGCTGCTAGTACGATGTTTGTAAGTCTTTGTATATGTCCCAAGGAGGGTAAAACTATTTTTAAAAAGGTATACTTAAGTCTATATACTTCAGTATTCGGTGAGACGTACGCCTCGGGTTGAATTAAACAAATGCGCTACTTTTAACTTTCAAATAGTAAAAATTGGGATTTAAATATAAATACGGTTTATATGGGTGTACAATAATTACTTCTAAAGCGGATAGTAAGCCAATGACTAGGTCATGATTGGTTACTCTTACCATTGTTATTTACTGTGCACTGAATATTTTCTTTTCCATTCAAACTTTAAATTTGCTTTTATAATATTGCTTCACTTTGATACATTGCTGTCTTTCGTATGGTAATTGTCCTAATGTTTTTCTTTTATTACATACTTTTAAGGGATAAGATCTTTAAAGTTGCAATATATTTATCTAATCCATGTGTTCTTCCATATTTACAGGAAAAAATAAGAAAACGCAACGTATTAAGAAAACAACCAAAGCGGCCCCAGCAACGACCACTAAAGGTAAGGATAGAAATAACAAATTTGATATAAGGGTGTTTTTTCTCCCCCCAATGTGCTCTATTGGCAATAACGCAACAATATTATAATATTAATGCAAAACTACAGCATTATTAAACCATAACATCTTTGAAATTGAATGCTGTCTGAGGTGACACAATTGTGGCAGTTAGAAAACTCATTTGAAGTTCGAATGTTGCAGTCGTTGTTATGGTTCCTGACCTGGATAAAGCTGTGTTGTAATTTTAGGGCTATCTGGTTCGTGGTACAAGCCATCCAGTTTCATTAAATCCAGGTAGGCACTAGTTTAGGTGTCTTAAACGTTTTGTCCAAATCTGTGGACATTTCTAAGCATACATTTAATCTTGGCACGACTCGAGTTTGTATTTCCAAAACATTCTATACAAGATTTCAGCGGGTAAGCACTTTTTTTTATCATGCTTGCAATTTACTCACCAACTATATGTAAGCACTGATTGTCAGCATTTTGTCCGAAATATTGTCAACATAGAAATCTCATTTCAAGGCGTCGGGTACCTTGAATTACTCATGAACTGCTCGTCCCTACTACGGTATTCAACCCATTATCCGCAGTGGCAAAAGCAGCTGTTTTCACTATGACTGCATTTCTTAAAATTACAAATGCAGGTTTTAAATAGCCTATATAGTATATCAGTAAATAATTCCCGATATTTTATAATTAAAGTATTAATAAAAATATCGCGTCGTAAATCATGAGATTCCCCTGGGCAGCGTAACAATGTGGTTCATATAATTTTCCTTCCGAAATATTGCTTCTCGTTGACAATTTTGTATAATAATTTTCCTTGTGTTTTATTCGTAGTTTTATCATTACAGATTTATAAGGAAGAATATCTTAGTAACTTGTAAAATCCTGGTATAATCCTGAGCCCTTCCATATTTACAGGGAATGACATTAAGATGCAGCAAATTGAGATAACAACTATGACAGGGACACCATCAACGACCCATATAGGTAACAATAGAACTAACAAATTTAGTGTCGTGGGAAGATTTTCTAGCCATGTGCTATCTACTTGCAATAACGCAACGATACATAGCATTAAGGCAAAACAGTGTATTGAACCATAATATACTGAATTGAGTAATGAGGAACCATACGTCTCCCATGGAGGCGAAAAGTATTTTTAAAAGATATCCTTAAGTTTCACTTGAATGAATATTCGGTGAGATGTACACCTCGGGGAGAAGTAAATAAAGATGCACTACTTTTTACTCCCAAATAGTAAAACTTGATTTAAATTATTCCAAACACTTTTCACGTTCAAAGTAGGTCACCGCAGACATGATCCTGTTGAGTTTAGGTCTCCGGGTTCTGCATTAGCAGAACATTGAGCCGGGCTCACGTCAAGCAAACACATTTAATATTTTCCTAAACGTTTGTTGAAAGGAATAAAACCTTGTCAAATTGTAAATTGTAGCAGCCTTTAAATGACCAGTTATCTGAATTGGGTAAACTTTCATTGTTTAAGTAGGGAACGTTAACTCGCGGTCCGTTCATTCGGGTAAGATTGCTTAGACATTTGTGTTCGGTAAACACATCTTTCCCTCGAATACGTTCCTCAAACACAATACGTTAGGTATATTAGACAGCTACTTCACGATCACAGCTCTACTAACAGAGTATACTTGTTTTATCCGATCTTTCAAATAGGGAAGTAACACTTGCCCGTTGCCTCCACTTGGCACCTTCAGGTCTCGCTACTTTTTAACGTTGTCTGTACAGGGCACACTTAGCACCTTTATATTTCGATTATCTCGGCATGAAGTTTCTTTTTAATAATCCATACGGGTATCTTGGTGATAGATCAGTTCGTCAATTACGGCTGTTAATTTGGAATGCAACTGGAAATCTGAGGCCAATTATCGATTTGAATAGCCTCAACAGATGCATTGCACCTCAACAAATTTCAGATGGAGACTGCGAGGTCAATCCGTCTCTCCATCAGGAAGGACAAGCATGCGGGCAGTCTCGACCTGGCTTGCACATACTTTCACGTCCAAATCCACCCCGTATCCCGGAAGTTTCTCCGTTTTGGTTACCTACGACACAACCCATCAATATACATTTCTTCCCTCTGGCCTCTACATCAGGCCCTTAACATAAATTCTCCTCTCGCTGTTTCGGTCGACATCGTCTACAACGAAGGCAGCGTCCTTGGATGACATCTTCCAGAAATACAGGTACGTTCTATCCTACTCCAAGGCAGGCATGATTATCTTTAATCTCTTGGGTTCTTTTATATTTTTGAGGTATTATAGTGAACTGGAGAAAGGCATACATTTTTACATCTGGATATTGAGTTCTTAATCAACAGGAGTGTGTTGTGGTTCCCTAGTGTTCGCATATCCAGAATTGTCCAACTCGTCGAGACCGTATCCAACAAGACATGGATTTCAGCTAGAGTTTTTGTAACTCATTGGTTCATTTAGTGGGTCAGCAGACTTGATCCCGATCGGCCGTCTATTTAAAGGCCCCTCAAAAATATTTTTGGCGCAGTGGCGCCCATTTCAGGCACCTTCGAACAATTATTACACAAGCTTTTATTTCACCGTCAGTTTGGTTGACCAAAAGTTTCCCGCTAGAGAAGCCCAAAATAGAATCGCGGTATGTACTGACGCCATTGCGTACGCTATGGGTGCTTTCTCCCCTTCTCAAGGTCCTGATACCAAAACAAAATCCAGAAGTTACAAGATAAGAATAGCATGTTGATTCTGAGAGCTCCTCTCCGATGTGATGTCTTGGGTCACCTATCTACTCGATCTGCCCAGGTAGATCCCTGTAAACCAGATTCTCGATCAGCCACGGTCGAGTGTATTCCATTTCTGTCCGGACCGCCCGCTACATGCTTGGCTTTTTCTTGGACAGCCTTAAGAGATAGCTTTAAATATTAGATTGAAGAGAGAATATCAACAGCAAGATCGTCCACTCTGAGGGTTTGTGATGGAAAGTCGTGTTTTCACGGAATGTTGTCATACAGATATCGTCCCCGATAGCCTCAATCCCTCGACTGGTTCTATGAGAAACAATGGTCTTCATCACTATAAAATGCTACAGCTCTTATATTGAACACCTTCCGGAAACATTGCAGTTGACATTGTGCATGATAAATCTATATCGGATCGTTTAGCTTATTTTCGTCTCAGTAGACCAAAATCTCACCTTGTTTGTAAAACGGAACCGCTTGTTTTATCCGCTGAATTGTCAGGTAACATTTCAATAATCATCTCAACGGTATGTTCGGGTCACACGTCAAGTGACCATATGTTGCTTATGTACATTGGAGGATGCTTATCGTTCGCATATGGAAATGCAGCTGTTCCTCCCTAGGATACACGAGGTAGAGTTCGGATGCTCCGAAACCCCTCCAATTAATCTAATGCGATTGTGGAACGTATTCTAAGCAGAAATCAAATTTTTAATTCTTACCCAATTACATTATAGAAAAAGCATCCCAACCGACCCACCCCATATGCGAGCATCCGCCTTAGCATCTCGCTCAGCTAATAACCATCCACAACTGGGGAGATAATGAGCAAGGGTTACCGTCCTTTATTTATTTCAAATGTACATAAGACAAGTTTCGTCATTTAGGAGCGCTAGATTTGCGAGATGGCAGGATAATATTCCTAAAGTGTCCTCGGAAATACATAATTTACTTGAACATTTTCTTTCTAGTTTTAGAGGCCTGAAAATTTAGATAGTTTATTGATTGAAAGTTTATTGATTGAAAGTTTATTGATTGAAAGTAACCAAATTTCGCCAATAATTAAGGCATACAGAACGATATTTACTCAAAGCTCAAAAAATGAAACCTGGCAATGAGCGGAAACACTGTCGGTGTCATGATATAGTGACATAGAATGTTTTGTTAGGTTGATGCGTATCTTTAGGAATCGACTTGTCTACTCTACCAACAACGTCAAAACTACATAATCTATATTTTTAATGGGACAAGTATCCAAAATGAGGCGTAATATGCTGCAGATTAAAGCAGTAGTTCAAGTGCAAATCAAAGATGGAAATTAATAACCTCTTTGAAACAGTAAATATTTACAATTGCTTCACATTATTGTACATAAATCTGATGCAAATAGTATTGCCTCTATTGTGTACCTTTGTGGCTCTATGGATGTGTGCATTCGTTTGGTAGATTCAAGCACAAAGAAATATTTCAAGAGAATTTGAAACGGTCTATTGTCAGTGAGTAGCACCACTCAAGGCTAATACAATAAAAGTATTTAATTTCATAGTATAAACTCCAAAACCATATCCTTTGAATAGTGTTAGTTTCTATGTATATGACATAAATATTGAGACTATGCAAACATGACCATAAGGCATTAGAAAATGGAATTTGTTTGAGGATCTATATTCTCCAGTATATTAACTAAGCGGTTCTTGATTTTATCAGCCTCCTGATTGGTAGCTTTTATGCCGGCTGGCTGCTACAAAAGCTGAAATTGTCTCTCGTTCAAATACCCAGCTGTTTATAGGACTACAATAAAGCAAAGAGCTTTCCAAAAGCATTGTAACTTGGGCCTATGCTTTGTTATGCATGAAATAAGGTCGACAGACTATGTGCAGGGAGAAAGGTCTTAGTCCATTGTATGAATTTGTTACTGTTTCCTTTTTAATTTCAGATTGGTCATTTACGACCGACTCGACCACCACCACCAACAGTAAGGACTTCATGATTTAAAGTATTTGAATATGAAAGAAATATGGTCGAATACTATTTGTAGTCTCTTTATTTGTCCTCTACTGATCAATATTATACTTAATTCGGAAATTGTATGTGCTGATTAGGATACCGAAACGGCTTGATCGTGTTCAATTTGTGCAACTACCCCTTTAGGTCATTTATCATTATTGTTGTAATAGCGTGACCGCACACAATTTGTATATGCAACCCTTACCATTTAATTATATGTAATGCATGCATTGTCTTTTATCACTGTACTCATCAAACGTAGATAAATTATTTTGAAAGAAAACCACTATTAAGAAAACTGACTGAAGGCGCATGTCAGTAATGATATAAAAATCCTTGCATTAAGATCCTTTTGTATTTAATAAAGGAAAGTGGTCCGACAAATAAAGTAGCATTTCATATCAGATTGTACTGTTGCAGTTAGCATTGGACTTAAGGTTTTTAAAAACAAAAGTTCTGATAACGTAGCCAAAGTCGAGGAAGTGGTACATTTCGTTTCTATTTCTAAAGGGTCAAAGTTCAAATTATCTTGATATAAGAACATCTCAGCAAGAAACATTAGAAATGCGAAGCAGCTAATATGCAGACCCATTGCAGAATGCAATATTTAGTGCAGCATTATTTTAGAAAATAGACCTTATATTAAAGAGAATCGATGCAAATTTCCTTATTTTTGCAGTAATGGACACTCGACCGACGCCGGTCAATTCCTTATGTGTACATGGTGAAACGTATTTCTACCCTTACCAATGCCAATTGTACTATCTTTGCTACAATGGCTTCTTGCTTACTGAACACTGTACTTCTGACCTTGTGTACAGCAGGTCCGCTAAGCAATGCGTGTCGCCAACATCTCCAGACAATGATTGTGTCCGTAAGTAGAGCTACAATTCAGTTGTTTGATTTTAAATGCAAGAAATCGATTGTCTTCCTGTTGAGGGTGGAAACTAGCATAAACAGCAGAATGTAAGTTCATTTCTCGCGCCCTGTTCATGCCCAAATTGTGAAACTATATTCGTAAGCAATTGAACTGGCACAAAACACTTGCAGCCAATTGTCACTGTGACCAGCATTTTGAATTTTACAAACTTGTGTTAAGCATTTGTTAGTTCACGACTAAAGAGATTATCTGCAATCTGTAGTCTATCGCTACACTTCATGGGAAGACGAAGTTTTGAAAATGATTTACTCTTACAATAAATGCATGTCTTCATTACCCATATTTCAAGCTTCACTAATATAGATTCAGGTTTGATTTTTCAGTTTTCCAAACAGTTCAAAACATCAAGCTTGTTCGAATGCATTTGCTACTCCCCTCTGTACACAAAAGGTCAGACGCATTTAATATTCGTACCTGGAGGCCGCTCCGGTGGCCTAGTGGTTGGAGCGTCTGCTTAGGATACGGAGGTCGTGGGTTAGATCCCCGGCCGAGTCATACCAAAGACTTACAAAAATGGTGCTAACAATTGCCTTGCTTGGCGCTCAGCATTAAGAGGTTATTATTAGAACTGGTCGACCTGGTGTCAGGATAATGTGACTGGGTGGGACATCATGCTACATGTCTGCGGTATGATGCCCCAGTGCTAGACATCGTGGCGATATGACTGAAAAATTGTTAAAGCCACGTTAAAACTCCCTAATCACTCACTCAACCATTTGTACTGGCTTAGTTTCAGTTTCTACCTTTAGTTCAATGTCATTGGTTATGCATATATGTGGAAACTTAATGAAAGGAAGCAGGAAGAGTGTCATCGAAGTTTTCTGAGCATCGTTCATTCTAGAATGATATATGTGCATCTCGGTTAGTACCACATCTTTGTATTAAAGCCCGACCCTAACCTATATTTTTACTGACCTCGAACAAGATCTTGTATTTGCTCATTGTTAGTGAATGCCTCTTGATTTGTTTCAAACCCTTGTAACAAACTTGGGTCACCTTGACTCGAATTTCATACTTTAGTCCTTATGGTTCATTTTTTTTTTTTTTTTGACTGTTCCATTTGAAAATTGCTGGATACAACTGTTAGTACACTTGTACAAAATAACACGGACCTACATTTAATTATTTTATTCTCAGGCGCTGTTCAATCTAGAATCGTGAAATATGTGCGTCTTGTTTGCTTGTACTCGCATTAGCCTTGTTCATGTTATATTGACTGATTTAGGTTTCGGATTTTGCATTGGCGGAGTACGCATACTTCCGTATATGAAACCAATACATTAAATATTTTCTTGCTGGTTCGTCTGTATTAGGCAAACGTTTATTAACTGAATAAAGGCAGATAGTTACTCCTTTCGGTCCGTTAATTTGGGTAAGTTTGCTTGATGACCAATGGTTTGGACATTGTACTGTGAACAAGTTCTAGTTTTGAAGCCTGAAATAGAAAGTTATTAATAAAACGTCACACCTTTGTCTTGAAATAATAATTAGGGGAGAGTGAACATTACATTTATGCGAAACTCAAAACTTAAAAGCTAGCGATGAAAAGCAGAAACATTATTTTGGTGTTGTAGTTATAGAAAGTTTTTAGACTAACATATTTCTTTAGGAGTCGCTATTTCCAATCAACCAACCACGAAGTCAATATTACAACAACTTCGTTTTTTCATTTGAAAGAGGATTGAGAATATCCAGATGTCTCGTGCTATGCTGCAGGTTACAATATTTTGCTTCCTTTCAAAGGTAGAAATTAGGAGCATGCCATTGCAACCTGTAATTGTTCAAAATTGCCTGTCAAAACAGCAGCTGCTTTGATACGTTTACCATTGTTTGCAAAATATTTATCAGTTTTATCCTCAGATTTACTAAATTAAATTCCTAGGAAATATTAATAGACAATTTGAAAGTTCCTACAATTAAACTTCCTCCCAACAAAATATATTTTAACAAATGATATTACGTACGATATTTTTGAAACTCGGCAGCTGAAATTCGTTCTGGATGATTTGGTTTTTTTAGATTTACATTGTGGAATGCATCTGTCATAAGCGCTGCAACTGGGAACAAGATCAATGGTTCAAAAGATATTAGACCTATATTTTTAAGGTCACTGTTCCCAGAATTTAGCACTTTGTGGCAATTAGCAAATTCGTTTGAAGACTGAATGCTGTAGTTGCTACGATTCGTGATCTTTCTATGTTTAAATATCTAAATAAACAGTGTACAGTTTTGCCCAAACGTGTGGGCATTTCTTAGCATTAATTGAATTTAGGCCCGATTGAGTTTTCGCTTGGATTTCTAAAACTTTCAATACAAAATTTCATTGCCTATGCATAGTCTCCTTTTGTCGGTTTGTTCCCCAATTTCATCTAAGCACCGATTGTCAGTGACTAAATCTCATTTGTTGGCAGTACATACCTTGAAATACCCATGAACCGTGGCTACTGTGGCATTCCTCCATTATTCCCAGTGGCAAAAAGTGCCATTTTCGGACTACATTTCTTCACATGAGAAATGTATGCCGAGTTTTTAAATAGTTAAATGTATAGCTTCATTCCGATATTTATGTAGACTATTATTGAAAATTTCATGTAAAAGTAATTCCAGGCTGGGTGTGATACTGGAAATTTAGGTGTGCGATACGGAATCCGATTGAACACCTATATCAAACGCATGTTCAGCCATGTACAATTGCAGGTATGTAACAAGGGAGAGTAAACGCACGTTTTATGCACAAGGTGTCCAGAGTACATTAAAGGAAATGAACGTAACTTTGTTACAGAAAATACATGATTGTAATCCAGAGTGTAGGCTGTTGTTTGTAAACGGTTTCGCAGACAAGATGGTGTACAAGCGTTGCAACCGTTACTCTCATTTTACAAGTAATAACTTATAGTAGCGACTAAAACTATCACATTAAGAAGACAAATTATATCACAACAATTGATGAACCGCCATAGTTGGGATGACCAATAATACTCTTAGCAATAACGTTTATTTTGAAAATTTGCCTTTTTTGACACATTCAGCAGTTTGAATTTGTAAACGCTACAGGTGCAAATTATCCTCAAGAGGTCCAGGTGTGATCGCACCTTCTGCCACGAGATTAAGGGGTAGTTAGAAATGTCTAAGAGATGCTCGGCAGGTGACATGTGAAAAGTTTTTGAATTTTGTTAATAATCCCAAAATGGAGGTAACCTCGCCTACTAAATAAGCATAATCATTATTTCAAAATGCAACACTGAAAAGATTTATCTACTGAACTATGGGCCTCTTTTCATCTCGTTCGAGTTGACTTTTTCAAGGCACATACTGATGTATCTAACAGTTGTAAACTAGGCTGTTGCAAACAGGAGTATCGCCTACACCTATGTTTCATGTACTACTTACAACCAAGATCACTGTGACCTACATTGTTTTACTGACATGTTATGTGTAGCTCGTGACCTCGTAAATGTTTCCTTCCAATACACATCCTATATACTGTATACCATAAGATTACCCTCGTCAGCTTAACAATGTATTGTATGTGAACAAGTATAAGAATTAGACAACTGTACTGCATGCTTTTTATTTTGATCATAATAGCTACGATTCCAAAGTTAATGAGACTTACTTTCTATGGGAGCACAATGAGTTTTTAAAATATCAGAAGTGAATGAATAGTTACCGTTAAAATTCTTCATCAATTTTCCTTATAAAATATTGCTTCTCAATGAAATATTTGTGAGGTAATTTTCCTAGTGTTTTTGTATTTTTATCGTTACATACTTGTAAGGAAAAATAGGTTTGTAACTTGTTAAAGCCTGGTCTTATCGCAGTGCCCTTACATATTTACAGGGAATGACATTGAAATGCAACAAATTGAGATGAGAACTACCAGAAAGAATCCACCGCCCAAAATAGGTAACAAATTTGACGTCATGGAAAGTTTTTCTAGCTATATGCTATCTGCTGGCAATAACGCAACGATATATAGCATTAAGGCAAAAAGATTTGTTGAAATAAAAATATATACTGAAATTGTGTAATGAGGAAACTTACATGTCGCAAGGAGGGTAAAACTATTTTTGTAAAGGTATACTTAAGTCTATACACTTCAGTATTCGGTGAGACGTATACCTCTGGGTGAAGTAAATAAAGTAGGTCACTGTAGATATGATCCTGTTGAGTTTAGGTCTTCGGGTTCTGCATTGGCAGAGAAATTGAGCCGTGCTTACGTCAAGCAAATACATTTAATATTTTCCTGAACGTTTGTTGAAAGAAATAAAACCTCGTGTCAACTTGTAAATTGTAGCAGCCTTAAAATGATTAGTTATCTGAACTGGGTAAACTTTCAATTGTTTGAGTAAACCGTGTAAACTCTCACGGTCCGTTCATTCGGGTAAGATTACTTAGACATCTGTGTTCGGTAAACATTTTTTCCCTCGAATACGTTCCCCAAACACATTACGTTAGGTATATTAGACTGCTACCTCGCGAACACGGCTCAACTAAAAGACGAGATTTGTTTTATCCGATCTATTTCAAATAGGGCAGTAACTCTTTCCCATTGCCTCCTGTAGGCACCTCCAGGTGTCGCTACTTTTTAGCTTTGTTTCTGTACAGAGCACACTTCGTACAGTTCATATTCCGATTATCCCATCATGAGGACTTTTTCCTTGAAATAGTCTATACGGGTATCTTGGTGACAGATCCGTTCGTCTATCCGCGTCATCTGCATCTTATCAGTACTACACCAGAGATTTCTATGAGAAATGTCCTTTTAGCCAGGATTTTGGAGCGGCCGTCTTATATACCGCTAGCATCCGGTCGGACCACACACCGTTCATATCAGCTGTCAAATCCGCCTATCGTACACTTAAGATCTCCGGTGCCTACATGGCCATACTTGTGCAAAGCTACAAGCCGACCCAGATCAGGAATCAGCGAGCAGTGATTGCG
This sequence comes from Sinohyriopsis cumingii, assembly GCA_028554795.2. Taxonomy (NCBI): domain Eukaryota; kingdom Metazoa; phylum Mollusca; class Bivalvia; order Unionida; family Unionidae; genus Sinohyriopsis; species Sinohyriopsis cumingii. The sequence continues at coordinate 31,910,054 of CM068827.1, forward strand.
ATGAGATGCTGACATACCCAGGTTATTCAGATTCAACTATTAAACCGAATGAATTCAGCTTTAAAGCCGCCGTCGAAGAAATCTAGCGGTACTGACAATTTCGGTCTGCTCTCCACCCCTACCACTACCCAGGATTACACTTTCACGTCCATATCCACCCCGTATCCCGGAAGTTACTCAGTTTTGCTTCCAACGACACAAATTATCAATTCACATTTCTTCCCTCTGACCTCCACATCAGGCCCTTGACCTTTGCCCAGAATATGGATTGTTTTCCTGTTCCGGTCGTTATCTACAACGATTGCAGCGTACTTGGAATACAAACTGTACAAAGTCAGACTTCCGTCCATCGCATAAATATTCTATCCTGGATAGAGTTCTTAATCAACCGGAAAGTGTTGCGGTTCCCTCGTGTTCGCATGGCCCTAATTGTCCAACTCGTCGAGACAAGTGTCCAACAAGACTTGGATTTCAGCGAGAGAATTCTTGTAACTGGTTGGTTCATTTAGTGCGGAAACAGACTTGATCCCGGTCTACCGTCTATTTATAGGCACCCACAAATATTTTGGTCAGTGGCGCCCATTTAATGTGCCCTCGAACAAACAATTACCACATCTATCATTTCAACGTCAGTGTAGTAACCAAAGTCTGTTTACCACAAGTATCCCGCTAGAGAAGCCCAAAGTAGAATCACTGTATGTACCGACGCCATTGCATATGCTTGGGGTGCCTTCTCCTCCTCTCAAGATCCTGATACCAAAACAAACCCGGAAGTTACAAGATAACAGCATGACGATTCTGAGAGCCCCTCTCCGATTTGATATGGCTTGGGTCACCTATCTACTCGATAGCCTCAGTCCCTCGACTGACCGTTTTCTCATGTTCCTTAAGGAGCAACACTTTTGTCCGCATCACTATCAAATGCTACCGCTCTTATATCGAGTACCTTCCGGAAACATTGCAGATAAAATTGGGAATGATAAATATCTTCCGGATCTTTTAGCTTATTTTCATCTCAATTGACCAAAATTTCTCACCCTGTTTGTAAAATGGAACCGCTTCTAGGTTTTATCATGGTTCAGTTCGAATAAATATGAGCGTCTAGTCTAGTTTTCCAGTTTCTATCATACAAGGCACGTTTCCTGATGTACATTGCAGCAATGGACAGCCCGTTGCTACCGCTGTTTCGTACGTGTTCATGGTGAACTCCATTTCTACCCTCAAATGCCAATTGTACTATCTATTCTACAGTGGCTTGTTGCTTATTGAAAACTGTACCTCAGACCTTGTATATAGCGGGTCTTCTAAGCAATTCGTATCTCCAACATCTCCAGACAATGATTGAGACAGTACATAGAGCTACATTTTTTATTTTATTTTAAATGTCTGAAATAACTTTTGAGGGTGGAAACTAGTATAAACAGCAGAATGTAAGTTTATTTCTCGCACCCTGTTCATGCCCAAAGTGTGCATATATTCGTAAGCAATTGAACTGGCACAACACACTTGCAGCCAATTGTCACTGTGACCAGCATTTTGAATTTACAAACTTGTGTTAAGCATTTGTTAGTTCACGACTAAAGAGATTATCTGCACTCTGTAGTCTATCACTACACTTCATGGGAAGATGCATTTTTCTAAATTATTTACTCTTAAAATAAAAGTAGGTTATCATTACCCATATTTCAAGCTTCACTAATTTGGATTTAAGTTTGATTTTTCAGTTTTCCAAATAGTTCAAAATATCAAGCATGTTTATATGCATTTACCAGTACACCCCCCTCCCGTACCACAAACGGTCAGACACGTTTAACATTTGTACCGGCTTAGTTTCATTTTCTACCTTAGTTCAATGTCATTGGTTATACATGTATGGGAACCGCTCCAGTGGCCTAGTGGTTAGAGCGTCCGCCTCGGAAGCGTGAGGTCGTGGGTTCGAACCCCGGCCGAGTCGTACGAAAGACTTGTAAACATGATACTAGTGGTTACCTTGCTAGGCGCCCAGCATTGAGGTTAGTGTTAGTACTGGTCGGTCTGGTGTCACACTGCAGGAATCTTAATGACATGACTGATAAATTAAAGCAACGTTAAAAATCAAAATCACTCACATAATCACTCACATACATGCCTGTATGGGGGAAACTGTATGAAAGGAAGCAGGAAGAGGGTCATCGGTCTTTTTTGAGCATCGTTTATTCTGAAATGAAGAAAGTATGCATCTCGATTAATGCCACATCTTTGCATAAAAAACTATTTAATCTTTTACTGACCTCGACCAAGACCTTGTTTGCTCATTGTTATGGGATGCATCTTGACGAGTACCAAACCCTTTTAACAAACTTTTAAACCACCTTGACTCGAATTTCTTGCTTTAATCCTTATGGTTACTTCTGTTTTGACTTTACCATTCGAAAATCTTAAATTGCTGGATACATCTCTATTAGTACACCTGTACAAAATAATAAAACGGAACTACATTTCACAATTTTAATTTCTCATGTTCTGTTCAGTCTCAAATCGTGAAAAGATGCGTCTTTTAGTGCCACACCATTGGAAGAAAAGCTAATCGTACCCTACATTATCATTCACTAGCTTGGTCATGAATTGCGTTGAGTTGATATCTACTTGATCTTTACGGTAAGTTCTTTGCAACATTGACATAAATGGAATAATGAAATTTGGTGAAGGTTATATATTGAAAATTGCAGCATGTTAGAGACTGAGAAATGAGAGTCACCTATGTTTAATGGACCATTTACTTTGTGGAAATTGTTAAAATCATGAAATATAGTTGAATGTATTTGAATTATTACTATATGGTTACAAACAAGGTCACGGTGACCTAATGTTTGTTTTGCTGACATAATGAACGTGTTTATCTCGTGACTATATAGATGTTTCCTTTCCTATATACAGCTCTTTATGACCAGTGGAGTGGAGCAGGAATAGGAGTTTATTCATGGCTAACTTTCCATAGTAATGACTTTACACTGTACATCACCAGCTTACCTCGTCAGCTTAAGACTGTATTGTATATGTAAGCTTAGTATAGTAGTAAGACTAGTGGATATCGTGCTTTGTAGGCGAGGCTTCTGCTGTAGTGCCCAATAAAGGCAAGTACTATTGTATGAACTATGATAAAACCCAATGACTTCCAGCCAATCAAATAGTTTATATGGGTGCACAATAATAGCTTCTAAAGCAGATAGTAAGCCAATGACTAGGTCATGACTGGTTACTCTTACATTGTTGCTTGCTGTGCACTTAATATTTTCTTTTTCCATTCAAACTTTCATTAAATTTGCTTCTAAGATATTTCTTCACTTTGTGATAATTTCTTTCGCATGGTAATTGCCATAATGTTTCCTATTACATCCTGGTAAGGGAGAATATCTTTAAAGCTGCAAAATATTTATATAATCCCGGTGTTCATCCATATTTACAGGAAAAAATAAGAGAACGCAACGTATTAAGAAAACAACCAAAGCTGCCTCGGCAACGACCACTGAAGGTAAGGATAGAAATAACAAATTTGATGTAAGGGTGTTTTTTTCTCCCCCAATGTGCTCTTATATCAATAACGTAACGCAACTATGTATATAGTATTAATGCAAAACTACAGCATTATTAAACCACAACTTCTTTAAATTGAATGCTGTCTGGGGTCACACAATTGTCTCGCAAAGAATAACAATTTGTTTTTTTAAATCCTCAAGTAGTTAATAAGGAGTTCATACTGAGGTTTACACCTTGGTGTGAAAAAGTAGATGCACTACTTTTCCATCCTAATTGTTGAAATTTTGGGTTTAATTCCAAACGTGTACAAAGGAGCTCACTGTAGGCATGTTCTCTTGTATTGATGTTGTTGTTGTGGGCTTTAACGCCACTTTTCAACACACGATAGGCTATACATGGCGCCCAGTATTAATGGTGGAGGAAGAACTTGGGAAAACCCCCGAAAGAACCACCGACCAACGAGAAGCTACTGGTAATTTTTCTCACATACCCACATTGGCCGAATCAGAGACTCTAACCCACGCAGACTGGTGAGATGGCAGTGATCCGTAACGGAGAGCGCTTTAGACCACGCAGCCACTTGGGGCCCATGTTGTATTGACACATTCAGGTTTCGGATTCTGCATTGGAAGATTGCAAATAAGGGGAGACCGAACATTACATTTATGCGAAGCTCAATACGGAAAAACAGGCGATGATAAGCGGAAAACTTCTTTTCGTGTTGTAGTGATAAAGTTTTTAGATCGACATATCTTTAGGATTCGCGATTTCCAATCTACCACACACATCAATATTACATGATCTTCGTTTGTTAATTCGAAAAAGGATTGAATATATCCAAAAGTATCGTGGTATGCTTCTGATTCCAATATGCCTTTTCAAAGGTAAAGGTTAACAGCATCCCTTCGAAACCTGTAATTTTTCACAATTTCCTCAGTCAAAAAACAGCAGCTGCTGTGATATGTTTACCTTTGTTTGAAAATATTTATCAGTTTTATCCTCAGATTTACTAAACGAATTCGATTCCTCAGAAATATTAATAGGCAGTTTGGAAGTTTCCCCAATTATACTTCCTCCATAAAAATATTTTCTTAGCAAATGATACTGCGTACCATATTTTTTAAACTCTGCAGCTGAAATGCTTTCTTTCTATCTTAGGTTTTAGATTTACATTGTTGAATGCCTCTTGTGTAATCAGCTCTTTATCTGGGACCATTATCAAAGGACGTACGGCTTAAAAGATATTAAACCTATATTGATAAGGTTCCTGCGCCCAGAACTTAGCACTTTGTGGCAATTAGAAAACTCATTTGAGGTTCGAATGCTGCAGTAGTTGTTACGGTTCATGAACTGGGTATAGCGGTGTTGTAATTTTTGGGCTATCTTGCTCATGGTAGAAGCCATCCAGTTTCATTAAATCCAGGCAGGTACTAGTTTAGGTGTCTTAACAATCACCTTTTGTCCAAATCTGTGGGCATTTCTAATCATGCATTTATTCTTGGCACGATTCGAGTTTGTCTGTATTTCTAAAACTTTCGATACAAGATTTCAGCGACTAAGCACTCTTTTTATGTTTGATGCAATTTACTAACCAATTTCATCTGAGCAATGATTATCAGCATTTTGTCCGAAATATTGTCAGCATAGAATAAAGCTCATTTATCGGCGTCATATACCTTGAATGACCCATGAACTGCTCGTCCCATCTACAGTATTCTCCCCATTATCCCCAGCGACATAATAGCAGCAAAAGCAGCCATTTGCACTAACTGCATTTCTTAAAATCACAAATGTATGTTTTAAATAGCTGATAATGTATATCAGTAAATAAATCTCGATATTTTATAATTAAAGTATTATTGAAAATTTCATGTCATAAATGTAATTCCAGTCTGGGTGTGTTATACTCGTATTTTGGGTTTGCGATATGTAATCCCATTGAACATTTGTATCTAACGCCTGTTCAGTCATGTAAGAATATGCAGGCATTTAATAAAGTAAGAGTAGACGCAAAACATGGTATGTGCCAGGCGTCCATGTTATAGTAAAGTAAATGAAACTTAATTTTGTTATATGAAATACATAATTGTAATCCATATTGTACTCGAGGTTGTTTGTATTTATATCTCTAAACTGGTTCGCAGACAAGATGGTGTACAAGCGTTGCAGATATTATAAGTGAGTAATGACTGTTACATGTGAGTAATGACTTTTAGTAGTGACTAAAACTACTTTAAGAAAAATTCATGTCACAACAATTGATGAATCGCCAGAATTGGGATGCTCAATAATAACGTTTATGTTGAAATTTAGCCTTTTTCGACAAATTCAACTTTGAATTTGCAAAAATAAATGGTGACTTGAAATGCTCGGCAGGTGACACGTAGTAAAAACTTTGGCATTCTTTAAATGAGTAATCTCAAGAGTAAATGAGTAATTGGCGATAACCTTGCCTGCTAAATACGCGTAATTTCAAAATAATACATTGAAAAGTTTGTTGAAAAATAGGCCTCTGTTCACCTCGTACGAGTAGACTTTTTCATGGCACATACTGATGTATCTAACAGTCGTAAACTTTGCTGTTGCAACCAAAAGTGTCACCTATGTTTCATGTACTATTTACTTTTTGAAAATTGTTCGAAAACTAGTTAGGTTCTGTTAAAATCATGAAACGTAATGTTGAATGTACTTGAATTAGTACTAGTTACAACCAAGGTCAGTGACTAAACTGTTTTACTGACAAGTTAAATGTGTTTAGCTCGTGACTGCATAAATGTTGTATTCCTATATAGAGCCATTTATGACCAGTGGAATGCATGCTTATTTTGATCATAATAGCTAGGATTCCAAAGTTAATAAGACTTGCTTTCTATGAGTGCACACTAACAGTTTTTAAAGTAGATCAATTGAATGATTAGTTATCGTTAAAATTCTTCATTAATTTTCCTTATAAAATATTGCTTCTCATTGACAAATTTGTGAGGTAATTTTCCTAGTGTTTTATTCGTATTTTTATCGTAATATACTTGTAAGGAAGTATAGGTTTGTAACTTGTAAAAGCCTGGTCTAATCGCAGTGCCCTTACATATTTACAGGAAATGACATTGAAATGCAACAAATTGAGATAACAGGAACCACAGAGACCACACCAACGCCCATTCAAGGTAACGATAGAAATAAATAAATTGTCTACTGGAAATAACGCAACGGTGTATAGTATTAACGCAAACCGGCGCAAAAAAAACCCAATAATATACTGAAATTGTGTAATGAGGAATCGTATGCTATTGGGAATGCATGCGAAACTGAAAGCGGTACCAAGGGGAGATAATGAACAAGAGTTACTGCCCTTCACGTATTTGAACCGTACAGGTTAAGATGCGATATTTATGCGAAGCTCAAAACTGAAAACAGGCGACGAGTGGAAACATTTTAGTGTCAAGATGTAGTTTTTAGTTGGGTTGATACTTATTTTTAGAAATCGACTTGCCTACTCCAACGTCGATAATATATAATCTATATTTGTATTGGGGAAAATGTCCAAATGAGGCATAGTATGCTGCAGATTAAAGCATTATTTCAGGTAAATTAAAAGATGGACATTAATAGCATTTTTTTTTTGAACAAGAAATATTGAAAATTAGCCCAAATTATTCTACATAAATCTGATGCAAATATTATGGCCCTTATTTTGTATGGTTGTGTATATGTGGGTATGTACGTTCGTTGAGTAGATAAAAGTATAAGGAAATATTTCACAAGTGAATTTGAAACCATGTATTGTCGTGAGTAGCGCCATTCGTGACAAATATTATATAAAATATGTATTTTATAGCATATACTCCAAACCATATTCAATGAATAGTTAGTTCATAGTTTATATGCATATGACATGAGTAGTTCCAACACACCAAGATAACTAGCCATGACAAGATCTGAGAAAATGAAATTTGTTTGCGGATCTATATATTCCACTATATTGACAAAAAAGCTGTTCTTGGCTTCATCAGCTTCCTGAATAGAAGCTTCTACAAAAGCTGAAATTGTCTTGCATTCAAATGCCCAGCCGTGTACAAGACTACAATAAAGCAAAGAGCTTTTCTAAAGCGTTGCAACTTGGGCCTAGGTTTTGTTATGCATGAAATAAGATCCACAGGCTATGTGCAGGAAGAAAGGTCTATTAATCCTTGTACGAATTTCTTGACAATTTCCTTTTTCAAATTTCAGATTGGCAATTTACGACGAAGTCTACCACAACCACCGAAAGTAAGGACTTGCTGGTTTAAAGTATTTGAATATGAAAGAAATATGGTCAAATAATGTTTGTAATCTTTTCTTTCTTACTCTACTGATCAAATTTTAACGCGAAAATTGTGCATGCGCTGATTTGTAAACTGAAACAGCTTGATCACGTTCAATTTATGCAACAGACCACTCTGATAACCTAGTAGTTAGAGCGTCTGCCTCGGATGCTGGAGGTCGTGGGTTCGATCCCCGGCAGAGTCATATCAAAGACTTACAAAAATGGTACTAACAGCTGCCTCGCTTGGCGCTCAGCATTGAGGTTAGTGTTAGCACTGGTCAGCCTGGTGTCGGGATAATGAGACTGGGTGGGACATTATGCTACATGTCTGTGGCATGACGCCTCAGTGAGTGATAGACATCACTATAAACCGCCCCACTGCAGATATCGTTGCAATATGACTGAAAAATTGTTAAAGCTACGTTAAAAATCCAAAACACACACACACACACACACACACGCGCACGCAATTTATGCAAATACCCCTTTAGGTCATTTATCATTATTGCTATAATAGCGTGACCGCACAAAGTTTGTATATTGTAACCCTTACCAGTTAATTATGTAATGCATGCATTGTTTGTCCTTTACACTGTACTCAGCAAACGTGGATAAATTTTGAAAGACGAACACTGTTAGGAAAATGACTGAAGGCGCGTGTCAGTAATGATGTAAAAATCCTTGCATTAAGATCCTTTTCAATAAATGAAAGTGATCTGACAAATAAAGTCGTATTTCATATCATATTGAGATGTCGCAGTTAACAAAGGACTTACGGTTAAAAAAAGTTCTGATAACGTAGCCAAAGTCGAGAAAGTGGTACATTTCGTTTCTATTTCTAAAGGGTCAAAGTTCAAATTATCTTGATATAAGAACATACATCTTCTGAAAGAAACATTAGAAATGTGAAGCAGCTAATATGCAGACCCATTGCAGAATGCAATATTTAGTGCAGTATTATTTTAGAAAATAGACATATTAAAGAGCATCGATGCAAATTTCCTTATTTTGCAGTAATGGACACTCAACAGATGCCGGTCAATTCCTTATGTGTACATGGTCAAACGTATTTCTACCCTTACCAATGCCAATTGTACTACCTTTGCTACAATAACTTGTTCCTTATTGAAAGCTGTGCTTCTGACCTTGTGTACAGCAGGTCTGCTAAGCAATGCGTGTCACCAACATCTCCAGACAATGATTGTGTCAGTAAGTAGATCTATAATTCAGTTGTTTGATTTTAAATGTCTGAAATATTCAAACTTTTCATGGTGGAAACTAGTATAAACAGCAGAATGTAAGTTTATTTCTCGCGCCCTGTTCATGCCCAAATTATGAAATTAGGATCGTAAGCAACTGAACTGGCACAACACACTTGCAGCCAATTGTCATTGTGACCAGCATTTCGAATTTTACAAACTTGTTAGTTCAGGACTAAAGATTTTCTGCACCCTGATGTATATCATAACTCTTCATGGGAAGACGCATTTTGAAAACACAAATGTCGGTCATCGTTATCCATATTTCAAGCTTCACTAATGTAGATTCAGGATTTTTCAGTTTTCCAAACTGTTCAAAACATCAAGCTTGTTCGTATGCATTTGCCAGTACCCCTCTGTAAACAAAAGGTCACACATTTACCATTTTGTACCGGCTTAGTTTCTACCTTTAGTTCATGACATTGGTTATACCTGGTACAAGGAAACTTGATGGAGGGAAGCGTTAAAAGTATTGTCAGCGTTTCCTGAGCATAGTTCCTTCTAGAATGGTGAAATTGTGTGCATCTAGGTTAATGTTAAATCTTACCATCAAACTCACTGACCTGTATTTAATCTTTTACTATCATCAACCAAGACCATGCATTGGCTCATTAAGGAATGCATCTTGACATGTACTAACCCCTTATAACAAGCGTACGTTACCTTGACTCTCATTTCATGCTTCAGTCACATTTCAAAGTTTGTTTTAACTGATGCATTCGAGAATCTTAAATTACTGGATACATCATCTTAGTTCACCTGTACAAACGAAATAACACGTACCTACATACCATACTATTTGGTAAATATCTCGTGCACTGTTTAATCTAGAATATGAAAAGCTCATCAAAAGTCACATTATCATTTACTAGTTTCCGAATTCAGGCACTGCGTTGAGCTGATAGTCACAAGAGCTTCGTTCTTTGCAACATTGTCATCCATTGAATGAATATTCTTTTTGAGAGAATGTACACTAATTATAGCACACTATCGACTAGGAAAAATGAGTGTCACTTATGTTTCATGTACCATTTACTTTCTGGAAATTGTTTGAAAATGGGTTCGTTTCAAATCATGAAATTAAGTTGAATGCAGTTCAGTTAGTACTATACTGTTACAACCAAGGTCACGGTGACCGAAAGTTGGTTTTCCGGACATGTTTAACGTGTTTAGCTCGTGACTAAAGTTTCCTTCCTATATACAGCTCTTGATGACCAGTGAAGTGGAACAGGAATTCGAGTTAATTTATGGCTAACTTTGCATATTAATTACTATAAACTGTACATCACGATCTTACCATTTGTAGATTAACAATGTGTTGTACATGTATGAGTATAGGAATTACTGGACTGGATGTTTTGTATGTGAGGCTTCGGCTGTAATATATAATAAAGGCCATTATTTCTTCGTTTCTTATAAAAATACTGCTTCATATTTATTCTCTTATTGTAATTTTCCGTGTGTTTTGTTAGTATTTTTATAATTACATACTTGTATGGAAGAATAATTTCGTAAGTTGTAAAAAATCTGGTCTAATCCCAGTGCTCTTTCATATTTTCAGGTAATGGAATTGAATTTCAACAAATTGAGATAACAACCACAGACACCGTACCAGATAACACTGACGGTAAAGATACAAATAACATTTAATGTAATGGAAAGGATTTCTTAGCTATGCAGTCTCTATTGGCAATAACGAAACACTATAGTATTAACGCAAAACAAGTTTATTTAAACCATAATGTCTTGAAATTGCCTAATGTGAACTCGTCCGGCTCTCAATAACTGAACTGTTTTTAAAAACGTATGCTTAAGTCGTTAACTTAACTGAATATTCATTATTGAGGTGTGCACCTTGGGGAGAAGTAAATAAAGACGCGCTACGTTTCAAGGCCAGTTGGCAACATTTTGGGCTTTAAATTATTCCAAACCGTACAAATAAGGTCACAGCAGACGTGTTCCAGTTTTCAGATTTAAGTTTCGGCTTCTGCATTGGCGGATCATGCAGGCTTGTTCATGTGAAGGTAATAAACTATTTTCTTGAACGTTAACAGGAAAGTAACGTCATGTCAAAGTAGGAAAAACGTTTATTGCATGAGTAAGGGCACTTAGTTTCCCATGTCGATCCGTTTGAGTAAATTTGCTTGAAGGTCATTGTTTTGGACCTTGTTTTATGATCACGTTTCTTTAGGTATCGCCTTGCCAGCTCCACCACCCACAACGTAAAGTATACGATCTTCATTTTTAATGGAAAAATGTATCCAAATGAGTCGCATACTGATAAAACAAAATTTCAGGTTTAATTCAAAGACATAAATTAATAGCGTCTCTTTGAAACAGAAAATATTGAATAACTGGCCCAAATTATTGAACACAAATCTGATGTAAATATGGCAATGTGCGTGTGTCTTTATATATATGTGTCAAAACAGGTACATATCCTCGTGTATGTATATATAAAGATAGAAATATGGAGATATAAATACACAGAGAGAGGATATGTACATTTCTTGAGTAGACTAGAGTATCTGCATAAGGAAAGATTTCACGAGCGAATTTCAAACATTATATTGTCATGGGTGGCGCCACTCGTGATAATGCAGTACAAAATATTTCCTTGCATCATATCTACTAGAAAACTATTCTATGGCTGCTGATAACGTAGCCAATTAAGTCGAGAAAATGGTACATTTCGTTTTTATTTCAAAGGGGTTAAAGTTCAGATTCCTTAGATACAAGAACATACATCTTCAGCAAGAAACATTAGACATGCGAAGCATCTAATATGCAGATCCATTGCAGAATGCAATATCTAGTGTAGCACTGTTGGAAAAAGACATTGCTAAAGAGCTTAGATTTTCACCAATTGGCAGCATCCTCCGTCGGTCTGTTCCGTATGTGTACATGGTGAACCGAATTTCTACCCTTACAAATGCCAATTATACCTACCTTTGCTACAATGGCTTATTGCTTATTGAAAACTGTACTTAGATCCCGTATATACAGCAGATCGGCTAAGCAATAGGTGTCCCCAAGAAACGCATGTCACCGTGACACAAATGTTGTGCTTTAATCGTTATGTTTTTTTTTTAAATGTTCCATGCTAGAATCACGAAAACAGTGATACATTTATTAGTACCACACTGTACAAAGGAAATAACACGGACCTGATTTTCACAAGTATCTGTTCCAAGTTTATTTCCTTATTGCTAATGCCCTCATGGCTTATTTTCGTATGATGTGCGCATTCTCATATATAGAATCGTTAAAATTAGCAGAGGAACCATTTTGATGTACACAATTCCTCACTGATCTGGATCATTACGGCCAGTATTTTGCGCTGAATTGGCTTTGTTTAAATTGTTTTATTTCCTTACTCTGGGACTGTTCCATCTAGAATCGTGAAATGATGTGCATCTTAGTACCACCCCATTACAAGGAAGATCTTCGTAACCTACATTATCATTCATTAGTTTCGGTCAGCTATTGCGTTCAAATGGCATGTTCTATGCAACAGTCACACAGAATGATGAAACTTGAAAGGATATGAGACTTGAGGGGTGTATATTGACAAATGCAGTACATTAACGACTCGGAAAAGGAGTCACTTATGTTTCATGTAGCATTTTACTTTGTGGAAATTGTATGATAACTAGTTGCTTTCCGTTAGAATCATGACATATTATTTGAATGTATTTACATTAGTACTGTAGAGCTACATCTCTTTCTATAACACCACCCACTTTAGTGTATCATGCATGACCATGACGCTACAGAGCTCGACAGTAGCCTACTACCACGTAAACTCGTCACCAGGGCATAATGTGTTGAGACTGTGTTGTATATGTAAGCTGTGTATAGGAGTAAGACAAGTGGGTATCATGCTTTGTATGCGAGGCTTCTGCTGTCGTGCCCAATAAAGGCAAGTACTATTGTATGAACTATGCTTATAGTATTCGTACCAGCTGTCACTCCAAAGCTGCTAAAACCCAATGATTTCAAGCCAATCAAATATGGTTTATATGGGTGCACAATAATAGCTTCTAAAGCAGATAGTAAGCAAATGACTTGGTCATGATTGGTTACTCTTAGTATGTTTGTTTACTGTGCACTGAAGTTTCTTGTCCAGTCAAACTTTCATTAAATTTGATTCTGAAATATGGCTTCACTTTGATCTAATCCCAGTGTTCTTCCATATTTACAGGGAAAAATACTAAAATGCAACGTATTAAATCCACCAAAGCAGCCTCAACAACGACCAATAAAGGTAAGGATAGAAATGACATATTTAATGGCTAGTTTTTGTTAGCGATGTGTTCACTATAGTGTTAATGCAAGACAACAGGGTGCATAAACAATGACATCTTGAAACTGCTTAATGCTGAGGACACAAACTATCCCATAATAATGCAAAAGAACTTTTTAAAGTCATACTGAGGTGTTCACCTCGGTGTGAAAAGGTAAAGATGCTCTATTTTTATGGCTGATTGGTGAAACTTAGCTTATTTATTCCGGCCGTTTTGCATGAACAAAGTAGCTCACAGTAGACAAGTTCCTGCTCTATTGACCGATTTAGGTCTCGGGTTATGCGTTGTCGAAGCATGCAGACTGGCTCATGGGAAGCAAATACATTTGATATTTTCTTCCTGAACGTTAACAGGAGTGCAACATCATATCATAGTTGTCTGAATTAGGTAAACGTTTATTCCCCGAGTAAAGGCAGATGGTTACCCCTGTAGGTCCGTTCATTTTATTACGTTTGCATAAAGCCCACTGTATCATTGTTTTGAGAACGTTTTTAGTTTCGAAGTCTGAAACGGAAATAATTTAGCAAACGTATCACTGTTTTGTGAATAAATAATCAACAGACAGAACCCATATTTATGAAAAACTGACAAAACGGGCTATGATAAGCGGAGACATTTTTTTGGTGTTGCAGTAATGGAAATTCTTTAGATTAATTCATTTATTTAGGTGTGGCTATTTCCAATCGACTACCCACGAAGACAATATTACATCTTTTTATCTTTTTTAATTCGAAAACTGAATATGTCCAAACGAGTCGTGATATGCTGCATATTTTGAGGCTCGAAGGTTAAATTGTTTCTGGATGATTTGGGATTTTTAGATTTACATTATGGAATGTCTCTTCTGTGTCATCATTGCTGCACCTGGTAACAAGATCAACGGGTGTATGTTTCAAAGGATATTATAACTATATTAAGATCAGTCCCCAGAATTTATCACTTTATGACAATAGCAAACTCGTTTGGAGATTTATTGCTGCTGCCTTTGTTACGGTTCATTATGTCTATAGATGTTTTAATTATCGGGATTATCTGGTTCATGGTAAAAGCCATTTTGTTTCATGAAAGTTTGTGTCTAGATAGTGTAAAGTTTTGTCCCAACGTGTTTATTTCTAAGCATGCATTGAGTCTTGGCATGACTAGTCTGGATTATTAAAACTGCTAAGTACTTTGTGTCTCCTCTTGTCATGTTTGGTGACAATTTCCTCAACAACGTCAGCTGACAGCTAATTGTCAGCATTTTGTCCGAAATAATTCCAACCTTGACTAAATCTAATTTATCGTCGCCACCACGGTATTACATTACCCACAGCGACAAAAGCTAAGTTCTTTACATGACTGCATTTCTTAAAATTAGAAATGTATGTAGAGTTTTAAATAGTTTATATCGTATAACATTTTTTTCTCAATATTTTATAAGGAAGTATTATTGAAAATTTCGTGTTGTAAAAATAGTTCCAGCTGTGTATGCGATTCGGAATCTGATTGAACAGCTGTATTGAACTCCAGTACAATATCGCAAGAATGTGACTGTAATAAAGTAATAGTTGGCACACAAGATTTTATGTACAAGGCGTCACATAACAGGAAACGTATACATAAACACATAATTATGATCCAGAGTGTAGCCTATGTATTTTTTACATGTTTACTTGCATCTCTAAACGGTTTCCAAGACACGATAATGTTCAAGCGTTACAGCCTTTGTGTGCGAGTAAAAACTTGTAGTAGTGACTAAAACTACTACATTAAGAAGAAAAATTAATTTTACAATAATTGAATTGCTAGAATTGGGAAGATCAGTACTCTTAGCAATAACGTTTATTTTGAAAATTTGCATTTTTGACAAATTCAGCCATTTGAAAATGTAACAGCTAGAGGTGAAAACTGGAAATTTAACAGCTAGAGGTGAAAACTGAACTCAACAGGTCCATTTGTGATCGAACTCTGCCACGAGATAGATCATAAGCATGTTGCATAAAGAGATGCTCAGCAGGTGACATGAGAAAAGTTTTGTATGATTTAAATTAATAATCCCAAATCGGAGGTAACCGCGCCTGGTAAATGCGGATACTAATTACAAATTGCAGCACTGAAAAGATTTACCTATTGATGTGGGCATCTTTTCAACTCGTTCGAGTTTGACTTTTCATGGCCAATACTACCACCTCTTACATTGTGAAACATGTTTATCTCGTTAAACACACAAGACTAATGATTTATGGAGGTGACATTTCAAATAAAAGTCTGTTGCAGTAGATGAATCGCCAAAGCAATGGATATGCATGCTATCTTAAAAATATACTCACTATATTCAGTAATTTTGGTTGACATTTGTGCAAACTTGTTATAGAAATAAATTTGCAAAAGCTGTACTTTCCCGACTGGTCCAACTTTCTCAGTACATAATGTATTTTTCTTGCATTTAGAAGCCGTTCGATCTCTTGATCAGAACTGTACTGATCGTGTAGTATATCCAGACCAAATTGAATGCCGTAAATACTACTACTGCAATGACGGGAAACTGGAGCGTAGAACCTGTTTTCTCGACTATGTGTTCAGCCGGAGACTAAAACACTGTGTGCCTCGGTACAGCCACTTCGCCGACTGTGAGTCAATCATACGTCTGGATTAAGCATATGAAGGTATATTTGTAAATAAAATTTAGGGACATTTATACTTAGGAAACAAAGTCAATGAATGTTAATATAATCAAAATTTAGGTAGATGTAAATTATATTCGAATATAGCAGTAAGTAGAGTAAAAATGTACATGTATGTTGGATTTGTTGTTTCAATATTCCATATTGAATGTTACAAATAACACATTAAGGGAATTATTTGTTACATACGAATTTCCAGATCAATGGATTGCCCTGTGTGGAATCAATTTTGTTGAAACATAACCACTATATCGGTTAATATTGTGGGTTTTCCACAAACATTTATGGAAAATTGTAAAGTTGAAATTGTTTGATTCAGACACAAAATAGTATTGTTAGATTATTATTATTATTATTATTATTAGAACTTGTAGTGCTGTTTTGTTCGGTTGAAGTTAACTTTTTATCCACAAGATACTTGTTGTTACACGTCCCTTTATCAAACTAGGCTATAGACCCTATATAATGGCTAATCTTAATCTCTACACATGTTTCGAATTTCTGCATGATGGCTAGACGTCTATTGCACAAATCTTAACCTAAAATGCAAGGTTATGCCATTTGGTGCTATAAAGAAATGACATATCAGCGTGAACTATTTAAATTTTTCATCTATGCATTTATGTATTCACTTTTCAATAAGTGGCAAGACCTTTTGAGTTTCATATTTAAATTACCCATTATAGTTCAAACGAACCTATTGATTTCATTTGCACAAGGTCAGACAGATATCGCAGTCACAACGGCCTTGATTAACTTCTACATTGAATGCGTGCATCAAAACTTTTTTCTCATTGTCTTAAACGACTATACAGCCATTGCAAATACATGTCACGCACATTGCATATGGTGTTCATGCAATTTAATTAGAAACGCTTTATGACCTTTTTGATGCAAAATACAAAATGAATAGTTGTATTAAATGTATTCCATTATCATTACTTTTGAGAATTTTCTGCTCATTGGTACACAAGTGGTTATTTTCTCTTATCATGTCTCATTTTAAAGGAATATTGTTGAGCAGTTCCTTGCGATCAAAGTACACTATTGAATTAACGGAAATGAATGTATCGAATTAGTAAAAAAAAATACACTTCTCTTTCCAGCCAAATCAACACCAGTGGTATCATCAATCGTGGCAGAATGGATTTGAAACTGTTGACGAATGATGTTGTGCCATTTTCTCTGTAGACAAGGTTTCCATTGTTGAATAAAGGTTTAGCAACTGGCCACTTTAGTTTCATATCTTCTGTGCCAGTATTTACGGAGTTCATAACATGTAATTATCTGTAGTTCAATCAATATCCATGTAGCGCTTTTCCTGATCTAGCCGGTTTTGGATCAAGCCCGTTACGTCCAAATAGGTGGCGCAGTTATTCATCATTACCAACAAAACGTAGCTGATTTATTGAATGAGACTTTGTATGTCAAGGAATACAGCGGCTCCTTCAATATACAATGTTCTTTAATAATCTTGACTTCCGGTGAAAAGCACATACACATGTTTATACTAAGTATTGTACGTATTCTTGCCAACACAGCGAAAGTTAGGTAATGCAGATCTGAATAACAAATGATTTTGTTGCCATACCATTTTCGTGGAACTGGATTAGTATAGCAAGATTTATGCAAATACTTTTCTCTAATATGTTGTTTTTACGTATGTACGATCACCTTCTACAGGTGTGAAATTACTATGATACAAATACACAAATGATAGGAAGCAGTAACACCATATCTTCGACCATAAAATGTTTTGACTAGAACCTCTGAATCTAGTGAGCTTTGCATATATAAAATGGCAATCCCATGGAAAAATACTTTAAATTAGTTTTGTGCTACATAATTTCTGATTTTATCATGCCAATTTTGACTATTGTAATTTTTAATCTTGAGAAAACCACTTTTCATTTATACGAACACTAAAACTATCGTACCATATCCATACCTTGCTATAACCATAGCTAAATATTACATTTCTCAGATGTCGTGTTATGATAAATTGTCCGTTATTAAACTGTACAGGTACTTAAAACGTTCTGCTGGGTATCATTGGTAATTTACATCCATATGTAATGCACCATATGTAACATACACACATTCTACATGGGCACTAAAGCTAGTCACATTACTAGAGATACCCATTGTTTACAAAGCGACTTGAAACACATTCAGTACTTTCTGAATATGTATCACCCCGTACTTCATAACCATAACATTATGTAGGTGTTTCCATATCAAATATTTTAAAAGCATCTTAACATGCACCAAAACTTGTCTAAAAATATTTTCAATTCGAAATGTGCTAACATTTCTTTTGCCTTCTCTTCATCGTTCGTCCAAAATAAAGGGTGCAAGTAAAAGACGTGTATATTTGTAAAATAAAAGTTGTACCAATTTGGATCCAGTCCAAAAAAAAATTTGAACGTCCTTCATTACGAATCACTTTTGTCTATTCCAAGTTGATTACCATTCCAGTATTACAAAATGGTTCCATCATGTGAATCTGTTGTTGCAATGCTATTGTTGTATCGGCACAATTAGCAACAGCAGAAGAAAAACAAATCTGAAAGATCGGGGGAAATTTTTAAACTAAAAATACTTGACAATTCTGTTTACGTTGCCCAATCAAACCCGGTATCAAAGAAATAGTGGGCATGAAAAGTAACCGGAGTGTCTACATTTCAGCATAAAAACCACGCATTAGGTCTGACTTAACTTTACACTTGGCCGCAATTTATTTGAATTTAAACTGGTTAAACATCTTGCCATTGATACATTTTGTAACAAAGATATTTCCAGCTGGAAGTTTTATACTGTCCAACTGTTTAGAAAAAACATCTACATAATCCCTCCTTCACCCTACTTTTTAACATAAATTTAGCAAATTATGGTGTGAATGCGTTATCTGTAGTGGAATATTTTCGACGAAACCCAACTTATGCCTCGTTAAAAATGCAAATCTTTGTTCATTTATATGCAACTCTTGTTACAGGTAGAGATCTTGCAGATTAGCATTGTCCCTTTAATTGTTAAACCTTTTTAAAGGATATATATTATATTGAAGAATTACCTTTATATAATTTAGGAAACAAAATCTGATCGATGTTCATATTTTCAAATAACGGCGTCGTTTTATCCAACGACTGGAATATTTAAAATGACAAAAAAGCTTAAATCACTGTTTCGTTTGCATCATATAGAGGTTCAAACGATGTATACTTTTTCAGAAATATAGCCAGAATATATTAATAAATTAACTTTCTGAATGACCTTAAAATGGCAGCGATGTCAATTTTGGTGAACATAAGGTAATCTTCATTGGATAGTGTGCAAGAAAAACTAAGCCCCCGACAACATCAGACTAAAGTGAAAACACGTGTTTGGAGTGAATATTCTAGCAGTATATGAATACCCCCAAAGAGCAAATCAATTATGTATTTGGTTTCTGTATAACAAAGACATTTACATTCACCTATCAACAGTATGTTTTACAAAATCGTATATGCCAGTCCAAATGTAAATCAGTTCGAGCACTTAAGGAAATGCGTATTAGAGACAAGGAAACAAAATGTATTGAGGAAATTTACAATGCATTTGACATTATTTTTAATAAACGGGTACAACGTCAGACCTTTGGTATAATACTTTGTTATTGGTCGTTTGAGCTTATTTGGGCCGACTCCTTTCTGAAAGATAATTATCTAATGAAGCAAGGGAATTTCACGATGAAGGTTCTGAAATAGGCACAATTATTTCAAAATGGATGGTTTACAATTTCTTGTTACTGCGGGGTGGACTCGTAGGTTTTGGTAAAACAAATATCACTGCAGGTTTATAACGAGGTAAAACGGAAAAATATCTAAGCTCAATTAGATAAACTTGTATGTACCCCAACAATTTGAAGAGCAGCCTGAACGGGCATCGCCTGCGAAAACACCAGAACAACGTGAAGATAAGAAATATCAGCTATTAGAAAGGGCAAAAGAATATATTTTACTTTAGCTCACGGGTTGTAAAACAGAAAAAGGAGGTTTTGGTGAACAAATGTGACCCTAATGACCTCGCTGATCGAATGGCAACGTTCATGCGGGCAACAATGTTCCCAAAGTCATTAATGAGGCGACATCGATTTGTCAGCGGTTTGCACACCACTTTTATTATGGACAGAAATACCTATCGCGCGCTTAATCATGGCCTTCTTGAAGACGTCAATGATGTTTATTAAGGCACCCGATGATGAGTTCTGACAATTTTATGTGAAATGTATGCTGCGATGCAAAAAACAACTTTAAAATACAACCCAGTGTTACCTCGACGACCACAAGTTATTCAACGAAGCCAAAATATGTCATGTATTTCTCACCTGTTACTGCTGGCTGGTGAATCGTGCACACTTCGCTGCTAGTTTACAACTTGTTAAGCAACGCAAATGGATATATAAGCGACAAGCACTTTTGTAAAATATAATTAGTAAATTAAATTAAAACTTTAAGAAATAAATGCATTTAATTTACCAATAATTTAAACATTATCCAGAGTGCAGAGTGCACTTAAAACAAAACTGTTGTCTATATGAATGTCGGCGTGACTATGACTCCTCGGCGTTGTCATTTTTCCTATGTTACATTTTAGATCTACTTTCGTTTTGCTTATTCTGTTCCGTATATGAATGTAGCTATGTAATAAAAGATGCCAGTGCCTGGCTTGACAAATGTCAAGAAGTTATATACGCTGTACTGTAGCCTGATGTTATGGGGTATAAGCAGTGTCTGAAAGACGCCGATCATTAGTTTGTAGTGAAATGTATGTTTTTACTGACCACAGCGTGATAGCGGCTATCTAGTACCTACCAAATATAAAGATGGAAAATGTAGACATGGAGAGGAATACCAAATCAATTAGAAAGACCAATTCTTGCCAAAAATGTAAGCATGAAGTACAAGAAAATAAAACACAAAATATAACGACTTGTAAGATTCCGTACGTTTTATAAGAAAGTTAAAGTTAACAAATGTAAACTTTTTTAAACAGATGTAAATGTTTTTATACAACTCGCATTCTCTAAAACAATCCAAGAAATTTGTCGTAAGATTATCATCCAATTTTGTTCAGTTTACATTAAAATACTATTCATAGGATAGAAGTCGAGACGCCCGACAGGAATTTATCCCACTGTCATGGGACACCGGCATGGTATGCACTATCCGATGTTCACCCTTCAATAGTTGGACGGGTGGCCTAAGGCGCTAACCTTTACAGATCTGACATCTCACCTCGGTATGTGTGGGTCTCAAGCTTTGGTGTGTGAGAAAGCTTGCCAGTAGGTCGGTGGATCTTCCCATGCGCCACGTATAACCTATCGTGTTCCGAAAAAGTCTCGTTAAACCTACACAAAAAACCCCATCAGGCAGTATTCACAATTCTTGTATGTGTGCCCGATACGCAATCGGCATAATCTTCTTTATGTACTAGAGATACTACTCTGAAGTAGTAAGTTCTGGAGCATGCTTTTCGAGTTTCAATTCCAGATAAGTTTCCAAATTTAAAGATTAGGATTCATAAAAAATATTGTTAGTATGCGGATTCTTATTTTCGGAAATTGGTGACTGCGAGGCCGCTTTACACGGTTTGTCTACCCTTAATTACTTTGTACGCAAATATTCACTGATTAGGTACAGCAGACAGCCAGCAATGCAGAATAATCTACCCAGATATGTATTAGCATACCATGTTTCTGTAATATCTTGGACATTAAGGTAATTTCAGATTTTGCAAGGCATTCAGTATGGACGGAATCTGAAAAGAGTATGAACTTCGTTGTTTTCGTAAGGTTTCAATGTATTTCAAACAAAATTTTAAATGACTGTAGTTTCTACGGTATAAATAGTTTTTTTTTTTTTTCGAGTAACCGGCTCGAGAATGGTTTTGAAATGGAAGCTCAAACTTTTTATTAATATTTCGAGACGTCTGTAAATGACGAGTATGGCTTAAGGGAAGCAGATTTCATTGAATTTAATCTGAAAATGGAAATTTATTGACGGCTTTTTGTTAGCAACGGTCAAATATAATTTTTGCGTGATTGTTATAATTAAGGTTTCGTTTCAGAGCGTAAGTTTGGTTCTACAAACTGAATACCAATTTATGTGCAGGGTTGGATGGATTAGACACGTTTGTTAGTTTCTTAGTGTTATCACCTTTCATCTAAGATAAAGTGATGTTTCGTCTGCCTCAACATGCAGACCTTCAAACGGAAAGTTATAAATGCACCCAGACGAAGTCTGAGTGCATGATATACCAGACCTAGCATCTGAAGGTAAGACTTACAAATGACCCGCACATAATCGAACCATAGTCCAGCTTTTGATCTCACTAAAGACATGTATAACCTGAGCAAGTCCCTTCGATCTGCTCCCTGATCTATTTGCCACGATTCTTATTAAATCAGACTTTTGACATAGGTCCCTGACGCATCTTAATATTCTGGAGGAAAGTTGGTTTACGTTCAAAATGAGACCTGTCAGTTTAGTCCCCTCCACAATATGAATAAGACCATCAAGACAGCGCGTTTTGCTTATCATTAATTCGATGCAATCGGCAATAGTGCATAGTTTTACGTTTCAAGAAATTGAAACCGATTTCCATTGCTGAATTCTGTTCAAGCTAGCTCATCAGTAATTGACGTTCATTAGTATGCATCATCTTTGATAGCAGATCTAAAGGTCTTCAACTCGTATTGAGCAGTCAGGTCCCTGATTAAGGCATTTTACCATGCTGATAATTTTAGTTCTGCGTACGGTTGCTAACTATTCTGCTCGGAGGTATACCCGTCTTTTGTGATAAGCATTTGGAAAAAGCATTACCTAACTCACCTTAACTTTGAAATTTCTATCTTTAAAACAATTCGAGATAACGTTCAGTATGTGGCCCTTGAAATCAAGGTTGAATAACTAAGTATGCTGTACTTCCACGTGATATCGTAAGCTTATCAAGTTCAAAACAACTGCAACTATGTGTTATTAGTAGCGAAGTGGGGCTGTCTTGGGACATTGGAAATCCCAGTCAAAAAGGACTTGGGGCTATCTGGGGACAATGAGAATTTAACATGGGCAAACCCTGGGGCTGTCTTGGGTCAATGGGAATTTAACATGGAATATTGGGGCTGTATACAGACAATGGAAAGCTGGGTTTGGATAGGGACAATAGGAATTGAACAGGTAAGGTGAAGTCACGGTACTGGACATTGGCAACAATGTTGCAAGTGGCTGACCTCAATCGGGCCAAACAAGGACAGCGGGGGAAAAAGATAGAACGCTTAGCGGGGCGGAATATAGAACTAGATGGACATAAACATAGGACACGTACATAGATTTATGAACATAAATATATACACATAAAATATACAATAGACTAAAAAAATAGGCAAAAGAGTAAATCTTTTAGAGGAATGGGGTGGCCCCGAAAAGGCCTTTGGAAAACTTTTTTATTTCTCTTCTCCCGTCTACTACTACGCCACCATCTTCTCAGTTTTGTCATTCCGCTGTCTTCATTATCTTCTCTTTCTCCTTCTACACCTCCTCTTCCTCTCTCTTTCTCAACTCATTCTCTTCTTTTTGTCCTATTTTCTTTTCATTCCAGGCTTTCTGTCTTCTATTTCTTCCTTCTCCTCTTCTTGTTTCATTAGCTCCCTTAATATTTCCTTTGACTTTCTTAAATTGTTAATTTCCATCTCGATGGGGACTACACTAGCAATCATCATCCAGTTTGACTAGCATCTCTTCTATTATCCCCAAATTATCTACAACATCATGCAACTTCATTTTTCCATGATATTGCTTCCCATGGCTGATTACTCACTGTTGAATGGCGCGAAGGACGAACGCAATGCTTTACATACTTCAAGCACGGACGTGAAGGAAAAAATCCTTTACACTAACTTCACATATTATGTACTATCAACAATGAAGGGAAGAAAACAAAAACTATCTACCATCAACACAGAATGGAAGAAAAAACATATAATATCCACATAGTGTAGGGACAATGGCTTTTTTGTTAAGATAAAACACACACATATACACGAACGTGCAAAGCACACAAGCGTACATACACACAAAGGTATGATTGAAGAAAAACACACATACATATCAGTAAAGGAGTTAGTGTTTATAGTCGCACTACTCCGCACTCACACAAATTGGCAGCTTGAATAGTGTCTCTTTTCTAGAGATCTGGTTAGCCTTGAGAAGGGCTGTTTTTTTCAAACTACAGATGCACCACATTAATGATGGCACCTTCCAGGCCTGTACCAGAGACACATCTCTGGCTCCAGTCCTGCTCCCAATTTAATCGTGTGGCTGGTAGCACAGAGGGGGTTTGACTGGCTTCACTCTCCCACTTTTCACTTTCAGGGATAGTGAAGACTTGTTCCTTCTATCTTCTACGCCACCAGACCCGTGGATGATGATGTCTCCTTATCTCCTCCTCCCAGCTTTCAGCCTGTGGAACCACAGGTTTTTGTACTAGTGGCACAGGCTGTGGTACTGGTTGTGGTGCTGGTACTGATTTTGGTGCTGCTAATGACTGTGGAGGTGTCCTCTCCTCAGGTTTTATCTCATACAGAGGCCTTTGCACGAGGTGAGGCGGTATTCTTTCCATTGACGAGCTGGCCATGGAGGCGATCCAGGAGGTGCCTGGCATACTCCAGGTGCATCTAAAGCTCTAGTAATTTAGAAACGCTGCTCATTTGCTTCGCAGTTGACTGGTCAGGTATGGATAGCCAGACTGACGAACGCTGCGCATTATACATATGAAGCGCGGAAATGAAGGAAAACATCCCCTTACACCAAACCTTGCAATACCACTCCATTATCCATAACATGGAACGCGCAGACCTAAAAGAAACACCCACGTTCACTTTTCTACTTACAAAACACACACACTATTTGGCAAGACAGGGAAACGAAGCGATGATAAGCACTCTTCTATTTTCTGATATAAAACAGAGAAACGAAGTGTTTATAGACACACTTCTGTTTTAACTGCAAATACAAATTTTGGAAATTTGACTAGTATTTCTTTTCAAGATGTTTGGGGTAGCCCTGAAAAGGGCTGTTTTGTTCGGAGTTATAACCTTCTTTTATTGTGCCCCCGTCTGACGACAGGCTTTCCCGCAGGATAAGGTCTGCTTCTGCAAAAGGAGAAGGGGAACTTTTCGTGTCCACATGGCAGTCCACAAAACCTCTGTCTGGCTCCTGCTGTTGCTGATGCTGCTGCTGTTCTCTCTGCTGCTTCTGAAGTCTGTACATATCCGTCCACTCTGCTTGTTCTTTCTTGATTTCCTCAATGAAGAGCTCTTCTATCGGGTCTTCGGCCACTTTTAACATCCTAACATTCTCAATCTCTTCAGGCTTGGGCATCACGTGTTGCCTGACACGATGTAAATTTACGTAAGATTCGTTAGGCTTGGCTAGTTTTGAAGACATCTTCATAGGAGGATGAGTCAACAATGGATGGCCAGATTTGTTCGTTCGTTCGTTCAATTAAGGTCGCATTCGGCACTAGGGCATGCGCGACCGTTCAATGCCCCCACAGGGGGTTGATTAAATTTGTCGAAGGGGACGGAATAGTGCCGCGTCCTCCAAAGTTTTAATGCACACACCGTGTGCTGGTTGAATTGTCCGTTTTTGAGACATTGTTATCTCACGGACATGTGGTGAGTGGGAATCTACCCACACGCACTCACTTGTTCAGCGGAGGCAGGGTTTGTCGGAGGGAATAGGAAGAAGGCGCCTTACATCCGGCATGATTTTTGTTTGCTCCCAATTTTTCTGAAAGGTAAACGCTGTCGTCTTGCCGTAATTATAATTTGGAAAACATTATTTGCGCTGTTTGTAATAGTAGAGATGGAATAGTGGATCTACCTAAGTTAGTTTATGGGGAATTTATTTGAAAAGTTAATAGTTATTGAACTTAACTTAGAATGTACAGTTTTACGCTTTATGCGGGGGTGGGGGTGGGGGAGGGGGCGGGACTGATGGCTGCGTTTTAGCCCTCTTATAAGTCTAATGTGGGGTTCCATATCTTGGGTGATGAACCGTATGTCACCTCCGCACCCACTTCCCCACCCAGGCAAGATTCATAAAGACGTCTAATAAATTTGTAGCCGTCTGTAAGGAGTAGGCATTAGTTACGTGACCCGTTTTGGGTGTGGTTTTGGTTTTCATTTTAGACTTTCTACTGAAACGAGCTGGGGGCGTCGGTGTTAGTAAAGGTGGAAAAAAGGTGAAATGTATATAATCTGATCTTTATGGTGTTGGATAGAGAGAAGTCAAAGAGAATATATTCACATTGTTTATTTTTTAAATCAAACAACCAACACTTTTTTTCAAAATGCAACATTTATTATTCAAATAGCCAACATATAACATAATATTTTTTTTCTTCAAACAAGCAAACAAATTATGTTTGACAAGGTCGACAACGTTATGAAATCATGTTAGACTTCCACTGCGTAAGGTCATTGGGCCATTGATGTACACTTCGTTTCCTAGCAAAAAACTAAATATATTAATAACGGTCACAAAACCAACGATCTACTTTGTCATCGTTTCTAGAAGAGTTACGATCAAAATAAGTCACTAAATGGTCTAAGGGATATCCAAGACTGCGTTGATGAAGAAAATACATACAATATTGTCCACACACCATGGAATATGTGCCTTGTAATTTCACATTATTGAATCGTGTCGTCTGGACATTTCTTTTCATAAAGTTAATGATAAAGTCAATGATGTCGTCTTCCAATGGCGGTAATCCATACGAATCAAAATACTCCCCACAACCATCACGGGGAACGTAGACGGCTACCGAGTGGGTTCCTGTGAGATCACTGTCTTCCGTGTCTTTTGGTTTGTGATGAAGCAGTTCATCTTTAGCACATACAACAGGATTCAAAGAAGCAGTGTACGAACTGTTCTTCAAAAGGTATTAAAGTTCCCAGGTATACATTTTTGTTTGGATCTTTTTACTTGTCTTTTATTCACGGGTAATGATAAGTCATAAATTCAATCCTGACTTTTTCCTTCAAAATATCTGGCAAGTAACCGTTTCTTCGCCTTGTCCCCTAACTCTGAGCCATGAGAACTTCGATGTGATGGATCTCTAGAGCAATTAATGGTGGAGAGGAATAATCACGCAAGTCTGTATACCACTGATGCAACACGGCTTCTTTCGAGATGAGACCCCACGCGTCCTCCAGATACTCGTCAAATTTGTCTTCTTGACTCAGCATCAGAGATTTATCGTGTTGAATTCGACTGGGATGATCGTTGTGACATCCATAGCAATCTTTCTTGGTCAATTTCTGTCAGGTGTTTGGCAAAACAGGAGACTAAATGATGTTCTTGTAGTGGCCATCTGGACCTCATCACTATGCCCTCTTCGTCTTCCATGGCTTCCATGATATCCTCCCAGTCCAGTCTTCTAATAAACTAGAATAACTTCTCTTAAACTGTTGTTTTCTATGGTATTATCGAATTTGGCATACAAGATGACTTCCACTATCTCCATCAGCGGTCATTTAAACATGTTCTACACGAATCTGGCCGGATTTTATAGGGTCGAAATTTCCCTCGTCTCTGTTTTGGTCTCGAGTGAAATCAAAAACCCATAAAGCATAGCCTCCAGCATAATCGCCGTACAAAATGCCGTGGCTGGTGTTGGTCCCTAACTATCTGGTAGGTTCGTACAAGAACAAGTACGACCTCAAGTGATTTTTCTGGTCAAAGCTAGGTTCGAAGGATCTGGTACACAGAGTTTTGCCATCTCGACTGACTTCGATTTTGGACACGCTGAAGTGCTTTAACTCGAAATGATTTTCATCGTAGGCTTTGTTGAATGCTGAATTCTCGACGATACCAATGATTAAACGCTGGGGTAACTGTACTTGGAATAGATGACCTTCGATCATGGTTAGTGGGAATGGTGAAGGTTTTTACTTCCACAAGTCGTATCGGATACTTGGCGGTCGTTCTGCTCAAAGTGTTACTGATGTCGTTTCCCACTTTAGGTAACAATTCCACGCGTCGTACGTAGAGTCTGGTTTCTTCGATTGTGGTTTTGTAATTGGTAGCAACGGTTAAAGCCATCTAATGGATAGTAGTACAGCTTCGATTCAGTCTAACATTCACGCCGTTCAGCAGGTATTTTTGTTGCAACTACATGTCCAAACTCAATCGATCCATCAGTTCTAAACTACGGCTTTTAGCACTTTTCTCTTGACGGGCTTTAAACCCCGCCTAATTTCGACTCTTGACTCGACGCTTCGCAAGTCATCGACTATAAAAGAAGTAACTATTATGCTCTTAAACACGGCCTCAATCACTGCCAGTGACCACTCCTTCACCGAGTTCTTCTCTGCAAGGTCTACAAAAGCATCCCTTGTGGATGTGGTGTGGAGAACGTGTGCCTAAAACGCAAAACGTTTTTTTTGCTGACAAATCTTTGTGTTCTATTGTGTCATCGGTGCTGCCATTGTCAATTTGAGTTTGCAACAAGTAGACAAACAAGTGTGGACTATTTTACTGAGCAGTTGCAACGGTTACCTTCTCCCAAATCCTTCCCTGATATACTCCTCTAACGGTCACAACGGGAGCCTTGCGCCTAACGTCAGTCAAACTCCCAACAGTCACCACCTCAAAAAACAAGAACCAGCAAGAAAAAACCTCTTTTAGACACTCCTCTGGCTTTGAGTGACAGCTGAACTCTGGAATTACGAAAAAGCAGTTTTACTTAACATTATCCAGTGATAGTTCCATGGAGGTGTTTCACAAAAACACTATGCTATTTCACAGCCAAATTTCCTCAGACCATCCAATTGAATCACGAAGCCTATTGGAAAGTGCCTTTTGTGGAAATGATTCACCATACACAAATTCAAAACATCACTGAAACTCAAAACACTTTTCACGTTGAAATCCTGAACGAACAATTGCAACAAGAGATGAATAAAATCAAGTTTTCGGGTATCACAAATTCGGCAAGCAATCCATTTTTTCACCATCAATACTGTGAAAATTGCGGCAGGCTATTATTTTAATAGTCAACATTTGGTGGACACAATTGCTGACAGGTTGGAGGAAGCATTTGGCAAAGCCATGTTCAGAGGCAATAAAAAGGGTCAAGACTGAGTACCATAAAGTGGCTTGTCGCCTAATGATGAAATTTCAGGAGACTGAAACGTTGGCCATTACTTTTAATGGTACTTTGTTTTTGAAACTTTGGGTGGATATCCACAGATGCTAACAAATAATTTGAGCCCAAAAATCAACAGCAATATGGATTTTTACAGGTTTTTTTGGATCCCCTGTGGAACTGAATGAAGGACTCAATTTGATTTTTGATTAGTCTGATGTGGTGGAGTACAACGTGGTGGGACACACCTCCGCACCGTTACTGCGAGTCATTCCTTTCAAAGTGGATTCTGCCTCGGCCACTGACGAGAACGGTGGTAACATCTATCACTTTCACCGCGAATTTCTGCATCCACACTATTTACCCGTCAGTAAGTCGTATTTTGACACTGTCAACATTGCTATAAAAGGAGATATGGGACAAAATATTCCATTCACCAAAGGGACAGACACAGTCAAACACCATTTCCGAAAACGATTCTCTAATGACTCGTAAGTCAAGTATCTTGTATATCGAGGAGTCGCTCAACAGCGAGGACATGGTTTAAGAGATATGTTGAAATCGGCCTTTCGTTCGATAGCCCCCGTTATTAAACCGATGGTGATATGAGGATTGCACGATTTGAAAGATGACACGTTGACGCAAGGCAAAGAATTTCTCCAAAATGTCATCACCGAGAAACAAAACCCCAAATAAGCTTTCTTGAGAGCAGGCAAAAATGTCTAGCAACAAACTGACAAAGACATTTTGGGTCGATCAGAAACTTCTATAAATGCCATGGACGCTGCCGCGTCAGGTATTCCTGCTTCCCTGCCTCCGCAGCAAGAACAAAGTAGAAAGAGACGACGACGAAGACACCCCTCCAGACGTCTTCACACACTCAAAACTAGAAAGACTAAGAAAAGAAGAATCGTCTGAGACTTGAACGTTTCAAATTCTTGAAAAGCAGAGAGCGAAATAAAACATAATGCACAGAATGTCTTGCAGCTGTGTCAAGTGGGAACGGGATCTGTTTGCCATGCTAACCACCATGATGACGATGCAAGAATCCCCATGCATAGGATTTCATCCAGTTTCCCCTGTCAAGGACTCGGGATTAGCCCCCATCGAATTTGAAATCAATGGACAGCCGAAGATTACATCGATCTGAATAGCAGTTATTTGTACTTGAAAGTGAACGTCTTTAACCCAGACGACGCGAATTTAAATGGCGATGAGGTACTAGCTCCCGTGAACAATTTCATGTATTCCTTGTTCAGCTCAGTGGATTTGTACTTTAATAACAAACTGATCAGCAGTAGCATGGATACATACCCTCATCGAGCGTACCTGGAAAATCTCTTGACGTACGGATCAGAGGCCAAGAATACTCATCTGGATGCATGCGTGGTATAGAAATCTGACACGCCGGGAAAGTCCAAAAGCCTAGATATCAACAATGCGGATGTCCTTTCCAATGTACTTTGACTTCCTTGGCACGTTGTTTTCCTTCCTTTCGGGTTCTTCGTTCGAGAATGCTTTCGATGTTGTATACTTCGTCTTCTTATTTAGTCACACGTTTTAACTCGGTCAAGTGAAACGTTCCTTTTAACACTTCCCCGTTCATGTCTTTCAATTTGTAGTCGACA
This sequence comes from Sinohyriopsis cumingii, assembly GCA_028554795.2. Lineage (NCBI taxonomy): Eukaryota > Metazoa > Mollusca > Bivalvia > Unionida > Unionidae > Sinohyriopsis > Sinohyriopsis cumingii. The sequence goes on from CM068827.1 coordinate 31,940,924, forward strand.
TGATGACGGCCACGCACTCGTCCAGTGACACAAAAGAATTCAGTGGTCCAGTTGTGTACCTTTGCTAAAAGTGCGTTTGGTTTTGTCAATGCGCACCCAATCTCCTGTTGTCAACACTCCACCTTTCTTGGGGGCAGACACAGTCGGAGACGTACTAAGAAGCTCTCAATTAGGTCACTTCGTTGTCTGGAGTCACTTCTTGGGGAGCACACCAGATGCTCCGATAGAAAGAGTGGTTGTACGCTTGGCCCAAGTGCGGTAAGACGTCGATGTACTTGAGAGTGTGTTGATGCGTAAAATATTTCCACATGCGTACTTTCAAGTGCGTTGAAAACGCTTCACGATGCTGCTTTTGGTTTCGGAATTCTCTGTGGTGAAAAACTGACTGTCTCTTTTCTTTAGTTATTTTTGGAAAGCTTGGTTCAGAAATTCGGTGCCTTTGTCTGTTTGCCATCGAAGAGGGTGATGACCGTTTTGTTTCATCACAAGTTTTAGGGTTAGCACTAACTTAGTGCTTGATTTGGAATTCAATGGCACGACTTAGGCACGAACTTGGAAAAGACGTCGATGACACAAAACAAATATTTGGAGCCACGATTGTAGTTGGCCAAATGAGAGACATCGGCGAAATCGGCTTTCTATTGATGATAGATACCCTCCACACGGATGCAACGTCTGGAAAAGTTTCGTCGAATGTGTTTGTGTAAAGTGTACGTGGCTTGTTCTTGTAACCTTTGTTGCACGTGAGGTAAACGGACATGTTTTAATCGTAAACGGACATGTTTTAGTCGGGTTTTGGCAGCACGATACGATTTATGAACTCCTCCGTAACCCGTAGGATAGGATGGATCGTAGTAAAGGTGGCGCTCACCAGATAATATGTACTTTTGAGAGAGTGACGTATGTAAGGTGAAGTAGTTCGCATTTAAAACATGCACAGTGGACAGAATGTTTGCATACCTCTATGCTACATTAATATAATGTGGATGATATTTCTTTTGGATATTGTACTTTTGGAAATTTTACATGATTTAAGCACACTGCTAACTAAAATGACTGCTCCCTTGTGTTAAAAAATCAGTCTGAATTAGTCTAAAGTACACTATACATAGCAGCTATTAAAATAGGGAAAATGAATTTTGCCAGACTAGACAATACCAGCTTCTGAAAGTGCAATGAATGAATTACCAAATATATAAAATGTAAAAAAAGTTATTGGCTCTTTTTTATACAATTTACCTCTGAAGTTCAGGAAGTGAAAATGACCAAGTAGAGCTAGCACTTTTTTGAAAGGTGCACATTTGAAGTAAGGCCAAGCTGTATACTCTATAACCCATAGTACACCCATCAATCATACATCAAAATAAAGGGAATTAAAGGTTCTTTGCATTATACCTAAGATATACAAGGTCTTTTTTAAATAGCCAGTATAACCAGTGAGGAAAGCCGGGGACATTCTTTTTCTTTTAAATCCTAACCCTATGCAAAATGCGAAACTGTATAGCGCCACCAAATGCAGGCTAACACCTTATCCATCTTTTAATAAGTCACCCACTTTTCACTGATGCTACCTTGGATAGGGCGAGATGGTGGTTTGGTCACGGCTTTAAGTGTCCGATGTGCCACGGAAGTAGAAGGCGATGGTAGCGGTGGTGATAATGGGATGGCTTTGGTCTTTTTTTTTTCACTTCTGATTTCACTTCTTTAATTTTGAAGTGTACATCATCTTTTTAACCCAAACTTTAAGTTCTTCCCGTTGGGGTGTGGGGTAAGGAGTTAACAAGGACGCTGCAATCTTACTAGGGATTAGAGCTGCTGGCGGTGTTTGAAAGACTTCTCGCGCCTCTTCTTCCTCAGACATCAGTGGGGATGCGTCTGTCTTGATCACTGACGGCGATGATGGTGGTTGTCGTGGTTGGGAACTTTTCATCAGGGTCTTAAAATCTTCAGAGTCGATGGTATCGTTTCATTCGATGCGATCCATCAACGAATGCAATTCGTTTTTGTAACTGGGACATCTCGGTCAAATGAGGATTGGGAGGAAAATACGAGTTGCATTGTTCTTACCAACGATATGATTCCATACATCACTTGTAAGACACCTAAATCGGTTTTCGTTTTTCCATCAGATTCCAAAGGACACTTCTGAGATATTTTTTTACCCCAGAGGTCCCGTTTATCTTCTTGGACCGTTTTTATTTTCCTACCAGACCCAGCATGCCTCCCTCTATTCTTTTTATTATGGGCGCTGTCAACATTTGTATGAATCCTCCGCGTTGCACCAACATCTTTTTTGTTTGTTTTGACGAATGGATATTTTCTTAACTATTTGGCGAAGAACGTGTTGATGCTTGGCTAAGCATTCTTTCTGGTGTGGAGACAAAGGTATCGTTCCTTTCTAGGCATTCACACGACATTCGCACACCATATCGACGACGTCTTTGGAGGCGGTTTGAATGAGTTGTTTTCGCATGGGGGAGGAACTTTGGACACAACTGACTTCTCGTCCCTATGTTTGGCCTAACGAGTTGGCAGTCCTTTCCGTTTCTTTTATTTGGGGGTTAGAATAGGGATGGCTTCTGGACAGTGACACCTTTGTCTGTTTGTTCCGATGCACACACAAATAATACACTGACGTCGAAGACTTTGCAGAGCCTAGAGTCGCGGTCACCGTTACTACAGGTCTTGGTTTGGGGATGTAAGGTTGCGTCCTGGCTGAAGTGCCTCTCTTGCGGGTAGAAGCTGGGAAACTTTCTTTTTCTTTTTCTGGGGACTTTTTTTCTGTTTCTGAGACCGGGTCTTGATACCAGTGCTATTTGTTCTTCTGGATACGCTTTGCTTTTTGGGAGTGGCTTTATCTTCGGGAGGACTTTGGAGACATTGGGGTCCCATTTTAAGAGGGAGCGAATGATGACACCTCCTTGAGAACCGCTACCTAGAGGTTTCAAAATAATTTGCTTTTTGGTTTGAGTGTCGATGCGAGGATCTGCCAGTTGTGTCAAGGCTACTTTGTTTCTGTCAACAAAGCATTTGTTTTGATGTGGAATGTCAATGACGCCTTGCAGTAATTGATGTGCTGTCATCCTAAACCATCATAAGACTTCTTTGAGACTGGCTTCTAAGACACGAGCAGGTATTTGTGGAATTTTTTCGCGACTGATGCCGTACAAGGCAAGAATCAATTTGACGGGAAGATAAGACTGAAGGGACGTCATGTTAACAATATGTGAGACAACCCCAAATGACCGAGGTTTGTGTAGATTGTTTTGTTAAGTCGAAAACGGGGACGTGTACACGACAGACCTTCCGTCTTTGCAACAGTGGTGAAACAGATAGGCACGAAATCGCAAATATTTGGGGGAGTTTAATTCCACGAGTAAGTATGCGTGTGGGGTTCTGAGTGCCATCGTCGTACACAAGAGCCAGCCAAGGCGTTCCTAACTATTTGGCTAACACTTGTACTTAGATTTATCTCTAGAGCTTTTAAACAAGACCACGTAATGACCATTGATACTGATGGTGTTACGGGTTTTTCTTTGTTGAAACAAATTTTGGGTAATGTAAATGACACTTGCATTAAGATGTCCTTTGCGCGTAAACCACAGTTTAATTTCTTCTTCGTCTTCTCCTAACATGTCGTCGAAGATGACCAGATGGGTTTGACTGGGGTCAGACACGATCCCGTCGTCTTTGCCAGGAATGCCTTCCACGAACACGAATGATGTTTATGTTCGATCAAACGTTTGACAAAGTCCAGCAATTTACATGTAAAGGGATGGCAAAGATACAAGGCCTTCCAACTGCCCGATCTAAGTTTTCGTCGATGAATTTGAAAGTGGATGAAGAGGTAGAAGATACAGCAGAGGTAGCCATAGTATAGGAAATGTCAGTTTTGACACGAAGACAGACAAGGCAAGAGTTTGTAAGCCGAATCTTTCTGCTCCCACTGGTGTAGTGACACACCGCATCTGAAGCACTTGGCTTTATCCCATTCGCCCAAGTAAATAAATACGGCCTTGGTAATTCTTCGGGGGTAGGTCCTCCCATATATTTAGGCCATTTTCCTCGGTAAGTTTGGGATCGACTTTCAAAGTATTCAGGCAAACGCACGGGTAACGAATATTCTTCTTTCACAGGTTCATTTGGATGAGGGTACTGTAAATCCGCAGGAGTTTGCTCAGGGTTGGATGATATCCGTAGGGTGATATCCGCATAGTTTCACGTGGAGGATGACATCGACAATGTAAACCAGTAAAGTGATAAGGTGTACGATAACGATAAGTATCGCTTTCGCATCCGTCAGGTTTGACCCGCACAGCATCACTTTCCATGGTAGGTATGATAGTAGTGGTCATAGGAAAGATCCCATGATGTGATACTGAATCACTGAGGTCACAGCGTACGGCATCCTTGACATCGCAAGGCACAGCACCGCACTCCACTTGAGAATCACTGACCTTGAATGGTGTCTGTTCAAAAGTATTTATCTTTCTCGCTTGGTGCTTGTAGTTACAAGCAACTATCGGTCTTAGACGTTTTTACTTTTTATACTATCCGTAATGAAGTCTCGAGCTTGTAAATCTTTCCCTTTTTATGCATAGTTATGGAAGTCTTTCTTTTTTTTTTCTTGGACAACGGTACTCTCTTCTCTAAGGTACCGTAACAAAGGCCATAGACAGGTAAGTACAGTGCGGAGACCATCGAGTATGTTCCAGAATAGCTGAATCTTTATATATACATCGATCCATACGCAACTTCAGACCACAACTGAAATACTGTACTTTGTATCCCAATCCAGTCTCAGGTGCCAAGTAGACAAATCCTGTTCTAGCTAAAACATTTCGCAGTAGGTAACCCTTCCGATCCGTCGACCATTTCTGGAACGTTTCCAATCAACTGGCACAACCACAAGAGTTAGGAAGGAAGACATGAAAATGGTATGGTTTGAACATGGAGTTCGCAGTGGGTCTCTCACTCGATTCTTGCTGTGTCGAAGTTATCCTTCTTGTTGGTGGCTATCGTCTTGCAACCATTTTTTTTATACCAGTGTGTTAAAGTGAGGTGGTTGGAAAGCCACACTCGCTTCTGGTACACGATTTGATACACTTTCTCTAAAGGCCAACTGACGATTTGGTGTGTGCTATACGTACAGTCTTGTGAGGTTGGTAGGTGGTCACTTTAAAATCTCGATTCTCTCCAGACTGCAAGGCTTCTTTCAATACCTCAAAGTTCACCACTTGACTGGTGCGATAATTGAGATCAAATCCTTTCACTGTACACTCTGTGTGCACTTCTCCTTGGTGGTCCCGGTATTCGTAGCCGAAATTTTTGGCGCCGCCACTTGCAAATGTTAGAATTTTGTCGTTGGGGTGATAGTCCGTCCAGGCTCCTCAACGGTATCCGTCGATGTCAGAGTGTCCGTGACGCAGGTGATCGATGTAGATGCAACTGTCCGTGTCAAAATACAGCACATGATCTCCTAACTAGTGTAGCTCTTCGTACAATTTTAAGCGAGCATTTGTCTGACACGTATACCGCAATGATAACATTTCCAAATTCGTCGGCTTTTACAACATTCAGTTCTTCTTCGTAATTGACCAGGATCAAGTCTTCACGAAGGACGTCCACGTGTTTAATGGCTTTGGTTTTGTCGTGAATCATCTGGAAGTAGCGGAAAGGATCCGACAAATACCTTGTCTTGGGTAAACACGGTCGTTGTGAAAGTTTTCCCCACAAACAATTCAACATCACTTCGGTAAACGATCGCCTTCCTTCGTCTTTCTCCACGTGGTCTAAAGTGATACCCTCCTTATCCCAATATTTCTATTTGAATTTATTTTGATCTTCGGGAGTCTGACACAAGGAAGGGTAGCCACTATATTCTTGTTTCAGTTTTCAAAAGGCATCGACTTAGTCTGCGAAAATGCCTTTCTGAGCTTGGTCGCCCTTGTGGTATCTTTTTTTCCTTGGGAAATTGGTATTCTTCTAACAGTTGGTATCCCACGTCCAGAGCTTTAAACAATTCCACGCTGACCTACGTTCCTGTCAAGCCGAGTTCTTCCTGGGTGTGCTAACAAGGTTGATCTTAGTTGCACGTTTTAGCATAAGCACGGCACTAAGGAAACATTAGCTTTCCTTGGCAATGGTGAGGTAAAACGGGATGGTACAAGCTCCTGGGGGCAAGATTTTACATTTAATCAATCCTTCGTATTGTCGAATGTTGTCCAGGTCGATGTGTTGCGTCAGCAATTGCGGATGCCCTGCGGAAAAGTGACGACATTTGCGCACGTAAGGACCAGCGAACACGCCTCCAAGTATCTGATTTCTTGTCCTTTTCCTCGTCGGCGTGTTAGAGCAAACAGGTGTCATTCTTCCGTCTTCCATACAAACTGTCCTTCGGGTTCAAACTGTCCACCAGCTTGTAACGTTCCACGATGCTTTTAAACTCGGAATCGGTTTTCAAACAGTGATCGTACTCGTGTTCCCACATTTCCACTACTTGGTATCCTTTCTGTTCTAACTTCAGACGAATCTTCCACGGTACGTTGCAAAAACTGTCACGTTGAGGGTGACAGATGGGACATCTGTGAAATAAGGAACCGTTAAACTAGTACACGATCATGGGGTTTTCTAAGTCCCAGCCGTCTATCGTATACGTTCCGATGGTCTTTTCGCCTGCTCCGTTGCGAGCAAGATGGATCCATTTGTCTTCCTTGTCGCACAAGTAATGTAACCGGCGTAGGGCTTTGACCGAGTATTGACGTTTGACAAAGTTTCTCATTGGAGGGCCTATGACAGCCAATGTATTTTCGGGCATGAATTTTGTTGGCGGTACACTAAGGAAAACACTTTGGCTATGGTGCAGGTTTCTTTCAAAGGATCGATCGCTACGTGCTTCATGGACCGTTTTCGAAATTTCCCACAGCAACACCGTAAAACGTCCACGTCGGAACAACAATACTTTAACATTTCTCCCTGAAAGTAGAAGGGTCTGAGGCGTGAGAGTGGTACGAAGCGTAGACAGCTTATCACTGTTCGGTGCGCATGTTGTCGGGGTCGTAGTAGTGAGCATCAGACAAATGACGCAGAACGGTTTGTTGATTGGCATCGGTATTGAACAAGTACGGACAATATCCTCTGGCCATTTCTGTCATTCCAAACTTTTAGGCATTCATCTCAATGACATGGTCAAGTAACTCATCGAATCTCTAAACTGCACTTGTCCCACTTGCATGTAAACGATTTTGGCTTCGTTCAAAGTCACTTTAGGACGTTCAGTGCTTTGTTCCGTATAGTATCTCAGAAGATATTGTCCATCGTATCCCGAGAAATTGCGAGCCATAACCGACATAAGCGATGACAATCTCCATAATGTTCGATGTAATCTTGACTCCACGTCTCATCGATAGGGATTAAGATCCACTGGGCGAAATCGGTCAATATGTTTGGTCCCCGAAAGATTTTTTCACGTCCTCCTCCAGAAATCTTGCTACAATGAGGGCAATGACTAAAGATAGGTTCTTGGATGCACTTATTGCACGCTTGGTGATCGACAATTAGGAATGTGAATGCCAGAGTCTTGCATGCATTCGAAATAAAAGAAGATGATATTCGCTTTCTTCTCGTGGTCATCTTCTTCCTCTTGTTTGGAATGGTATTTTTCAATGTAACATTCGTGCTTCAAGTCTATGATTTGGTGACGAATGTGACATCGTTTCTTTCTGGAACATACGTGAGCCTTGGAATTATTGGTACATATGCCTTATACACAAGTAGGGCACAATATCAGGAGTTGAAAAGCACTTTACTTTTCCGCTGTAAACCTTGCGTCTTTAGACGGATGGTGTTGGTAACAGGCAGATCTGACAAAAGTACGCTTACAAGCAGGGCAATGCGTTCGTTCTTGTCCTTTGTCAAGACAGGGTTTAAAGGCCAAACATCCCTCACATTTCTATCCACAAAGCTTGTGTTGCTCTATATGGTTATATCCATAGTCACATTTCTCACAGTAATAACTGCATCCCATGAATAGGGCGATACTGGTAATAGTATCGAAACGTTCATTGTGATGCTAGGCGTGAATGTATTTTTCGTCTTTGAAATTTTTTGCATTTTAGGTATGCCACAGGGTGTGTCTTTGGATAGACCCGCTTGCTGTAACAGAAGGTCCGCTTCTCATTGTTGTTTGGTTCCGTTCGATTTTCGAACGTTCTCCCAGGCTTTTTTCCATTCTGCCATGTCGTTTTTGTTCGCATACGTTCGTTCCACCACGATGGAACGTGCTAAATACATCTTGTCTTGAGGGTTGTTAATTAGGACGAAGGTCGTCTACCAATAACACTTTTTTGCGTCCGGTCCCTTTGGAAAGAGAAACGTGGGTCATGAACAGTGTCGTTTTTCCATTGGTGATGTGAACGTTTCGTCGGATTGTTTCATGTGTTGAATCTTTTCGATGACTTTGGAAGGTGTCAATTCTGATGGGCTGCTAAATTCGATCCAAACGGGGGAACTTCAGATCGTCGTGATCAAGGAATAGTCGCAAGCAATCGTCTTCTTTGGCTTCACATTACAGTTTCAGTGTGGTTAACAAAGAATCCCACACATCGGTGATGAACTCTTCTGCTTTCTCCAGCTGTACTCGGACTTAAAATCTTTGAACTTCACCGTGTACGTGTAGGCCGTGGTTCTAAATTTTCTAGAGGAGCGTTTATTCTTCTCTCGGATGTGGTAGTACTTTTCAAGGTTTAGTGGTGGTGTACTTTGGTTTGGTGTAAACTCTCCTGGCCTAGAATCTGGGTGACTCATGTCATCTTCAAAATCCCTGGCATGGATATGAGCCAAGACTTCATCTACTGTACGAGGCGATAGGTCACGTTTCTGTCTCTTACACTCTTTTCCTTTCTCAATAAATGATGCGATCGTTTCATTTTAAGTACAAAACGTCAAATTACTACATTTGAAACACCATGGCCCCTCTAAATCAATGTAAGGCTCGTGTCTTGCCTATATAAAGGGTCAGTGTCTTCCCTCTCAGTATTCATTTCACCCTCAAGCCGGATAGAAAGATGCAAGAGCCAATACAGATCGAACTTCTGATCAGAGCTTTGTGAGGTGTTATACAAAGGTTTTCTTCAGAGAAGCCGACGGACTACTCCCCCTCCTTTCGAGATAAAATCAAGATAATTGCTATATCTGTCAGAAGAAATGGCATTGGTCTTCTGAATTTCCACAACGTAAACAAGACATGTGTCAAAAGAGACAAAAGTCAAGATACCTGTTATCATTGTCAAAAGAAAGGACATTGGTCTTCATTCAGACTGCCCTAAGAAACAACAGTGAAACAACAATAGCAGAAGGGAGAGAGGGGTTACAAACAGGAAGAAGAGGTATCCTCCAAAAAGGAAGAAGCCAGACACGTCCAGAAAGAGAAAAAAAAGAGAAGAAACGAAGACGAGAAGAAATTGAGGAAGAAAAGGAGGAAAAATCTGTGACAGTGACGAAACTGAAGAAAACAAACAGAGAAAGTGACACACACAAAAAGAGAAGAAACTAATGAACTTTTTAAACTGTTGTGATGTCAATTGGATTGTAAACTTTGCAGAGAATATACCAGAAAGAAAACGTAAGTTACCCTTGGTTTCGATTTTTTAGAATAAGAACCTACACTAACACACTCACACACGTTCATGATGGACAAAAAGGGAATTTTGAATTTTACTTGATTTTCGCAAAATGAATAATATCTCTTATCAAGAGAGGTAGGTGACCCTGAAAAGGACCGTTGGGTGTTGTTTTTTTTAATACTCAGGAACGAGAATTAATCAGCATTATGTGTGTTATCCCTTTGCCACGACCAAGACCTACTTCTGGACCTGCTCCTGTCGATGCATTGGTATAAATCTCTAGAGTGAGTATCTCAGGCGTAGTAGGTGTGTGAACGGGGTTGTTCTGCTTCTTTCTGCGGTTGCAAAAAAATTCTCCAATTCTTTTTTCTGTCTCTGTTTAAAATCCTTGACGTACGATAAACGAAGAGAAGGTGGCAAATGTGCTGGTACCGGAACAAATTCTTGCGAAGAAGAGAGAAAATCCACTAAATCCCAATTAAAATTGGTCTCTTCAGGAAGTAGGACCATGTTGGCTTTTGGTAGCCGCTGCGATGCTATCACTTCTCGCCGCCACAGCCGGTGCACCCAAATTCGTCGTCTTCTTAGGTTTCGTCATGTTCTAACTCTGTCCCATTGATCCACTGCGCAGAGACGCTAACGCATCTTCATTAGGAATGTGACGTCACAGGCAGCTCTCTTCGGAATGGAGTACAGACTCCACCATGTGACTGAATTTCGTAATGCATGTTGGAATTAGTGAAAACAACTCAATCCGTTTCGATCCGCTCTTCCACTATAAATAACCGCAGTTCACTTCATTCGCTTCACCTGTTCTCGTCATAAGATGTGGACTACCGTAGAATAGTCTACTCTCCTATCGTCGATGTTGTTCAATCCGGACTACCCCATGTATGTCACATCATCATGGGCTATCACCCAGATGACAGTGACAGCCCTTTGGAACCTAACGATCTATGTTGAGACATAAGACTGTCTGAAGAGAGTCTTCATCTACGGTCCAGAGGTCAGACGAAGTTTATGGAAGAGAAGAAGATCCAGGCGATGGCCTCTGTGTTAATTGAATGGTGTTAACAGAAAAAACAAAGGCCCTTTACAGGGCCACTCCATTGCCTCTAAAAGATTTTATGTGTGACAGATTCATGTTCATAAATCTATGTATGTGTCATATGTCTATGTCTATCCTGCTGTATGTCCCGCCCCGCTAATCATTTTAGCTATATTTCCCGCTATCCCTGTTTGGCCTGGTTGAGGTCAGCCACTTGCAACATTGTTGCCAATGTCCAGTACAGTGATGTCACTTCAACTGTTCCATTCTTAGTGTCCCTATATAAATCCAACTTTCCCTTGTCCGTATACAGCCCCAATATTCCATGTTAAATTCACATTGTTCCTAGACAGCCCCAAGGCTTTGCCTATTTTAAATTCCCATTGTCTACAGACAGCCCCAAGCCCTTTTTTGACTGGGATTTCAATTGTCCCAAGACAGCTCCACTTCACTACTGTTATTTCGTTATAAAAGCTTCTACAATAAATACTTAAAACCAGACAAGACGGTCTATTGTACTATTCTGCCGTCTGAATCTACTTTGAACGTCTGATAATGGTTTGTGGAGTCGAGATACCAGAAGATTCTATGATTCATCAGCTGTTGCATGGTTTTGCAAATACAGCTTGTTAATGAAACCAGAAGATAGTTTATAGGGTATATTAGTTTTAATGGTATGTTTTGGTCCATTCTAGGTTATGGTAGTTTTAATGGTAGGTTAGGTCCATTCCAGGCTATGGTAGTTTTACTAGTAGGTTTTATGTACCCCAGGCTATAGGACAAGTATCCCAGTTACTTTTCGCCATGACTGCAGGAATTCGTCAGTTTCCTAAATTGTACTGAAAATGTTTACCAGTATATTGGGAGCTGTATCAGGTACGTTTTTCGTATGTTGATAGTGGATTTCTCTGGTCTTTCTGTAGTGCTATGGACTGAATCAACATTGTTTTCCTTATCTGAGAGTGAAAGGTTTATTGGAATCTTTAGCGTTAGCGGATTTGAAAACTTGAGAAAGCTTTCGTTCATCTTTTTGCACGCAGAGGAAGTTTTCGAAACAAATCTCTAGTGGGGAGGTTTTCGAAAAAGTTTTGGCCATACTACTGAGATTTTTGGTACGGTTGTAGCCATTTCTTAAGTGCTCTGTACAAGTTTCATACGGCTACTGAAGTGAAGGATGCAAACAGATTTTATTTTATCTAATACTTTTAAAATAATTGAAAAATGAGAGTATGAAACAGGATGCTCATGGATGCGAAGCTGTATAATCGATCATTAACTTTGCAGTACAGTATATGAATATATCTACTCACATATTTTGTTCTTCGTCTCTGGTTCAATTATTTAAAATGCTTCTTTTTCTTTCTTCTCCCATTTTCTAAACGAAATTTCAAAAAGAATCAAACGCATCAAAACGATTCAAGAGCCGAGTTCATTGAATGTAGCTTGTAACGTTTTCTGCTGACTCCATGAAACTCGGCCAATAGCTGAATCACATTTCTATTGCTCATAAAAAGTTTCCCTTTCTCAATGTAGCCTTCCCTAAAATAGTTATGTCCCTTGCTGTCTGGATTGAAACGTTAATGCAATAATTTCCAAGTAATTTCTGATAATCGGGAGGGGATAATTGTTTACTGTTGTATTGCGTGCTTAAGCAACGGTCCCCACCTTTGAGTAACTTTTTTCCAGTTGTAGCAACATTTGTTATGTCTTTGACAATTAGCTTTGTCATACTTCATTTGGAGATCCGTCCTTTTATAATATAACGCACCGATGAAACATCTTGAACAATACACAAGTAAATAACATACTTTTTTTCTTGCATAAACAAAATTGAAAACAATCTATGACTGTATATATACTGATGATCCGAGTTCCTGGGGAGTAATTTGATATTTAGGGTACTTTCCGCTTCTACCATCACAACTACCACCAGACCTACTGATAAAACAGCATATTTATGGGTGCAGCTTATATATAAAATGGCAACCAAGCTGGTTTTGAACCACAAAGGAGAAGCAATAGCACCGTCAGTTTTCTGAGGTGGCAGGAGATTGATTTGTAAATTTGTCCCAGTGAAATTTCTTCAGTTAAGGCTTTTTGAGCTATTATTGTTTAATAATTACAAATTTGATATACTTGTGAACTGGGTGGATTGGGCTTGTGTTGTACTTGAAACTGATGAGAGGCATGTGTACCGCCCTTAGTTACTCTACAATATGTAGACAGTGAAATACCAATAGTCGGCTAGAAAGAACAACTTTCCTTCCATAGCAGTGGCCTTGTGAGTTCAGGGCAAGTAGAGTATCTCCAAACGGCATTGATGGCAAATATTTTGACTTGCATCAAATTGTTTACTGCAAATTTGTTTTCTGTTGGGTTTTTTTTTTTGTTGTTGCTTTTTTTTGTTTCAGAACTATCGCCCAGGAAAATGGCTTGTACGTGCACTGTAAGCATCGCGTGATGTCAAAATGACCTTCGGACGTGAAATATGCAAGTAATAAATTTGGTGTTTGGGTGCAAAAACTTATTTTGCTGTGATCAGCCTTCGACTTCTCTGGTTAAGTGAATATTAGATATATTATGCTCTGTTTTAATATAGCTATTGAAAATATGGACCTTTTTGAACTCATTTTTTATTTTCTTTTTAAATGTTTTTTCTACTAGGCAGGTGAATGCGGCATTAAACGTGTGCATACAAACTAGTTCTTGCACCCTGGATGTAAAGTGGTGTAGCCGTAGGTTTTATTCCAGATAATTCGTTTTTTCTGTAATAACAGTAAAAACGATATAATAACAAGAAGGGCAAGCACAACGAAAACTCAGTAGTAATTATAGATGAATGTGTAATGAACAAACTAAATGAATAATTTGATTTAAAAAATGGGGGAAGGTGATTTTTAAAAAATACGTATGGGTGTCCTTTTGGAGTCTTTGTCGTATAAGCCGCTTGGTTTCATTATTCTAAGGCAGCGTATCTAATTTCTGGTTTGACTGCGGTTATCGACAAATCACTGTGATATTGTTAGAAATATTGCCCTCTTTGACTTGCAACTGGATATACTGTATGAGATTATGTGAGAGCAACTGATCACCCAGAATTCAATAGATCGCCGTGAAACTTGGAATATTGAATATAATATTGCTTGGCCATCATCTGAAGACGTGCTCTAGGAATCTGTTGTCAAAACGTAGCAAGTTAAAATGTTTTTGTTTTAGTGCAAGTGTGCTTATAATGCCAATCTGCTCGAAGAATCAAACGGAAGCAGGTAATGAACTCAAAAGAATAATCGTGTCTTAAACAATTCCCCAAGAAAATGCGGATTTCTACTTTTTTATATCCAGATAAGCAGAGTCCTGATATAAACGTGAAACTGGATAAAATCGAAAAGAAGAGAGATCTAGCATGTGCGCCTCCATGTGATCTGCTTGAAAACATTCAACTGTGGACCATCTGGAATACATTCATTACTGCTCTTCGTCTGTTAGTCCAAAGTCCTGGCAACATAGAAACAATGTGACCCTGAAAGGTCTCCTCCAAATACCGAGAAGTTTAGTTTTTGCCTCATCAAGCAGAACTGACTTTTCAGTCTCGTCGCTTGAACATTGTCCTGATCCTTTCATATTGAAGTAGTCTATGTTATGAGCCTCTATCAAAAATTGTGTAACCATTTGGCCTGTGTTGTACTAATGTACCACTAAACGCAAATTTAATTATTATGATATATCATTTCTTAAAAGATGATATCTTTAGAGTCCAATGAATATATGGCACACTGCCACAACGAAATACTGCATTGTTTTAGTTTTATGCATTTTTAACCTCATATTAAAGTGCACGTAACCAGAGTAGCACTGTCTGATTCATGATCACTCTAAGTTAAAGCTGTTTTTGAGATTAACGTCTTTTTCTTTATATGATAAAAGAAGAACCATGGGTGAGAATAACTTGATTCTTATAATAATAGTTATTTATTAAACTATTAAAATTTCGGGGGAGGGGGTGTTTTCAAAGGCTGACATAGTTTGTTCAATCCAACACTCGAGCCTCCACAAAGGTAAATAATGTTGGTTTCTTATTAAAACACGTATTCATTGTAAGAAAATGTTTCCCAAATTTACTGCACTCTTTCCTATTTCCAAGTAGTATAAAAATGACGTTTCTTGTCAGAATTAGTTACGTGTCCTACGCATCCACTCTTGTTCATATATATATATATATATATATATATATATATATATATATATATATATATATATATATATATATATATATATATATATATATATGTCATGTGTGCGCCCGTCCGTAACTGTGTTCTTCATCTACACCAGTTAAGGAGGGCCATGTCCGTAACTGTGTTCTTCTTCATCTACACCGGTTAAGGAGGGCCATGTCCGCAACTGTGTTCTTCTTCATCTACACCGGTTAAGGAGGGCCATGTCCGTAACTGTGTTCTTCTTCATCTACACCAGTTAAGGAGGGCCATGATATTTGATAAAAAGTACGTTTCAGGAGGATAAATAGATGACAGCAAAGTTTTCAGATCCTTGATGAAGTCCCCCAGGGGAGTTTGGATTGGAGTCAAAGGTAATAATTTTTATAGATAATTTAAACTCTTTCCCGTTACATGGTCCCGTAGTCAATAAATTGTTTGAACTGATAAATTGAACTCATGCTAAAATATTACACCTTGATCTTCTATGCTCAAACGAAAATGTCGGATTTATCATAATTTGTACATTCCTTTATATATGGAATGATTTAAATGATATTGAGAGACTTTATGTATGATTTGCAATTTGGATTGTTTTGTGCGCGTTAAATATGTATGCTCACAACGTTTGTAACTAAGGTCCTTAACAACGCCTTCTCTACCGATTGAGAGAGGCTTCTCATATTTGGTACGATGTGTTACGGGGTCAGTGGTGAAGAGTGATGGAGTGTTGAAAATATATGTATATTTATCTTGGTATGTTAACCTGTCGGTTTACTTGTGAGTTTGGCAAGCTGAAATATTTTTCTTTTTTCTTTTGCGCTTCTTTGTTTGAAAACATGGCTACTGATCTTCCCATAAAACAGCACTACAAATAGTAATTCGCTGTCTAAATATTGATTGTATACAACAATTTTCTAAGGCATCACCCGTATACTATACAGGTAAATTTTCTGCATGACCCCCCCCCCCCGTTTCTATTAAGACCGCCAAACTTACAAGCTACGCTTACACGCATTACACATCACACAAAATCTGTTGTCAAAACTTTTTGCACCCAGACATACGAGTAAAGAACGGATTGTGCACCCAAATTTACCGATAAAATCACGCGTCAGAGCTCTCACCAAAGCTTTCCCGTGCTCAAGGTAAATTGCATGAAAGATGTTCCGTGTACATTTCTCGTGCTTTGGCTCACGCGCTTCGTTTGCTCATGCGTAAGAGAGATGTACCAGGCCATTTAGTTCATACACACATCAGCCCCCGAGTTCTGCTGGACAAGTTAACTTTTCATCAGTGAAGATCACATAGCTTCTTTAGGTAGGGATTCATTACTTTACGCATAATATGAATATATATATATATATATATATATATATATATATATATATATATATATATATATATATATATATATATATATATATATATATATATATATATATATATATAAAGCTGCAGTTTAAGTTCAAAATGTTGCAGTCGAAGTCATTTCTGTTGTTCATGTTGTTACAAACCTCTAAAAGCACGTGTTCAAAATGAACTGTTGCAGTCGAAGTCATTGCTGTTTTTCATGTTGTTACAAACCGCTAAAAGCACGTGTTCCACGGCGACTGCACAATTTTTCACGAAACCACTGCATGCCTTGGTTTCTCAAACTTTATTTATTCGCACTACTTTTGCAAACTTAAGCATTACCTTTCAAGTAAATGTAAAAATTGTAACGTAATTTAAGAATACACACGCAATGAGATTCATCAGTCTTTTTGCAAAATGTTTTAACACCTTGCAAATCTCTTTATGAAACTTAAAATTCATGCATGGCAAACACGTGCACTTGATTCTATCGGAAGAAAAGGGGATGAGAACCAATGATAACACCCTCCCTTCTCACAATTAGCCCATTGTAACTATCGCAGTATCTGGCCCCTCAATGACTACCTTCCGTTTTTTTTTTATATTCTATCTTCATATTTAGTACCCATAACTTGCACTATCGTAAAGCAGGCATTCCCGACATTTCCCCGCGTAAAATAGTGTTGTGTATATTTGATTTAATTTATATTTGATTTAATTTGTCTGTAATTTTAAATAATAAAATATTTTAATTACATGTCAAATTAATGTTATTTTGTTTACTAGGAATTTGATGTTTTCCAGAAAATTCAGTTTGACCCGACTCTTTTCGTGGACGTCTAATAATAGAAACACTGTTTCTATTTTTGACCTAGTTCCTGGCCTTGATTGAGAATTTTGTAAGCAACTTTTGTTTCTTCCATTTTTGGTGTGTAAATGATGGTGGTGAAATCGAGGCTGTAGTATGCTACGGGCCATTAGACTTGTAGATACCTTCTAAATCATTCTAGAATGTCGTCACGTGACCATCATCCGGGAATCTGTTTTGCGTCTCAAGTTACTGTATGACCGTTGTTTATAGAGATTTTTCTACGTTGGGCTTTACACAAAAGTATTTGTTTGTGACCAGTCTGGAGTTATATTTTAATTTTTATTCAAATTCCTTGGATTCTAAAAGATTAATTATTTTTCCTGGAAATATTTGAGTGCTCATACATAATTCTTGGACAAAGACATTTTTCTAAATTTTATTGGGAAATTCAAACACCGGAATATTATTGTTTGTGAATCAACAAAGAACTGTAGACACAACTGTAAAATACTGACTACAGTATACATCGTTGCCTTCCATTTTTATTTTTTCGTCGGAACTCGAACTTGAATTTCATTAGAACATTTCTTTACTAGAGCTTCTAAAATTTAATTCGTTGATTATTCTTGGATTATTTTTGTATTTGATTCACAAAAACTGTATGTTCTTTTTTTTCTCTTCATTTTTACACTGTTTTTCCAGGAAAATAAATTATTTCTTTAATTATTCAAAGCTTGTTGTTTTCACTTTCTTTTGCTACTGTTTATTAGAGCCTAAACACGTAACATAAGAAATAGGTAAATTCTTATTTTTTCCGTGGCTTTTGCCGTGTCCACTTTATCGCTGTTTTCTAACTCAGATTCCTAGAGAAAGCGACTATATCACAAAATTAAATACCCCATAATCAGTACAATTTAATTTAAAATTCTAATTAAGTTTGGTTTCTTTCACTATCACTTGGAAAACATTGTGTAACTTTTTCAGTATGTTCTTTTACTATATTTTACACGTATAGTAGAGGTCATAACACTTCCATCTTTTGCTTAGAAGAGACGGACTGAATGTCGGATTTCACGAGCTAAATTCGAAGATTTTTAATATACATAATCTCCAATAACCGCATTTACTCCAAAGCAGACGGTGGCGGGGGGAGGGGGGCGTTGACTTCTTTACGGTTGTGAAGGTTATGAGTAGATAAATGCGCCGATATTGTAGAGAAATTATATGGTAGTCATCGGGGTTCAGATTGTGAACTACGAGAGTTAGTTACCTTAAGCTGGAACAGAAAAGTGTTGTTGTTATAGTGTCCCATTTCTAGTGATACAATCAAGTACCTGCGATAATAGCAAAGGAACCTGCTCTTTTACATAACATCGTTGATTTCGAACATCTCGCACGGGTCAGAGTAGCAATCGCTTGTTGCCGGCACGGTACATGCACGAGAGCGGTCTCACGATTTTAATTTCTTAATTGTTAGAATATTTATTACGAAATTATTCCACATGTATTGGAGTATATTACTGCTGAAGTTGTTATTTTGCT
The DNA here is from genome assembly GCA_028554795.2 of Sinohyriopsis cumingii. NCBI lineage: Eukaryota > Metazoa > Mollusca > Bivalvia > Unionida > Unionidae > Sinohyriopsis > Sinohyriopsis cumingii. The sequence continues at coordinate 31,959,518 of CM068827.1, forward strand.
TTGGAATAATGCATAATGATATTTTTTTTAAATGGATAGTTGGAGAATTTCCATGAAGGCGTTGATTATATTGGGTACCTAAAAGGAACAGCCATTTGCCTCGTACCCCTTTCTAGTTGTTGATAATTGGGTTTAAAACATGGCAAACTTGCTTTGTTCAGGTTCATCACACTAGTCGTTACTCATGTATTTTGCGTGTACGACTTAAAATGAGGACAGCGAAAACTGTAGATTGTCACAAATTCTCACTGCTCGTAGTACCTACATTACATTGCTAGCATAAATGTTTTGAGGGTTTTGGGATATTTTTTAAATTGCCAATAGAGCAATTATTTCATTAGTATCTAAAACAACGCAGACCCATAGAATGCTAAAGAGTCTCTGCTAGAACTTCAAAACAAAATTGACAAAGTTTAAACATTCACGTGTACTTTTAAATTTACCCCTAGAACATGTACTTGTAATGTTGCTGAAGTTATTCATCCGTAACATCATTAACCATCTGGAAATGGAACTGCAGAGGAATCTTTAAAAACCTATCAGAACTGCAGAACAAACTGAATAATACGGCCATAAAACCAGACGTAATCTGTCTACAGGAAACTCTCATAACACAAGAACACAAACGCCTGCCCAAACTACAAGGCTATACCCAGGGAATCTTTAAAAACAGACTCATGGGGCAGAAAGGGGGTGGACTAGCAATTTTTTTAATAGATACACTAATCTACTATGAAGTAATAGAAGTACCCCCTAACCTAAACATCAATAATAGCATCGAAATAATGTCAGTAATGATAAATATAGGAACCACAGACATTCAAATAATAAATGCATACGACCCAGGGGGTACCTTCTGCCCTACCAACCTAATCTCACTAAAGGCAATCACTAATAACAACAACAACAATCTAATGATCTGTGGCGACTTCAACGCACACAGTGAATTATGGGGAGGTAAAAAGAAAGATCAAAGAAGAAAAATGGTTGAAAAATGGATAACTGAGAACAATCTGGTCATCTTAAATGACGGGTCGAACACTAGATTAAACCCTGAGGATGGCACTCTCTTAGCCATAGACCTAACCATCACTACCCCAAAATTGGCTCAAATCACAAATTGGTGGGTGGATCAGGAAGATACGTTAGGAAGTGACCATTTTCCCATCACAATCAATATTCAAACAAAAACTCAACACATTCCTAACGAAACCCCACCTAAATGGAGGTACCTACAGGCAGACTGGGACCAATTCCAATTATTACTAGCCAGAGTAAATCCAGATAACTTAGAAAGTCCAAGTATTGACATGTATTATGATAACATAACAGACACAATTATAGAAGCAGCTAACCGATGCATACCAAAGACAACTAATATCCAAAATAAAAACCCTGTACCATGGTGGACTAAACGGTGCACTATAGCACATAAAGACAAAAAAAAGGCCTTAAATAAATATAACCGCACCAAAAATTATATCTACTTCCAGCAATATAAAGATAAAGAAAAAGCACTAAAACAAACTATAAAAACTGCTAAAATTAATATATGGCAAACCTTTTGCTCTAAACTGAGTCTAAAATCAAACTCAAAAACAAATATGGGACAAGATAAAAGCCATAATAGGGAAAGCAACTACCTCAGCCCCAAAAATTAAAAATGCCATAACAAATAAAGATAAGGCAGACCTCCTAGCGAAGCATTTTTCGAACATGAGTAGCAACAATAATCGCACCAAAAACTTTCCCGAACACAAAAAACTAATGGAGGTAACCCAACCTCAAATGTTTCAAGACCAAGGAACAAAAGAATCTCACCTAAATAGCGACATCACAGTACATGAATGGAAGATAGCCCTACGATCCAAAAACGAAACATCCCCTGGTAAGGATCAGTTAGGTTACATTATCTACAAACAACTACCTATCAATATAACAATAGCCATAATCAAACTCTTTAATAGGATATGGGATAAAGGCCAACTACCCACCAAACGGAAACAAGATCCCAACAACATAAATTCGTACCGACCCATCTCCCTTACAAACAATATTTGCAAAATAATGGAGACAATAATCGCAAATAGGTTAAAACACCACCTAGAAACCAATAACCTACTCTCCATAAATCAATGTGGCTTTCGGAACAAACGGTCCACAACTGACCAACTTCTCAGATTGGAAACAGACATCAAACTCGCTTTTAACGCACATAGGAAAACTGATCGCAACCTCATA